>CM042542.1:3295000-3340000 GCA_023630585.1 Cranoglanis bouderius | reverse complement strand
TACTGGACTGTCAAACAAACAAACAAACAAACAAACAAAAAGTTCCATTGTTTTGTGAAAAAGGTTCTGTTGTTTTGTGCAGTGGTGAAAACACTTGTTGAGGTCCAATGAGAGTTTATGAAACTTTTGACACAGTATGATGTAACGATGTTTCCTTTGAAGAAATCTCACTTCACAACAATGGCCTTGCCAAACTTTCCAAAACGCTTTCGAATGTCCTCACTAACTCACTCACTTTTTCAACTTTTAAAAAGAGTGTTCTTTCCAGGAACTCCAGCTTCATAATACCGTTAGCGGAGATCAGATGTTTGCGTGTTTTTGCGTTATGCCCTGGTTTTCATTAAGAAGCTACGAAGTCTCTTATAAACGCACACAAACAATGCAATTCTCTGTATGAGATTACGGAACCTCAGAGCTCAGGTAATAACAGCAGCTCGGATTCGTCATTAGGAACTCGGCACCGAGCGGCTGTAATTTATTGCATTTTAAAAAAACACAAGCGGCGGATTGCGAGTCTCTCTCCGAACATCGTTCATCACAGCGAGAGAGTGAACGTCTGCTTCAGGTGTGCGGTGGGAAGCAGCTGCTGAGACGCCGGTTACGTATCTGTGACTGCAGGGTATAGAGAGAGAGAGAGAGAGAGAGAGAGAGAGAGAGAGGCCAACTTTTTAATTATGTTTTATGCTGATTTTCTTCATTGGGCCTTTGGGACACGGCGGTGGAGAGGAAACAATTACAAATGTGTTTGTGCTATCTGTGGAGAAATGGCTCCAGGGGCCACCGCTATCACTCCATTTTACACTCCTTCATTTCTTCTTTTCTTCTTCACCACTCCTTAACTTCCTTCCTCAACTGCTGTCAGTATCGTTCTCTCTACCTGTTTCTCTCTCTCTTTACTTTTCTCTGTTTTTCCACTTTTGTTCATCTCTCTTTTATTCTCCATCTCTCTTCTTTTCATCTATCATTTTCTCTGTCTTTCTCCCCTCTATTCCTCCATCTCTCCTCTTCTCTCCATCTCTTTTGTTTCCCCCATCTCTCCTGTTCATTTCCCCTTCTCTCATCGTCCTCCACCTCTCCTTTTCTCCACTTTCCTCATTTTCTACACCTCTCTTCTTTTGTTCTGTTGCTCTCTATTTCACCCTCTCTCTTCTTTTAATCTCTCTTCTTTTTTCCCATCTCTCATCTTTCTCCAGCTCTCTTATTTTCTGTCTCTCTCTCTCTCTCTCTCTCTCATCTTTTCTGTCTCTCTCATTTTCTACATCTCATGCCTTTTCTCAGTCTGTTTTCTTTCCTTTTCTTTGTCTCTCCCCTTTTTCACATCTTTCTTTCTTTCTTTTTTTCTTTCTTTCTACAATTTAAATCATTTTTGTACAAATCAGAAAATGGTTGTCAACTGAATTCAGATCTCTCTAGAAATAGTGTGTGTGTGTGTGTGTGTGTGTGTGTGTGTGTGTGTGTGTGTGTGTGTGTGTGTTCCTTCCCCAAGCCCATTATTTCCCACACTCCATATTTAGGTGCAGCTTCCTGTTCTTGCTAATTCACTCTTTTTGGTGACTGGCTCGCAATAAGTCCTCGTTGTTTACATATTACCGGCAGAATCTTGCATTTCTGTGTGTCTTAACTCACCTCGTCTCATCTCGTCTCTGTAGCTCTCAATCCTTTCTTTCCTGTAAATGAAGGACTGCATCAAAATAACAGGAAATATTTCATTTTTCTGGACAAAATTGTGAATATAAGTCTCACGTTCTGAAATACAAGCCATAACGAGCCGCTCATCTGATTCATCTGATTCTAAGAAATCATTCCTTTTTTTTTTTTTTTTTTTCTGTAACATGCTGAAAAATTGTGAGTCAAAAATATGAAGCATGAAATGAATTCATGAAAACTTTATTTTTGTACATGAAATACATGAGTTTTTATTTAGTGGTGAAGGTTTTCTTTTCTATGGACAAAACACAGCAAGTGCTATCTTATACATCACACACACACACACACACACACACACACACACACACACACACACACACACACACACACATACTGATCACTATAAAATGAGTTCAATGCACGTACGTGGTGTTTTGTTTAACCTTAAACCCGCAGTGTGTGTGTGTGTGTGTGTGTGTGTGTGTGTGTGTGTGTGTGTGTATGTGTGTGTGTGTGTGCGTGTAATTGTGTTCACACAGTCGTCCTCATGTAAAAGTTCAGCTCAGTGTCCTCTGTCTCTGAGAAACACATTGAATAAAGAGGAGCACAATGACCTCGACGGCAACTTTCTCTTCATTTACTCTTCAACGCCCACCTTTTTTTTTCCTGCTCGACCTGCATCCTTGAAACTCTGAAACAAACAATTAACCGCCGAGGGCAACCGGTGCCGCCACACGCTCGATCCACTAGACCTTGTACGAGAAAACAGGAAGGAAAAAATAAAACGTGAAAACTGAAAAGTTTAAAGTGTAGAGTCGGTGGTCATCAATCAACATGGATCTCAGTATTTCTGAAAACGGGGCTGTTTTACACAGCAGGGGAGAATTCTGGAACAATCCTCCAGTTCATGATAGAAATTATAATATTTTTTTTGCAGTAATTTCCAACCTCAGGCTATGAAGATATATATTTTTTTTGTTCAAAGCCCTATTCAGACGGGATTCCTTTCACATCTGTAATGGCATCTTTTTTTACTCGATTCTTCTGTGATAAAACTCTGCATATATGCACACGATTCCCATCTCCGCCCTGCACATGCAGAGATGGCATGTTCTCCCCACGCCTCGGGGGTTTCCTCTGGGTACTCTGGTTTCCTCGCCCGGTCCAAAGACCCGCGTTGTAGGCTGATTGGCATTTCCAAATCGTCCGTGGTGTGTGAATGTGTTTGATTGCGACCCGGTGTAGGATAAGCCGTATGGATACTTTATATTCGCTGTGTACGTTCATAATTGAATAAGCGATGCAGTCGTTTTGTCATGTTTTTAATAAGCAAAGTGCTTCAGTTAAAAATCATTTATCACAGCGTAGTGGTTTTTATCCCCTAACAGACTCTGAGGAAAGTCCGATCCGCCCTCTTCTGCATACACGATTCGACGGACACCCACGATTTGCTAGTGTCGCCGTGATTGACAGGGGAAAAGAGTACGCCCCTCCCACACAGAGAGAACAGGCAGTTTCGCTCTCGTGGGCTCTCGGCCACGGATAGCTGTGGCATCGTTGGGATTCGAACTTGCGATCTTTGCACAAGACGCATCACTTACCGTAGGATCCATAAGAGGTGTAGTTTTTAAAGAAAAACATATCGGATAAGTACCGGTACCTGTATGGTTAAAAAAAAAAAAAAAAAAAAAAAAAAAAATTGGTATCGTGCCATCTCTTATTATATGATCTGCAAAGTTGATAGGAGTGACTAACTAGGTGACTATATAAGGTGATTAACACCACAAGTAGTAGCATCTGGCTGCAAAATCACTGACACGTCCCCTTGGACAGGACCAGAATTATCATATGAAAAACAGTAGGCAATTGGGTTTGTACTTTTCTCCTGGGAGGATGGAGAAAAAAACGAAATCACAGAGGAGCACCTGCAAATGATGAACTGAAAAATGAATCCCACACAAATAGGGTTTATGATACATACAAATACACAGATTTGTACGTTCTAACTGTTCATCGCTTGTGGGGTGTCGTATGAACATTACTGCATTACTCATTACTCAACACCCCATCGGTGATTCATTTCCTAGAACAGCATGTTTTATTCCTTTTTCTATATTTGATTTTATTCTGTTTTTTTCATTTCGTAATCTTTTGCCTATTATTTATTAACTGGAAAGCCGCCCTGTGACGCTGTCAAAGCACAAAATGCACACACACCACACACCACACACACGCACACTTAGTACATGTTTAATAAAGCATGCTGATGCACCGTCTGTGTGGGCTGAGAGAGAAGAAGGAAGCGGTTGCACATACGTGAGTCTGTAGGGGTGTGTGCTATTACTGTCAGCGTGTTATGCAACGGCAGTGCCACTGAAACCACAGTAAGCTCATCACACACATTCACCCTGCACATGACCTGTTCATAACTAAAGCGTGACAGTGCTTTTCCTAACAACGCAATTCCTAAGAGCGAATCTGAACTCCGACATGTGTGGGCCGTCTTAGATCGTCCCTGTCAACGTGGGATGGGAAGGGGACAGAATCTGGAAATCATAGTCAAGCAGGTATGCTTAAGACAGGATAATCGATAATAACCCACAACCCATGACCAACAAGCACTTAATGGCATAGGTCTTCATAGAAAAGAACAGAAACAACAGCGGAGAAATTCCCAGACCGACCGGAGTGAGACACGGAACAGGTGAACACATTAGGGTAATCAAGCAATGTTAATTTTTTTTTTAAAAATCACATGGAGTGAACTAAAAAACTAAAACAAAATTCCATGGAAACAAACATCGCTTTAGAGTCATTTAACTCCGAATATCTACATATTTTTTCATATATTCTGGATAACATAAGCCGTACCATTTGAAGATGTAGTGTGATGCGACCCAACGTAAAGGAGAGTCGAAGTTATCACCTCTAAGTTTATTATTTTCCAATAATAGTACACCTTAAAGTGTCGCGTTCCCCTTATACTACGGCAATTTGTGACATTTAATGTTGTGGAGGCTATAAACAGTCGTTTCCTCACTTTCTCTCGACGTTAATGAGACACTGACACCGGAGACTCCTTCCACAAATGTTAGATAAACATCTCCTTATAGAAAACAACACGCTTTTAAATCTGTCTGTCATCAGGCATATATCCTGCGGAGCGTCCGCCGTACAAGTCCCTGTCGATGAGCTGTTGCTATAGAAACGATAACGTGTTAGAAAGAGCGCATTAATATAAAACCGTAATACTGTCAGTGCTGCGGTTATAGAAAATTAATCTACTGAAAATCAGTCATCGCAATACAAAATCCTATTCATGGATTAACCGCGGTGAGTCAGAGTGAATGGGGAAGATGAGTGTGTGTGGCATAAACAGCGTTTCAGAACAGGTGTGTGTTGCTCGCTGAGCACAATGAAACATTCCTGCCCAGTCGCTCTCCACTCAGATAATCGTCTCTCATTTTCCGTCTCTCCAAAGTCATTGGCTTTGCAATGCACCACACACACACACACACACACACACACACACACACACACACACACACTCAGATTTGTTTGCACATGAGAGAAAGATGAAGTCTGACTGTCTATGGGGAAGCTCTTCACTCATCCCTCATTCTTCTGTCATCCGTTTACGCTCCACCCATCCGGGACGTGACTCCCACCGGCCGTGCGGGTCTGGAGGAGTCTGACAGGCTCGTCCATCACACCAGCGTCACACACACGTTTAACTCTGACTTATGAAGAGATGAAGGGAGAGAGAGAGAGAGAGAGAAATGATGGTGGAAGGATACCTAGGCAGAAACACCTGAACGAACCATCAGATCTACATCAGCAGCACACACACTTATTTTGTTTGCTTAGCCATAAAAGGTCATTGTGTAGTTAATCGTTTTTTTTTTTTGTTTTTTGTTTTTATGTGGAACCTTTTCTGGAAAAGAAATCCTCCTGTTTATTAAAAAAATGTCTAAAAATTGTTAATTTGATAATGTAGCTAAAGCTGCAGTAAGGAAACAGCCAAAGCAAAAGTCTGGTGTGAATGCTACTTAATAATGATCAGCACCTCCATCTTCTCACCAACAGATCCCGGCTTCTTGTTTTCTATTTGCACACAAGACCAAGGTCAAAGTTCATCTAAATAAAGGTATGAAGCGAAAGTAACCCCTAACAGGGGCAAAGACAGTGCAGGTCGTTCACCTCGGGCGTCCTTTCCCCTTCAGTGAATTTCCTGATGACGAGTGAATTCATTTTGCGTTTCTTTCGGTCTGTAACCGTTGTTTTCAGGCGTCTCCCATATCGCCATAGCAACCTCGCAAATGCGACGGCTAGACCATGAAGGTTGCCACCGTTACCTTGACATTACTGTTATATAAATCCCTGTTGGTTTATTTCAAATCCAATTGGAAAGGAGATCCTCTGCTGGTCGTAAGGTCGCATTGTAGGCATTTAGAGGAACTTTCTCCTTTTCTCCTACACATTACCCCAAGCCCCTGAGTCCTAACCCCTAAACACTAACCCTTAACCTTTGACCTCACTTACTCAAAACAAATCATTTTAGATTATTTTAGTTTCTTCTCAAACTCTTAATTTTCTTTGAATTTCTTTTAAAAAGCATGGTCTACACACGCGTCAAGGTCACTGCATGGTTAACGGTTCTACTACCTACTGAGAACCTTTTCGGAGATCCTCTGTTATAGAGTTAGTTTTATTGTTTTCCTAACTGGGTACTTTCCTTGACTTGTATGTTAAAGTCCGTTGTCATTTTTTTTTCTTTCTTTAGAAAGAAAAAAGAAAGAACCTTTCTAACCATGTACATCTAATTAAATGTTCGATTTGAGCAGTTAAATTAGCTTCTATCATCTTTTCTTGTTGTCACAAGCTAATTATCTCCAGCATGTTATTCTCTCTTTCTTCCCTCTCTATCTCTCTTCTCCTTGTCTTCACTCTCACTCTCCTCCCTCTCACTACCTCTTCTTCACACCTTCTCCATATAGCTTTCTTTCTTTTTTAACATCTCTACTTCTCCCCTTACTTTTCCCCTCCATCTATCATTCTCCGACTCTCTTTCTCCGTCACGATTCCTTTCTTTCTCTCCACTAGGTGACACTGTGGTATCAGGAAATTCAGGCGGCTCGATGACTTTCGGAGAGTATGGAGAGAGGATGGGGTGAGGATGGGGTGAAGATGGGATTGGGGGGGGTGGGGGGTGTCTGACGGATGAGAGGGAAAAGGATAGAGAGATATAGAGAGGGAGAACAGGGTGCACACTCTTCTAAGAGCCGAATCCAGTTATAAAGCCATTACGGAAGATAAATAAGCTCAGACAGAACGGAGGAACAGAGCGACGCTCGGGCCTGGGACGATCCTGGAAAAACACGTACGACACATTCGCACAGAAAACACACACGGCCCTGCGTGTGTGTGTGTGTGTGTGTGTGTGTGTGTGTGTGTGTGTGTGTGTGTGTGTGTGTGTGTTATTGATCTGAGCCAGGTAACATGTGGATGGAGATCTGATTGTGTGTGAGAGGGTCAGCCTGAGGTTCCACACAGGGGAAGGGCCACTTGTCTCACACACACACACACACACACACACACACACACACACACACACACACACACACACACACACACACACACACAATTCTTCTGTACTATAATTAGGTCAGTAGTTGAACAGTGCCTGCAATGTAAATATATACATTTATTCCACACCTGCTGTTGAATTCTTGATTCTGATTGGTCAGAAGGTGTTGATTAATTTTCTATAACAGCAGCTTTGACATTAGTCCCAGCTGTGAGACAAATCTCAGGTTTATATTAACATGTTCCAATGCGTAACGACTTGTGTACCGTGTGTAATCTTTAATATGGTGAAGTTTTTGACGATATCATTTCTCAGAGTCTCCAGTGTCACTTTGGAACACGCCGTTCTAGGAAAATAATCAGCTTCAGGATGGTTTCAGTAACTTTGCCTGTTCACACCACCCTATTGTCATGTTTTTATTCCTTACTTGGACATATTAGAACGTATTAGAACATGGAAGCGCCTTCAAAGGTTACATCTTAAAACATTAGCAAATTCACACAGCAAATTTACAAACTTAATATTAACATAAAACTAATAGTTAAAGGCTATGAAAAGTAATACTTTTAACTCTTAGTCTAAACAGACAAATACGTTCAGGCTTAGAAAGTTATTTTTGGAAATTTGCATGTGCTTGTATCATATTAGAATACATCTGAGGTAGTGAGTAGCCCCACCTACTTTTATCTCGGTGGATCGCTTTTAAACCTCAAGTCATTAATTCCTAGATCCAAACTGAAGAATAACTGAAAAATAAAGCAGATATGCTGCATATTTTAGTGTTTGTGTTCCACAGTATCCACTTTGCCTGGGGCATCTGACCACTGTTTGCGTTCACAAATTCAAAGGCAATAAATAAGCAAAACCTGGACGGCTGTGTTAGCATTAGCTTTGTGTGTATCCGTGTGTGTGTGTGTGTGTGTGTGTGTGTGTGTGTGTGAGAGAGAGAGAGAGAGAGAGAGAGAGAGAGAGAGAGAGAGAGAGAGAGAGAGAGAGAGAGAAAGATTCCCAAGTCTGATGTCCTGTGTCACTGTGTGTTCATTTACTGAGCTAAAGCACCCACTCATTCGTTCAGAGATTTAATCTCAGCTAATGAAGGGACTGAGCCATTAGCGCCTTAAAGCAGAGTCACTTCATTCGGACCCTTCATTTATTAATTAAAGCGTGCGAGTGTGGCTTTGTGTGGGTGTTCGCCAATTAGACATGGAAGCCTATGTGTGGAATGTGCTGTAGCAGCTATATGGCTTCTACAATTAAGATATGGTGTTTGTGTTATTTGGAAAATAAATAAGGTTGGAATTAGACTGTCAATTGAGGCCATTTATGCAAGTAAACAAAACAAAAAAAAAAAACAATAGTTTTTAATAACTGTATCCTTCTTTATTACTCTGTACACACAGAGACCATACCCGATTCCCACTTTCATTGGGACGGGCACATAAGCCACGCCTCCTTCACTGTGAATGACAGGCACATGAGCCACTGCCTCTTCCATTTCAAACTTTCAGTACAAAGGCACTGATAGACACAGAGGCCATGCCTCCTTCACAAATACTGGCGGACACGGAGGCCACACCTCCACCAGTAGTACTGGAGGACACGGAGGCCACACCTCCACCAGTAGTACTGGCGGACACGGAGGCCACACCTCCACCAGTAGTACTGGCGGACACGGAGGCCACACCTCCACCAGTAGTACTGGAGGACATGGAAGCCACACCTCCACCAGTAGTACTGGCGGACACGGAGGCCACACCTCCACCAGTAGTACTGACGGACACGGAGGCCACACCTCCTTCCCCAGAATGTGTGAAGTGCCTTTATTCCTCACACTTGTCCGTTCTCCTTTTTCCTTCTCTGTGCTCTGACCTGAAGGTCTCAGCCTTTTTTTCACTGAGGCTACAGGCTTGAAGACAGACATCCAGAGGTCCTTGAGGAAATGACAAGACTCAGTCAGTCCTGAACAGGAGACAGTGAAGAAAGTGAGGGTTAAAGACAGGGTCAAAGATTCTCTCGATGTCCCAAAATCTGTATTGATCTCCCTCCGGCCATGTTAGAAAGAGACATGCATTTAACATCAGCAGAGCTGGAGACGGAGAGAAAGAGGAAAGTACATGTCAATCACACAGAGAGAGAGAGAGAGAGAGAGAGAGAGAGAGAGAGAGAGAGAGAGAGAGAGAGAGAGCACAGGGCTGATTCTCAAAGGACAGAGAGACAAGGCCTTAAAGTGAAGCTCTTCAGTTGAGTGCTCATCTGTCAAATCTCCATCATCTCCTGGTCAGGTGCTGAAGATAAAATATTACCAGCTCTCTTTGGATCATGACAAAGATCATGTATCTTTGTACAATATAGAATCTTTTTTTTTTCAACAATTATATATAAAATAATCATAATGCCACCCATATATAGCAGATATATTATTTAAGATTAAATTGAAATTCTTATAAGACTTTTAAAAGTCTACTTTTACAATATGTCAAATACAATATGTCTTGGGCTTGGGTCACTCATTGTGTTGACTGGTGAGTATGTGTGTGTGTATGTATGTGTGTGTGTGTGTGTGTGTGTGTGTGTGTGTGTGTGTTGTGTCTAAAATACAGTGTACGCTTGGGTGCAGGCCTGAAGCCACTGCACCGTGTTCCTTCTGAAGCTTTTCTCTAGCGGCAGCTTGTTAGATTATCCCTGTCAAATGAAAATCCGAGTTGACATTGAGATATTGATTTCCTTACAGGCAGATAAAGGGCTTCTCCGACAGGTGGCTACGGAAAATGCTCCGAGCCAGCATACACACACACACACACACACACACACACACTTACATGGTCCAACACAGAATGTAGATTACAGTTTACACCTGTGGCAAAATCAATAGTCCTGGGCAGACAAGAGATATACACTGAAGCCTTTTTTCTCCTCTGTGAATGCAGCAACAAAAGGGTCTGTACAGCATTCAGTCGCCAGTCAGACGTGATAATACATAAATGTCCAAGAAGATGACCTCAAGAACATCACATCATTCATAGAACACCACTTTAATAATGTGGTACTGGTGTTTTTATAATAATAATAATAATAATAATAATAATAATAATAATAATAATAATAATAACAACAACAACTGGAATTGGCTTCAAAATATGATTTCATTCATTCATTCGAGAATTATTATTGATGTTGTTATCAACAACAACAACAACAACAACAAAGAGAGAATCCAATCCATGACTGCAGCGTGATTAAAGGCTTAACAGTGGAGCTCAGTATTGGAGTTGAACTCAGAACCTTCTGCTCACTAACACAGAACCTTAGAGCTACTGCTGCCCGATATGCAGATTTGACTAGACTAGAATTACACATTTACTGTATGGCCAAAAGTTTGTGGTCACATGACCATCACAGCTTGTTGAACATCCCATTCCAGATTTAGTCCCCCTTTGCTGTCCGCTCTTCTGGAAAGCATCTCGTCATCCATGTCACTTGTAGATTGTGTCTTGTGGGTCACTTGTAAGTGTGTACTATATAATAAGAAACGATTATAGCTATATATAGTTTCTAAAGCTGACTATCCATCCATCCATCCATCCTTTTCCTGTACCGCTTATCCTACACAGGGTCGTGGGGGAGCCTGGAGCCTATCCCAGGGAGCTCAGGGCACAAGGCGGGGGACACCCTGGATGGGGTGCCACCCACCCATCACCAGGCACAATCGGACCATTTGGAAATGCCAATCAGCCTACAGTGCAAACCGGAGAACCCAGAGGAAACCCCCGAAGAACGGGGAGAACAAGCAAACTCCACGCACACAGGGCGGAGGCAGGATTTGAACCCCCAACCCCGGAGATGCGAGGCAAACGTGCTAACCATGCCCCAAAAAGCCGACTACTTAAACAAAAAATAAACGTAATAAACATACTAATCAGTGTGTCGGTTGCTTGTTTAATAGCTTAGCAAAGCAAGCTACCTTTACTATCTGCATACACTCACAAGAAGCACCAACAGTCTCTGCTACTTCCTTCCAAGCCTTATTTTTCACCCCATGCCAAACAGCTGCAGGAACTCAGATTGGTCCGAGGAATCATTCAAGCGATTTGTTTAGATTGATCTAATTTGCATAGAATTGAGAAAATCTCAATGCAAGTGTCGCTCGATGCTTTGTCACTGAGCGCATGCATAAAAAACGAAAGGTCGTCTGTCACTTTGTGAATAGAGGATACCAAAGCGGTAAAAAAAAAAAGCACTGCCACTGTTTTTTTTTTTTTTTTCCCAATAATAACTTTTTAGAAAAGCTCAGAATGACATCAATCGCTTTTTAATTTACCTCCCAACTAATCAGGTTGGGCGCCATGTGAGAAAAACAAACATGGAGGATTCAGGAGCAAAATTTATGACACTTCGAGTAAAAAAATATTTCATTGCCAATATTCCGAACTTGCAGTGTGACTAAACATACGAACGTGTCTTTGTTTTGGACGTTGATGTGATGTCCCACTTTAACTTTATCCAGTACCTGGATGGGAGACCTCCTGGGGAAAACTAAGGTTGCTGCTGGAAGTGGTATTAGGGAGGCCAGTAGGTGTTGCTCTCCCTGTGGTCTGTGTGGGTCCTAATGCCCCAGTATAGTGACGGGGACACTATACTGTAAAAAGAGCACCGTCTTTCGGATGAGACGTTAAACCGAGGTCCTGACTCTCTGTGGTCATTAAAAATCCCAGGGCACTTCTCGTAAAGAGTAGGGGTATCACCCCGGTGTCCTGGCGAAATTGCCCCATTGGCCCTTGGCTATCATGGCCCCCTAATAATCTCCATCCCTGTATTGGCTATATCTCTCCTCTCCACCAATAGCTGGCGTGTGGTGGGCGTTCTGGCGCACTATGGCTGCCGTCGCATCATCCAGGTGGAGGCTACACACTGGTGGTGGTTGAGGAGATTTCCCCCCCATACTATGTAAAGCACTTTGAGTGTCTAGAAAAGCGCTATATAAATGTAACTAATTATTATTATTAATTAATTTAACTGTGGCTGCATACAGTCAAGTTACACACACAGCTCGAATCCGTTAGATTTTCTGCCTTTAAAGCTACAGAGAAGACACACAACCTCCTCATTACCAGAGTTGCATCTTTACTTCATCCCGCATTACTGATTGCATATCAGTAAATAGGTGCTCCGGTCAGCACCTCTGTGAGATTACTGAGGGCATTTGTCCCAGAAATGAAGTCTACAGAGATAATAAGAAGATCTCTTTTTAGATTTTACCCCAGGAAATTAGTTTAAGTATCATATTTGCCCCCAAGTGAAACATAAAGGCAATTTGAAACTCTAATCTGATCTAACGCTGTTTAATTCTGCAGGAACGGCCCCCCGAATGGCTATAAAACAGCAGATAATATGAATATCTATCATTTTGCCATGATAATCTAGGTTACACACTGAGGAAGAGAAAAGGAGAGATAGCACAGATGTCATCAGACGTTGTGTAGACAACAGTGAGCAATGAATCATTTTAAAAAAAAATGCTTTTGTCCTTAATCATTTCCTTAACTCTCTCGGTCTCTTTTTTCCTCCATCCAAAACCCTGCTGGTCACTTTGTATTCCCCTACAGAGCACCAAGAGACATTTTAAATTAAACCTGCCACCTAGGGAACAGGATCACTCAGGCGCCTATTGTATCTGTTACTGAGGCACGCGGGAGATTCTCCAAGCACTCAATCAATCATTTCCTGAAGAGTTTCTGATATTCTGTACGGTAAAATATTTTAATGACACCATTGGGCTGATATGAGAGAGCACCTGCAGTCAAGAGAGCTCTAATTGGTGAACTTGACTCTCGGGGGTTCTTCCACAGAATATCAAATGTCGCACAACCCAAAAAAATAAAAATAAATAAATAAATAAAAAATTAATAGAACTCAAGCTTATGCATGGAACAGAATATCTGGGGAGAGGAGAATAATCAACAGTGGGGTGGTGTCATGGTGTTTAAGCTCATTTTATGCAATTATTACAAAATAATTGTACATCTAGATAAAGTTGACTTGCCATGACACAACAGTAACCTCAACCAGAAGCATGGGGCTCTTTCATGTCTAGTTTTAGCTAGCAAGATTTTTTTTTTCCCCAAATGTCATTAAATTGTTCGGGAAGTGCCCTCAAACCAATTTCACAAGTAGAAATACACACACACATGACTAGCTTGCTAATCTGCTATGAATACCTTCTTATATAACAAGTAATGTAATTGTGTAATTCGGTACATTTTATAGATTGCTCAAGACTGTTTTGCCTGCCACAGAATTGTAGACACATCGTGTTGCAAACGTAAACTGGGAAAAGCGGTGAAGATAAAAACCACTGTGTGCGGTTTGTCTTTGCGAAATAATATCACAGTTAGTCATTTAGTCTCACTCCATTACACAACTGTAGCAATGATTAAAGTTTTAGTTCAGTGCTACACAGCCCTCCACTAATATCGGCACCCTTGGTAAATATGCGCAAAGAAGGCTGTGAAAAATTGTCTTTATTGTTTACCCTTTTGATCTTTTGTTCAAAAAATTCACAAAAATATTAAACAATATCCATGTTTGCTGGTAACTGAGACCTTTTAGCTGTGCTCATGTTCGACGCACGTGAATCGAAGAGGGCTTTGGGTGAATGCGTGTTGTGATGATGTCGCACGACTCGTCTTGGCCCAAATCTGCGGCAAACCTGCGGTAATTTTGAAAAATTGCAAGATCCTGCGAATACTGCGGAGTTTCCTCGATCTTGCTTTAATGTCTGCGATCGCAAAATCGCTGAATCCTATAGGCACTGTTTCTCTCGAAAGTTTCTTCTTCATGTCATCTCAGGGGGTTTTTCCTTGCCAACGTCACCTCTGGCTTGCTCATTAGGGATAAATCGAAATTAAAAATTTTATATCAGAATCTCTGTGAAGCTGCTTAGGGACAATTTCCATTGTTACATTGTGCTATATACAGTCTGTACATAAAACTGAATTGAACTGAATTGAAGTGAAATAATTTAAATGGATAGAACATGTTGGAGCTACTGCTACCATCCCAAAGTTGATCATTTTTCAACAACAACATAAAATGAAGTGTTTTTTTTCCCTCTTATACCGCAGCAATTTATCAACAATTGCAATTTTCAACTTTATTAACAAACAAGAAGTCATGTTTTTTTTCACCATACATAGTTACATTATGTTTAATGTTGTAGAAGATCCTGGAAACAAGGTAGTTCGTGCTCTAACTTATGTTATAGCAGCTATAAACAGTCGTTCCCTCAGCAGACTCTCTCTCTTTTCTCTCTCTTGAAGAGGAAAAAGTGCAGCTTGTCATATTACCCGAGGAACCAGAAAGACTTTCCTGTGGTGGAAAACGTTAATCTCCTTACAGAAACATTTAGCATATGAATTATTAGATGTTTTTCTTTGGCCTTAGATTATGTGTACAATCCCTGTGAATGTGCTGTTACTATAGAAACGATAATATATTAGAATGAGTGTATTATTATAAACTAGTACAATAATTTAAATTACAGCCAGAACTATCGTCAGAGTTGCTGTTATAGAAAATAATTTGAAAAACTTTCAGTTTTGAGAGTTCGACAGGGCTGTGGTATAAGAATGTTGTATTACAACGTTTGCAAACATTCCTACAACGTTGCTGCAACACTGTTAGGTTAAGGACATTATTATTAACACTGGCATTTCCACCATCATTAGAGCAGGAACATTATTTCTAGAACATTACAGCCAAACCTTCTTAGGATTCTTTCCTTTCCATTTAGGATTACTTCCTAAATGTTCCAGTAACTTTCTCTGGGATTCCAGGGTGTCCACCTTTACACCGCATGGCAACCCGACAAATATTGAATTTTAGTCTCTGTCGATCCTTCCAACCAGAATTTATTTATAGCTGCAACTAAATCGCTCTTTGTTGCTGGCTTTGCGTAGACCTTCAGAACGACCTCTACAGACATCTGTACACAGTACAGAATGCGTTGGATCTCTGTCCTTGGAATACTGTGATATTATCTGAAATATGTCTTACTGCACCTGTATCTAGCTGTATTCTTGCTCTGCAACCTTTCAGACTGATGTCTAACAGACTACAGTGCAGCCGAGACTTAAATCGAGCCGAGGAAGGCATACAAATCCACTGTGATAAGCCCAGAGTATCTAGTTTAGCTGATAAAGAGTCAGCAGAACCTGATCTGAAAGAAAGTTCTACATCAGAATGCTTAATACATGCATGCAGAATCTGTCCAAGTTTGAAATGCACCACTACGCATTTACATCTGTTTTATTTTCGATAAGGTCTGAACATTTTTCTCATTTTAATGCGCATTACAGTCTGCGGTTTGAGGTTGGAGGTCTCTGACTTTGAGTCTCTCGTCTCTGTGTGGAACGTCTTCACGCCCTCTGTTCTGACCCCCTTGTCTCACATGGCTCGCTCTTGCGCTTTAATAACGAAGCCGAGCCTGTGAGCGCGCCCGAGCTCCGAATTATTCACTATTCGAAATGCACTGGTTTTGCGAGGAAACCCCGAAGCACGGGGAGAACATGCAAACTCCACGCACACAGGGCGGAGGCGGGATTCGAACCCCCAGACCTCGGAGATGTGAGGCAAACATGCTGACCCAAAGCGCTATACAAATAAAATTCAACTGAATTGAATAATAGTAGCCAACTTGTTTTGCAGACATTAAGTATAACAATAAATGGATAAAAAGTACGTCATTATTTAATAAAACCAAAATTGTAATCATTGGCAAATCACTGTAGTGTAAGAAGGATGAAACAATTCCAGACATGCTTCCTGCCTTTCTGTTGTTCATTATTTTCCTGTAACAGCACAACCCCAAGTGTGTTATTTCTTCCATATTGAAAGGCATGGTCTAACACGCTCCCCGTCTCTCTTTCTTCGCAAGCAGACCCGAGCGTTTCAGCCTCCAATAGAAAATAAAATGTTCCTGTTTTAAAATGGCTGTCATTCTGCATCATCCAGACGTAGTTCTGGATTTTCATAACAGGAAATCTGTGTGTGCCAATCTCATTTCCAATCTCTCTCCCCAGCTGTTTCACCGCAGCCGCACTCCTGCAATAGGCTTTCTGAACCTCTCCAAAGTAATTACACTGCTCGGTCTCCCACTTTCCTCCTCTCTCTCCTTCTCCACCCACACGCTCGCAGTGCAGAGACACCGCTGTCCCACATTGTTCTCTCACGGCCTGCCGCTGCCTGAGGAGAACGGAGGAGAAGAGGGAAAAGAGGGATGGAAGGAGGAGGGGGTTCTGTTGTCTGTCTTTCTCTCTCTCTCTCTCTCTCTCTCTCTCTCTCTCGCCAAATGGGAATCACACTCTGGGCAGGTGGCACTAATTACACACTCTCTGACAGTCTGCACTCCAATCAGTCTCAACGCAATCAGGGCTCAGGGCTGAGTAAGTGATTCCATTCTCACTTTCTCTCTCTTTCCTCTTTCCTTCTCTCATGCATGATTACACTGATGTCTGACTGCAGGACCTGTTCAGAGCAGGCCTCCGCTGCACCTCACTGACAACACACAAAATACAGCTGCAGTATTACACGCTTTTTTTTTTTTTTTTTTTTTACTTTTTTTCTTATTCTTTTTATATTTATTTTTCTTTACCTTAACATGTTCTTGCTAAATTAGCATACGTGCAAAGCATCTTAACAAACAAACAAAAATCGACAACAACAAATCAGTCTACAACACGACAGCAAATTCAGAAACACAACATCGAATTCAGAAGCAAAACAGCAAACCCGAGATAAAATCGACAAAACCGGAAACACGACAACAAAAACAAGCACACATCAGTAAAACCAGACACACAACAGCAAATTCAGTAGCACTACAGCAAACCCAAAGGTAAATCGACAAAATTTGGAACCATGACATCAAACGAGACACGCAACAGCACGACAGAACATGCAAAGGCGATTCAGAAAATGCAGCCGCAAAACCAACAACGAATCAGAAACACCAACCGGCAGAACCTAACACACAACAAATCTGAAAATACAACAGCTTTACAATCAAATTTTGAAGCAAAACAGCAAATCCAAATACACAACAGCAAATTCTGAAGTAAAAAAAAAAACAAAAAACAAAAAAAACACAAAGTTGGAGACGCAACCATAAAAGAAACACACAACAGCAAGTCACAAAAACACAACAGCAAAACCCAACATACATCAAACAAACAAAACACATGTAACGAATCAATCATTACTAGCATTATTCTTTCCCACCAGAATAATGTAATGGATCAACTTTAAACATGAAATGAAACAGAAGCGCACGCTTGGATTCGAAGCACCTTTTTAAAGGAGACGAGTTTTAAAGCGTGCCCGCATTATCTACCAGAATGTGTGGTAACTCGGATGAATCTGCAACGTTTATAAATATTCTCCACCAGTTACAATTTATGTAACGAATTAAAAGAAGTTTAACACGTTTAAATGTATTCTCCAATTTATATAAGGAATTAGCTCGACTGGCGTGAAATATATCTATATATCTAATCAACGTGTTGTGACCAGTTATAAATATACATCAGCCATGAAAGGGAATTCATGTATGTGCACATATACATATAGATAATTAACTACAACGGATTATAATTAATTATGACTATGTATGTGGTCTAGATCAGCTTTTAGGATTAGCTGTAGTCTAGTTTAGAATTATGAACTCTAAAGAGGGAGTTTATCCTTCTGGCCAGGAAGAATTAACCAACGAAGTTTGTTATTAAAATTTAGAGCAGGTAACCGAGATCTTATGCAGTGAAGAAGGGACAAAAACAGAGACAAATCAAGCGTGGGATAATAGATTTTAATAACTAGATGTAACTATGGATACACACGACTAACTCTAAGCAAAACATACATATGTACACCTATATACAAGGAAAGAAAAAGGATAGAGAGAAAGTAATGAAATAAAAGGGAATGGCAGACAAAAACACAACTAATTAGCCTTTTTCAAAAACCAGCAACGAACTTAAATCTCCTGTAAACAGGGGTACAATCTTAAATGCAGATATAGGTCCATTAACTATACTTGCATGGCTTCAGTTTGAAAGTTCGCGTGAGGTCGTGTAGAGTTCGCTGGTTCGTCGCGCCATTTGCAAAAGGCGTGAGCCATGAGGCGGTTGCATCCTTTGTCCGGGAGAGAGAGAGATCCTGGCTTCCTCTTCCCGGGGCACGTGGCCCCGGGGGAGAAAAACCGGAAGAGTGTCAAGTTGAAGTGAGTGAAGAGAGACTGAAGAGACGTCTGATGAAGACTGAAGAGGTTTCAAAGCGTGGTGTTGTTTTAAAGACAACACCAACACACACGCCTCTTTGGGCTATGGGCCAATCAGGAAGTTGGATTTGTTGGCGGGATGAACTCTCTTTGTCTGGTCTCAGACCCGAATTTAAATGTCCAGGGAGGAGCCGGTTTAAACCGCATTATATATGAAATTAAGGGAAAGCATGAAATAATGTATCCCATTGCAATATGATATGCATAATCAATCCGGGTATCGCAAGACGATGAACTACATACCAAATTCGATGGACTTGTAGCGAATATTACAAGAAAAACATGGTTACAGACATTTAAAATAATACCCTAAGTTAAGACTATCTAAAATAATTAAGGTTAGGTCACATAAACACACAATATATGTAAACAAGATAACATCACACTATTTAGGCATTGAATAATTACATGTTACATTCGAGGGAGATTTTTCCATTGTGTGTGTAAGGTAAGCTTGTGTGTGTGTGTGTGTGTGTGTGTGTGTGTGTGTGTGAAGGGGGGAAGGTTGGTCGTTAGCATTCCAAAGGTATCTGGTCAAACTGGGGCCAGAGTGGTCATTAAACAGATAGGGATTTACAGCCAGCTCAATGAGTCAGAGAAATTTCATTGCTAAACCCAGGCTGATTCAGAAATCAGTTTGATACGTTCAGACGTTACACACAACATCAAAACCGAATACAGCCACAAACCCAAAGACATAACAACAAATTCAGAAACATACCAACAAAACAAACGCAAAACAGCAAATTTGAAAACACAAAATTTACTGTTGTGTTTTTTTTTTCCTAATCCTAAATTCTGAATATATCCATTTCCTTTGCAGCTACAGTACGACTCTGACGGCTGAATATATTAATATTTGTTCTGAGGTGAATAATCCAAACCAAACATCACTCGCATGTGATAACATCCTGCCTGGTTTGCTCTGTTGATTTGTTGCAGAAACACTGCAGGGTTTCTCCATGCGAGACGAAAAACACTTTCGAGGGAAATAGTGAGGAACAGTTCAGACTAATCTCTGTCAATAATAAAGTCTCAGTCGAGTACATTTGTCACCTCTGGGCCATAATTGCCAGTCAGAAAAACTTTCCAAAGATAATGGAAGCCGAGTCTTTGGATTTGTCACGTTTAATAACCGACGTCCATCTCGAATACGTCTCAGAACTGCACGATCGATGACTTTATGAGTAATCAATGTGTCATGTGACTACTTATGTATCTGGAGTGCTCTCTGAAAGAGTCGGAGGATTATATTTGATGCTTGGTTGAGGGAAAAAAATAAGTTCTGAATGAAAGTTATGACAAATTTCCAACTAGAAAATAGTTTCCGTAAAGCACTTGAACACTGCATTGGACTGGAAATATACAGTATATCTGTTACACGACTCGTGTTATGTTTATGATTGCATTAAATGCTAATAACATAAATAGCGATCTCTGTATTTGTATTTTTATACCACAGCAGTGTTGAATTCTCGAATCTGATTGGTCAGAAGGTGTTAATTCATTTTTAATAACACATGCTGTGACAGTCCCAGGTTTATTTTAATGTGCTTTAAAAAAATAAAAATAAAAAATCGTTTTTATAGAGTAGTGACGCACAATACACCGGGGCTTGTATGAAGGATGCTCTACATAATCTAAGACTAATGGTAAATGTTTTTATTGTTCTTGTTGTTGTTGTTTTTATTATTTAACAGAAACAAAATGTATAATTCTTGATATGGTGATGTTTTACTTTAAGCCAATGTTCATTTAACGGTGTCAAAGGCTGTCAGAGGTAAAGTTGTAACTAAAATTGTTTTTTTTTTTTTTCCTGACATACAGTAGAAAACTCACAAGAATAAATGTAGCTATAAATGGATAAAACGTACTGCATAATGTACTGCATTCTGATAAATTATAAATAAAATTGCAATCCTTGGCACATCCGCTGTGGTATAAATGGAATAAAACACTTCAGGATGTGCTTTTATAGGAAAATACTAAACTTCACGGTGGTAACAGTAACTCCACTTTAGAAAAGCATCTGAAGCAGCTGAAATCAAAACGTTTAACCTTGAAAGTCATGACTGAAGGACACAGCGTGCACTCAGCTCTAAAATGATTTCCCTCTACCTTCGGGGTTAAGTGAAACCCTAGCAGATGTGTTTGTGTGTGGGCTTGTTTTTGTATTTTAGTTTTCTAAAAAAAAAAAAACTGCTTTTTTAAAGCATCTTTCCATGTGGGGACCAGCCAAATGTCCCCACAAGCATAATAATACCTGACAAGGTGTTTGACATTGTGGGGACATTTGGCAGGTCCCCATGAGGAAAGCTGTTTTTTTTTTTGTTTGCTTGTTTGTTTGTTTGTTTGTTTCCTTTTGGTTACTGAGGTTAAGGTTAAGGTTAGGGTTAGATTTCGGTGTAGGCATAGCATTAATAGCATCCGTTATCTGCGTTAATAACAATATCAAGGGTAGGTCCTCACAAGGATAGTATGACGTGTGCCTGTGTGTGTGTTTGTGCAGAAAACATCTCATAACTTGCTGGTAGAAAGCAATAGAATGGTTATCTCCTCATTTGGAACATTACAATATTATAGTGTTGAAATTACGAATCCCTACCACACTCATTAGTTTAGGTACACTTGGGCCTTTTTTTTTAATATATACATATTTATTTACTTATTCTTCTCACAAAAGGACCCAGGCGGCCCAGCATTCCCTACGGCTTTCTCTCACACATACACACACACACACACAGACACACACTTATGCATGCCGGGTCTGTATCAGGATGCAAATTTCATTCCGCATAACAATGAGGTCAGAGTGTACACATTAAATCAGAGCAAAAAGTGTATATATACTTTCAAAAACGGGCGGCAGCGACTAGAACACACACACACACACACACACACAAACACACACACACACACACACGTGATGTCACAGCGTGATCCTTTAGCATGCCACGGATGCGAACATTGTAGTCGAGCATCCCGGAGCTGATATATGGAGTCATGTTGAAAGAGGGCCATGCTTTCTGTCAGACAGTGATGAATTAACGCCTAAGTGTAGATGCAGATTTTAGGGTTTGAGAGATGCGTGTGTGTGTGTGTGTGTGT
The DNA here is from genome assembly GCA_023630585.1 of Cranoglanis bouderius. Classification (NCBI taxonomy): domain Eukaryota; kingdom Metazoa; phylum Chordata; class Actinopteri; order Siluriformes; family Cranoglanididae; genus Cranoglanis; species Cranoglanis bouderius. Next base: position 3,318,329 of record CM042542.1, on the reverse strand, counting down.
GTGTGTGTGTGTGTGCGTGTGTGTGTGCATGTGCAAGGGAGAAGCTGGAAATACGGCTTAAAGAGAAAATGCGAGGTGGATGACTCGGCCCGTAGATGATAAATGAATGGCTTGTTGAAATGTTGCAAGGGCTCACTGTGCTGACACGAACTAAATAACAGTGTGTGTGTGTGTGTGTGTGTGTGTGTGTGTGTGTGTGTGTGTGTGTGTGTGTGTGTGTGTGTGACAAGAAACCAGACCCAGACTCACAAATCTGATGTTGTCTGATAAGAGTACACATAAATCAGCCACTGTCATATTCTGAAAAAGACAGCATTTTTTTTTCCCCACAGCAAGCTATGAATTATGGGATATCTCTTTATAATGAGGCATGTATATGTATAAAAGTGCCAAGAAAACAAACAGATGGATAAAACGGCCATAGTAAAATTGTTTTAGGCTGAAAACGTCTGTTTAATCTGTACAAATGAGCAAAATTGTGGTTAAAGTTAATTGAAAAGTGATATTTTGAGGATCTGTAAATTATCTTCTATGAATTCTGCTCTATAAATTCTGGAATTATAGATTTCTATAAATTGTGTCATATACATTACGGGATTTTAAAGTTCTACAGATTCTGTTCTATACATTATGGAACAATATATTCTATACATTCTGGTACTACAAAATCTGTTCTGTGGAATTATAAGGCTCCATGTGTTCTGTTAAATGTTCTAATAAATTTTAGAACTATGAAGTTCTAAAAAATTCTGTCCTATAACTTATGTCCTGTAAATGCTGGTATTTTAAAGTTCTATATATGATGTTCTATAAATACTATAACTATAAAGTTATGGAGTTATAAGGTTTTATAAGTTCTGAAATGATCCGATTCTATTAATTCTGGAATTTCAAGGTTCTATACGATCTGGAATTTTAAAGTTCTATAAATTTAGTCTATACATTCTGATATTACACACTTCGGACATTTTTCAGTTCTATGAAGTCTTTTCTGAAAAATTCTGGAACCATAAAGTTCTATAAAACCTGTTCTATGAATTCTTATGTTCTACATATTATGAGATTTTAAGGTTCTGTAAATTCAGTTCTATACAGTCTGGAACTTTAAGGTTCTATAAAATCGGTTCTGTAAATTATGGAATTATATGAATTCTGGAAATTTAATGCTATATACAGTACATTCTGGAATTTTAAGGTTCTGTGAATTCTGTTTCATGATATTTCTATGTTCTAATAAATTTTTGAACTATTGAGTTCTAAAAACTCTGTCCCATAGCATCTGTTCTGTAAATGCTGGGATTGTAAAGTTCTATAAATTATGTTCTATAAATACCGTAACTGTTAAGTTATGGAGTTATAAGGTTTTATACATTCTGAAATGATCCTTTTCAAAAAATTCTGGAATCATAAAGTTCTATAAAATCTGTTCTATATTATAACATTTGATAAATTAGAGAATTCTATACATTGTGGAATTATAAGGTTCTACAAAAAAACTGTTCTAAAAGTATTCTAGGGTTAGGGTTTATGTACAATGTATTCTATGTGTGTTCTTATGTATTCTGTGACTTTATGATATAAAGTCATAAATTTAAATTAAACTCTATTGCCTACTGAATATGGTGTAGTACTATCTTGTTTTGTGAGCAATGAAAAAGAGAAAAGTGTAAATAATTTTAAAATGATAAAAATATTTGGATTTCACATGTTGTGTTGATTTTACACTATTTAATAATTTGATCTTGCAGCAAACCTTATTATACCCAAAGTATAATAAAACATACTTTGCAATTTCATTCAGTCTTATTTTTTACATCAAACCTTCTTCATTATCAGTTAGACAATAATTTGTGGCTGGAAACAAGAATATGTGTTGTATAAAAACTCCTTTTAGGTTTCTAAGGCTAGATTATTCACAGCGTATATACAACTGATTTAGACCGGATACAACATAAAAATATATATATATATAAAAAAAAAATAAAATAAAAAAAGCTACAGCTGAATTTGGAAAACAGCCATAAATAACAAAAAAAAAAAAAAAAAACTTTTTTCTGCCAAGGATTATTTTTTTTTTTTTTTTTTTTTTTTACTTTGACTAAATTTTACCCTCAATAAAGACATTTAAAAATTGCAATGTATCATAAAATTTATTAAAAAAAAAAAAAAAAAAGTATGTTCATCTATCATGTCATCCTAAAGGTGGGTTTGCAGATCGAGTGAAGTCTAGAAAAAAAAAAAAGAAAAAAAAAAAAAAAAAAACAACACCAAAGGAACATTACCCCTCTCTCTCTCTCTCTCTCTCTCTCTCTCTCTCTCTCTCTCTCTCATATTCCCACAGTCCAGTCATGCAAACACAATGCACCTGAAGGGAAACAACTATTACCTCTTCACCTTGGCGTTGGTGGAATTACACGTCTGTGAGAAAAGAGAAAACACAATGCACATGAACACTCATGAGAGCTCATCCATGCTGTGGTTTCATGATGGGGTTTCAGTCTCTCTTAAAAACATACAAAGATTTTCTTACCGCATTTAACACAGGTACGGCTCATACAACAGTGCGTGATGTGTCATACTGAAACCTTGTGGCTTAACAGTGTGTTATAAATTTCGGGTTCAGTCTCTGGATGACGGGGGAACGGGCACGCACGGCAAGAACCTCATCCTCCATAAAACTAAAACTTTTCTCAGCTTTATCTTGTGTGAGACTGAGTGACTCATTTAGCTGGTGTTTTAGACACAATCCAAGAAAGCATGCATTGTTAAATTAGAAAATGGTGCCAGGTTGATCTTGGTGAACAAGAAAATTCTAGAAAGCAGAGAAAAAATGAAATGAAAAATGAAACGTTAGCATAATAAAACCAATTGTGGAAGGAGTCTCTAGTGTCGACGCTGACTTAGCAAGTTTTACTCAGCAAGTTTACTTTGCACTTTGCAGTTTCTTTGTAGATGCATTTTTTGTCTTCAAGAGAAAGTGAGGGAAGGCGCTACTATCACATAAGTATTGACAAGAACTAACTCGTTTTGTTGATGTTCCACAACATTAAATGTACATGCATAAATGCATAAATTGTATGACAGGTCATTGTCATTTAAAAAGAAAATTGCAATCGCTGGCCAACTGTCATGGTATAAGAAGAATAAAACACTTCAGCGTGTACTGTTAAAGGAAAATAATTAGCGTTGGGGTTGTGACAGTAATTGTGCTTCATCACACCACCTCATCATTGGTAATTTTATTATAACAGCGTGCTGCATCATTTAAAAAAATAAATAAATAAATAAAAAATAAAAAATCCTTTCTTAAATTATGTTCCATTTTAGGTTACTAGAACATTAGAGATACTGAAACCTTGAGTATCAGATGACACCGATACCATCTGATATCGTTTTCTTTAGAAACTATAAAGCTACTACTACTGCTATACTTTATATAATAAAAAGTATAAATATAATAAAATCAGTCATGACAAAAGAAAAAAAAAAAAACAATTAAGTTTCTTTAATAGAAACATTAAACTAGAAACATTTCCAGTTCCTAAAATAAATTTCTTAAACAAAATTCAAATCCAGTTCCATTTTTTGCTGGTGTCGGCCGGACACTAGGTATTGGATCAGTGCCATCTGTACATTTAACTAAACTTCCTTGTTAATTACTGTACATGACACATTTTTTCTAGAACAGAATGATCATTTTGCATGAGTTTGTTCAGTGAAAACGGTCAATTTTGTAAATGTAAATAGGCTATAATATACAATATAATGAATGCCTTAGTTCTATAAAATAACTATTGAATAACCATTTCTTTTTCTTTTCTATGAAATCAATTTTCTATGACAATTTTTTTTTTAAATATAAGGAAAAATAAAGACAATGTTCTGAAAGAAATAGTGATACAGTATGTGTTCAGTTTTTAGTTAGTTAGTTTGTTAGTAGATGGTAAATTGTTGCCGTATGGCAACAAAGTTCAATGGTGGAAAGTATCATATAGTCAAAAATAACACAAAATTTATAAGATTACAATTCAAATTACTGGATTTTCCAGACTATAAGATGCAGAGGTTTTTTTTTTTGTTTTGTTTTGTTTGTTTTATTTTTGTGCCACCTAGTAAGCATGTAAAAATTATATCTACTAGAAAGGAATTACAGCTGTAAAAAGTATGTGGATGGATTTATTCACTCAAAATACATACAAAAATTAGATCGAAACATGTTTTGGGTGAAGTATCTTTTTAATTATTTCCTTTGGATTCTGAATTCTTTCTTTTGAAACGTAAGATTTTGAAAATAAGTTGCGATTGCAAAATGTCTAAAATTACAACAATTTTTCTTTACTTTTTTTTTTTGTAACCTTGTTTAAATGACCAAAAAAAGTTAACATCTCAGATAGCGTTTCAATTTTTTTCTTTTAATTAGTTTTTCCTTAATATTGAAAAATTTATCAAACTTTGAGCGCCCTCCAATGATGATCTTCACCATGCCATGTGATTGCAGAAAAAGAAAAGTGTGCAAACAACACTTCCTGGTCATGTGACATGGCATTTTTTTTTTTTTTTTTTTGTTATGTCAATGTTAAATCCCCCTTTTTCCAGTTACAAAGGAATATAATAGTTTTGTATTATTGCCTATCAAAAAATTGAAGACCAATTAATTGTTGCCATATGGCAACACCAGGCAGTAAAGGGTTAACTGTGACACATTTCTGCATTGTGGACCTCACTCAAATTTTGATCTTGGGTACATCCATGCTTGTAGCATTCATGAATTACAAAGTTGAAATTTGATGATGTTTCTCAATATGACAGAAACCATTGCAGTCCAATTAGCGGTAAGATACCAGACTCTAAGTGTAATTTTAGTAATGACAAAACATGGAGTCTTTATTAATAAGTCTATCAACACATCTGATGAAAATGATGATATTCAACATGAATTCGTCACTTACTGTGCCTTTACATGCCTCTACTAAGAGTTAGCTAACTAAATCACATAGTCACAGTAATTTGCTAGCATATGCTTCGCTAGCATCCTTTTTTTATTTCAACACATCAGCTGTTTTCACAGCACAAGAGAAAAGCTATTAACATTAACGCACCTTCTGATAATTAGCTGATTTACGTATAAACTAGCAAAGCTACTGTCTAACTACTGGGAAATCTAGCTAAGCTAACATGTTCTTTACTTGTATCAACACTTGCTTGTACATTCATTTAGGAGTCTGAATTTTTTTTTCACCAGGGAAATTTTATGCTTCCTTTGCATCCCAAAAGCCCATCTGATCCTGCCATGTTAGTCCAGACTGCTCATAATCCATTTTACCCAGAAAATAAATAAATGTTGATCATATTAGATCTAAACTCACCTCATGTTCTCGTTTCGAAGCAGAAAGTAGCCTCAGGCCCTTACAAAAATGTTCCGTGGGAATCCTGTGGTATTACAGCAGTACAACACAAATTTACCGCACAACAAATGAGCAGAACTAATTATGACAGGATTACCACAGCACTTTCTATAAGACAAGAATTTACAATAAGAAATACAGACTGTGGTATTGCAGTTGTTTTTGTGTGGTATTTCCAAAACAATGACCTTGGCAGAAATAGAGTTCTGTCAGTAATGTGATCAGTGGGTGGCTACTATAATGGATCTGAATTTAATACAGTATATGATAATAAAAAAAAAAAAAACAAAAAAAAAACATGCTGAGCCATAATAAAGTTTTAAGAATTTACTATAATTCATGACAAATGTTTTTGATGCTTATATAACAGTAATAGCAATAGCTATAATTTATGGATAACATTGATATTTCTTAGTTGTTATTATTATTATTATTTATATAACTATACTACAGTCAATTATTATACACAAAAGATTATATCATACACACCATGCCTTGGTCCACACTAGTTTGTAGGGTATAAAGATGTGATTTTATGTGTTGTGAATAAATGTTCAAATGTAATACCGCACATTCTAACATGACCCCCAGCAGACGCAGTACGTTCCGATGACCTCGCCAGTTAGTCGTCTTTTCGTCAGCGTGACATTACTTTATGACAACATTGTGACCATGTGTTGGTAAATATTCCATTTTTTTAAAATAATCTTGGCTAACGGTGCAGAAACATCGTGGCCACGTCCTCAAAAAATATCACCGACTAGTCCCACTGATAACGTTGTGGAGTGGTACCTTGGTATCCAGATAACTTTCTGTCATCTTTATTGCGAAATATGCTATTTGGATATAATATGGGAAATCTACTAAATGTATCAAACATTTTACTTAAGTAAATGAATAGACGTCTGTATTTTATTATCTTTTGACATTATTTGTCATACATCAATGGCAAATTTCTGCCAGCAAAAGGGCAATTTGTTGTACAAAATTGTTTGGAACGACTTCCTGATCCAGGGAGGGTCTGTGTTGTACCAAATACCTCCCACTTCTTAATAATAGACTTCACTGTGCTTATAGGCATAGTGTTTGACAAAGCCTTTGAAATTTATTTGTATCCATCTCCTGACTTGTGCCTGTCCACAACTTTATCCCGGAGATCTTTTGACAGTGCCTTGCCACCCAGTATTTACAAAGTATGTACAGTAAGTAATATCACAGGTTTATCATGGACAAACAACACTTTTCTTGCAGGAATACCACAGAATGTTACCATAACATTCTTGAAATAAAAGATTACAGGAATACTATGAAAATATAACACAATGAAGGACTGCAGTTTTATTATAGGAAATTCAAATTATTACTGCAGAAAAAAACAACACAATACGACACAATTACCACACCGGTTTTGTGTTGTACTTTTCATGTTTTATCACATGGAATACCACAGGATATTTTTGTAACGGGGGCTAATCAGTATCTGATCCTACGTCACATTTCACCAGACAAGCTTTCTCCTTTTTTCTTCTTCTCAGTGTCAGTCATGTTTTATTCCCCTGCTCTCATTTCTCCCTGACATCCCTCCTAATCTGCAGAGGATGATGCATCACAGGGAAGAGAAAATGAGCAAGCGATTACTCTAAGCTGCTGCTATAATATCCAACAGTATGAAACAAAAAGAAAGGGGGGAAAAAAAATCAAATAATATAAGTCTTCAATTAAAGTGGAATCAGAGCAGCGTTGTCAGTGAGGTTTGGTGAGGATTAGGTTGGAGTCGCACGTCTTTACGTTAGCACACGGGCAGTACAGGACCGTCGATTATGAGCTGCTCTGCTGGGTGTTTTTTTTTTTTTTCTTTTTTTTTTTCTTCCCTGAATTGCCCTAATGCTGGATTTCTTGAGAGGAACACTTTTAACTGAGGAGAATTTGGCCTAAAATCAAGCCTATCGATCGCTTCCTTCTGACTGTAATGATTTCTTCTTCTTCTCTAATCTGGTCTCATGTCCAGCATGTGTGTGTGAGGTTAAGGTCAATAACATGATCCTCCGTTTACCAATACACACTTAATGGAGCTGTACATTACCTGCTTTTTCATAATTCTGGAAGCTTCTTTTCTGGTTTTTGTGGTGAAATTTCAAAAACGTTCGAAAAAAAAAAACAAAAAAAAAACACATGAACCAAACCGATATCAAATGAATCAGGATCTGAGAACTATTTTTAAAGCAACAAGTGAAAACTTTGAGACAAGACTTTGTACTGGACGAATTTTATGAGCGAATGAACTACTGATTCCAGAAGACATGATGAATGAAGCAGCCATTTTGCCTGAATTTGCATAAATTCTCCAGTGTTCTTCATTTTGGATGCTTCTTAGCGTTATAGTGTTTTAGTCTGGCCAAAGAGCGAACTACTGCAACTCATTAATGGCAATATATCATTTCGCAACAATTATATCTCAGCCTTTCTATCAAAATGAAATTATCAGAGTCACCCTTTTCATTTCCCAGAGTATCTACAGCCCATAAGTGTTTTAATTCATGTTACACTACAGTATAAGGCCAAAAGTATGGAGTATATAAAGTGGACACCTGACCATCACACCCATATGTAGTTCTGCCACTTAGAAAGGAAGGAGTCTCCAGTGTCGGCACTTTGTAACAGTCAGAGGCAAAGCTGTACCTTTTCCAACAGGACAGATGAGTTTACGCTTTGTGGTCTCTTCGTAATATGACAAGCTACTTTTTTTGTTTATTAACTTCATATACACCGATCAGCCATAACATTAAAACCACTGACAGGTGACGTGAATAACATTGATTATCTCGTTACGGTGGCAGCTGTCAAGGGGTGGGATATATAGACAGCAAGGTGGGATATAGTAGGCAGCAAGTGAACAGTCAGTTCTCGAAGTTGATGTGTTGGAAGCAGGAAAAATGGGCAAGCTTAAGGATCTGAGCGACTTTGACAAGGGCCAAATTGTGAAGGGTAGACGGCTGGGTCAGAGCATCTACAAAACGGAAGGTCTTGTGGGGTGTTCCCGGTATGCAGTGGTTAGTACCTACCAATAGTGGTCTAAGGAAGGACAACCGGTGAACCGCTAACCGGGTCATGTGCTCCCAAGGCTCACTGATGTGCGTGGGGAGCGAAGACTAGCCCGTCTGGTACGATCCCACAGAAGAGTTACTGTAGCACAAATTGCTGAAAAAGTTAATGCTGGCTATGATAGAAAGGTGTCAGAACACACAGTGCATCACAGCTTGCTGTGTAAGTGGCTGAGTAGCTGCAGACCGGTCAGAGTGCCCATGCTGACCCCTGTCCACCTCCGAAAGCTCCTACAATGGGCAGGTGAGCATCAGAACTGGACCATGGAGCAATGGAAGACGGTGGCCTGGTCTGATGAGTCAGGTTTTCTTTTACATCACGTGGACGGCCGGGTGCGTGTGCATCGCTTAACATGGCGGATCAGTGTACTTTTTTAGCCCCACCCATTTGTTGATTATTTTCCTACAACAGCATACTCTTAAGTGTTTTATTCCTCACTTAACGTGTCATGACGTCACATCCAGAAGTCACTGTTTCACCCCGTAACCTCGGTTAGCATCATCAGACATACCACTGTGTGTGTGTGTGTGTGTGTGTGTGTGTGTGTGTGTGTGTGTGTGTGTGTGCACGTGTATGGGGCTGTGTTTCATCAATGATAGTGGATTTAATCCACGCCTCAGGTTTACCATTATCCACACCTTTGAAGCTGTGTGAGGTTCATGCTGTGCTATAATATTACGACAGGGGTTCATTTTGTTGCTTCTTATCTTTCCACTTCACATGCTAGTCGACAAAGATTAGCATCTTCAGCTGCTATGAGAAAAAACATGCTGTGGGTTTGATTTAATCAGCTGCCATGTGTGTGTGTGTGTGTGTGTGTGTGTGTGTGTGAGAGAGATGAATTAACCCACTTAATTGTGTTGTGTTGTAAGGTGAGAACCCTCATTTCTCTCCAGAATACCTCTGCGTGCCGTCTTTAAATCGATGTGATCCCGTGCTACCCTGTGACGCCCTAAAAACCATCTCACACACACCACACACACATACACTCATGCACTCAGGCACTCTGTGGGAGTCGGGGTGTGTAGCGTGTCCGGTTCTGCTGGTTAATGGCTTTGAGCTCTGGGGAAAAGCGCTGTTAAATTAAGCATGGCCTCACACACTCTACCTCATTAATCTGTGTATGCAGCGGACCGCCCCGGCTGCCCCGGCACTTTCCCCTAAAGTCAACAACTGTCTCCTTCACTCCAGGCTCTGGTCAATTACTCGCACTTCTTCTCCGTTGTTTTTTTATTTTTTATTTTTTCTCCTTTACCAGCGTTTTTAAAACAGAGTTCTAACTAGATGTGACGGGAAGCACACGCACCAGAAGACCAGAGGATATTAATAATATCAACTCACCTCCGAACCTATTTCTGCAGCCTGCACACTTTCATTAAATCGCCTCCCAGCGGCTCAAATTAAAGGGAAGTTATCATTTCTAAAGGCCATTCACTGGGTTACGCTCAAGGATCTGCTTTCTAATGCATTTTAATTGACAGGACAGCAGAAATCTTAACTCGCTCTACTCGCCTACGACTGTAACGACACTTTTATTAAGACGTATTGATACAGAAGATCAGAGCTTTATTTCTGCAACACTTTCTCGCGTTCTTTAAACTGAAGTGTATTTCTAAAATACGTAAACTAATTAGTGCTTCACATCAAGGTTCCCTTAACTAACATTGTTAACGTCACTGATTAATATTTAACAATGCGCTAAATAAAGTACAGCGCAAGTTAACACATTAAATTATGTTAATTTCTTTTCATTAAAAAAAAAACAAACCCTTTATTGGCTCTTTATTTAGTCGGTGAGTAAAAATCCACATAAATTTGCAGAAATTTAATGACAGCATGTTCTTTAATGTTGATAATTTACTGCTCAGGTGGCCTGATGTTGGAAATATTGGAATTGCTGCAGTGTCAGTTTTTAAGTTTGCTAATTAACAACTGCCAACATGTTCATTAAGGTTGACGTTAATTACACTCATTAAAATGAATATTAATTAATGAAGGCGTTGCTTTTTTTTTTCAAATATATTTCATTAATGTTACTGACGATGCATTAACGATGACTTTAATAGATTGTTCATCTTAACTATGGTCTTAAAAAACATCAAGCAAAATTTAGTCAAACAGTTGCTAATCGGATTACTGTGGTCTGTGTATTTAGCTAGCAGTGTACATCGCTAACTGTATTAGCTAATAATGCAAACCGGTGCTAGCCAGATTGTTTAGCACCATTGTTTGAACAGAAATTAATTTGAGCTACACTTAAGTCAACATTGTAAAATGTTAGCCTCGTGTATTAAAAACTGGTAGAAAATAGATTTACTTAAGGTGTAATGGAGATAGCCAGACTTAAACAAAGCTACAGTTAGTAACAAATTATGACAACAAAGCACAAGTTTGAAGTTAGTTTACAGCTAGCTATTGTTACAGTTACAGTAGCTACCTAAAAAGAAAAGTAGGTTCATAGACACAATACTAAGAGGATAACTGTCATGGAATCCAGGGAGTCGGATGCAAGTGCAGAATTTTTTTTTATTAATAACACAGCAAAAATATATATATATTAAGTACGACTTTCCGAACCTTATCTGAAAATAGCAAAGATCACGACATAGCTCTACTCCAGTTCTTGGTAAGAAAGGAAAATAAACTCTGAGCAAATTTTCACGCGTGAGTTGACCTTAAAGATTTATGAAGAAACGCTGATCGATGACTGGTGAAAGTTTTCTCACTGCGCCTCATCTATACAGATAGCTATTCCCTTGATTTTGAGCGCTGAGTGAATTTTCTTCATTCCCTTCGACCCTTCTCATGCGTGCAGTGCTTTTCGGCGCTCATATTTCATTCACACAGAACATCATTTTCCCTGACATATGACAAATAACTCGCTGAACAACTCGTGTGCCATCAGGATTCAGTAAAACTCAAGAAAGCCAAAACTATAGAGATCATTCATTCATATGAATTTGAAATACGTACATTGTATTAGACAAAACCTGCAAGCTGAGGCTTCACTAGTGCTCAGGTTTAACACGGGATATCTGAGATATCCCAAATATCTCGCCAGGAACTGGGGAGCCATGAAGATAATCACAAAGTAGAAAATGTCTTATCCTTGTTTAACGAAGCCAGAGTTGTGTTATTTTTACACAGCATGACAAAAAATAGATATATAGCCAGTAGATAGTGGCAATGATAAAGCCGCACTGTGATAACTAGAAACTTCATCATCAGTTTCACATAGACTTTAGACATAAGTAAATGCCATATGTAATGAATAAAACACTCATGGGCATGCTGTTATGGGAAAATAAGCAGTAACAAGGTGGTATGATAAAGCGGAGTTACTATTACCAACCCTAAACTAATCACCCGAATGTGTTTTTTTTCCTCTTGTAAACAGCATTTTGCCAAGATTTTTTATTATGATATTGCTTTTTTATTTATATTCCTCCAGGAATTGTCTCAGACATGGACACCAGCTGGCTACTATACAGAATTCTCCAGAGGCCTCGGCCCACACAGTGGAACCAAAGAAGACGTGGCTCAAGCAAGTTGAAAAATGTCCTGAAGGATAAAAGATTTAACGTGAAAAAAAGCCAGCGATGTCGCCCCTGATCTCCGAGCATGGAGACATGTTGTCTGAGATCCAGAGGCACCCAAAGCAACGTGCTGGCTCCGAGATCACCCTCATTCAGACGCTAGCTAGCGACCAAAAGCCACTAGACTTGCAGGTGCTGAAGGAAAATAAACAGCACTTGGAAAGAGCTGAAAGAAAGAAAGTTGAAAAGAAAGAAAGGTCAAACGAAAGTTGAAAAGAAAGGGTTTCAGGGTGTTGCAAGGAGGTTGCTAAGGTGGTCCAGGTGGTTGCTGAGGTCCTTCTGTGGTATTAGAGGTGTTGCTTTGGTATTCCAGGTGGTTGTAAAGATTGTTGCAAGGAGGTGACTGATGTGATCCAAGTGGTTGCTAGGCAGTTGTGTGAATGTGCAAGACAGAAAGAAAGAAAGAAAGAAAGAAAGAAAGAAAGAAAGAAAGAAAGAAAAAGAAAATGTAAGATGAAAAAAAAACTGAATGAGTAAAATAAATAAATAAATACATACATACATACATAGTACATAAAAAATGGGAAAAAAGAGCAAACAAAAATAAAAAGAGAGAAAGCATGAGAAGACAAGAAAGAAAGAAAATGTGAAATAAAGAAAGAAAAACAACAAAAGTGGAAGAAAAGCAAGGAAAGTATAAAGAAAGAAAGAAATGAGAGAGCAAAGAGAATCAAGAAAGAAAGAAAGAAAATATAAATGTAAAATTCACGAAGGAAGAACAAGTAAAAAAACAAACTAATTAATTAATTAATTAATTAATATGAACAAAAAAAAAATGAAAAAGAAACCGAGAGAAAAAGAAAGAATGATGGACTAAAGACAATAAGAATGAAAGTAAATAAATAAATAAATAATGAAAGAAAGAAAGGGAGGAAGAAATAAAGAAAGAGTAAGACGAATAAAGATAGAAAAGCCAAAAGAGTAAAAGAAAGAAAGAAAGAACAAAGTGAATGAGTGTTTTAAATCCACAGGATGTTAGGATTAGGATTTGGATCTGTGGAATCTCATAAGGACTGTAGATTGGTGCATTAGATGCAGACCAGCTCGTCCCAAATGAAGAAAAAAAAATCAATATCTCATTTCACTTGTGAAAAGTAGTAATAAATCTCCTGATGGAAACTGATAGTGTAATAGACAGTCAGGCTTTTAGACCTGAGCAACATGTTGGTTTCTTACACGTTACAGTTATTGCATGGCCTGTGACATCCCGCTACCCGGGAAAGTAAATGACAGTTCATAGAGCCACTTACTCACTTTCTTTCCTGTAGTAATCATATAGCGCTCACGCTAACTGACAGTGGCATAGTGTGTGTACGTGTGGAGCTCTCCAGCCCAACTCACAGATACTCTAAAAGCTTTTTCATCCCATTAGACCTGGGTAATTCACTCATTTAGTGCCTGTTGCTCTCCTCCTGTCACTCCACACACTTTTCTTAGCACACGCTCTGACAGGGAAGATGAAGTCTTTAGGCAGGATGAAGACAGCTCTCCGGAAGCAGAGGAACAATATCACTGAGGTGAAGACTGGCGAAGATTTAAAAATACCTTCACTGTTTCTAAAAAGATAGAAAGCAGAATATTTAAATGATGTGAATCCTGAACAGAGTCCGACAGACATAAAATTACATTTTGTGGCTTGATTCCTTTCTGTTGTGACTTGATTTCTTTGTGTAGTGGCTTGATTTCATTCTTTTGTGGCTTGATTTCGTTGTGTTGTGGCTTGAATTTGTTGTGCTGTGGCTTGATTCCTTTGTGTTGTGGCTTGATTTCATTCTGTTGTGGCTTGATTCCTTTGTGTTGTGGCTTGATTTTTTTGTGTTGTGGCTTTATTTCGTTGTGTTGTGGCTTGATTCCTTTGTGTTGTGGCTTGATTTCATTCTGTTGTGGCTTGATTTCGTTGTGTTGTGGCTTGATTCCTTTGTGTTGTGGCTTGATTTCATTCTGTTGTGGCTTGAGTTTGCTGTGCTGTGGCTTTATTCCTTTGTGTTGTGGCTTGATTCCATTGTGTTGTGGCTTTATTTCATTGTGCTGTGGCTTGATTTCATTCTGTTGTGTCTTGATTCCTTTGTGTTGTGGCTTGATTTTGTTGTGTTGTGGCTTGATTCCTTTGTGTTGTGGCTTGATTTCATTCTGTTGTGTCTTGATTCCTTTGTGTTGTGGCTTGATTTCGTTCTGTTGTGTCTTGATTTCATTGTGTTGTGGCTTGATTTCGTTGTGTTGTGGCTTGATTTCATTGTGTTGTGGCTTGATTCCGTTGTGTTGTGGCTTGATTTCATTGTGTTGTGGCTTTATTTCATTGTGTTGTGGCTTGATTTCGTTCTGTTGTGACTTGATTCCATTGTGTTGTGGCTTGATTTCATTCTGTTGTGGCTTGATTTTGTTGTGTTGTGGCTTGATTCGTTTGTGTTGTGGCTTGATTTCATTGTGTTGTGGCTTGAGTTTGCTGTGCTGTGGCTTGATTCCTTTGTGTTGTGGCTTGATTCCTTTGTGTTGTGGCTTGATTTCATTCTGTTGTGTCTTGATTTCATTGTGTTGTGGCTTGATTTCGTTGTGTTGTGGTTTGATTTCGTTGTGTTGTGGCTTGATTTCGTTGTGTTGTGGCTTGAGTTTGCTATGTAAATTTCGTTGTTTTAAGCACTACTGGGCCACCACAGTAGCGGCATCGCATTATGTGCATTTGACATCATGTGCCGTCAACTGGGAAACGGCTTATACTTCCGGTGAGTAAAAAAAAAAAATGTTAGTGTTCCATTTGAGATTATACTACCCTTCTAAAATTCATACACTAGACGGTAGAGTACATAGTGCATAGTGTAAGTGCATAGTGTATATTTGTGTCATTTGGGACACAACTTGTGTCTTTTAGTGACCTTTTAATGAACTATTCAAATCTAAATGCTGAAACCCAACTTTTTGCCTTTTTACTTCTGAAGGTAAACAAACTTCAAAATGCTACGAAACAGACTTTAAAATGCGATATTACATGTGTTTGTGAAATGTTCAAAAGAAGCACCCATTTCAGTTCAGGAAAACATGTCATTTTCAGGATGTCATGTAGTAGAAAATGTCAAAAATTTCACTGTGTGAAAAGTTTCCCCAGACATATAATAGTACAAGTAACTACAAGGTATGTTCACATGGATAAAAGGGATGAGACAGCTGGATAGATGAACACACAAAAAGAGAGCTCAAAGTGTTTTAGCTTTCATGTTCTGGTGTTCCCCTAAGAGCCTTCAGAGGTTTGTCTCTGTCTTCTCTGTCTTCAGAGGTTTTTGCAGGTTGTAAGGAAACTGGGTATTTTATTCCACCATCACAGCACCACCATTGAGAAGAGTCTGGGGTTTAGACTTCGATTTGACCCTCTTGAAGAACCCATATGGCAGAGGATTTCGGTCAAAGTAGAATCTTTTCAAAGTTAGAACCAGTAACCATCCAGACACCCCTTGAGGAAGCCTTGAATCTGTTTATCGCTAATACAGCTACATCTGTGGCTATTGATAGCACCGTGTCGAGTCATATTTGAGCTAGCAGCAGCTCTTAGAGCTCTTAGTCACAGTCAGGTAAGCACACAGCTGTGTATTGAACGTGGCGAAAATAACACATTAACTGTGGAGTCACTGTAGACCCCTGAGGCTCTCGATCAATAAACAGGTCTCACCAAGTGGAGCAAAGGCCATTATGGATCTTGCAGTGGGAGAATAAGAGCTCAGAAGAAAAGGAAGCAATTCAGTGACCCTATCAGTGTTGCACTTATTATCGCTGCAAATCCAGAGAGTCGAATTATAATCAGCTTATACGAGTATACAGTAAAGCGTTTCTATATTTAACAAAAAATCTCTAAATGATTGACATATTGGCGATATAAGCCCTATATATACTGTTTTGTTTTGTTTTTTTTTGTTTTTTAACAAAAAATACATTGTGGAAATGAAGCCCAGTTCACATTCTTGAAGGTTGCCATAATCACACACTGATTCTGTTGTTGTGATTGAGGTCATAGAGCAAGGAGTCAATCTAGGAGTGAACAAACTTCCTGATATGGTGAACAATGATATCAGCAGTACACAGAGTCCAGGATCGTATTTTCAAGGACTGTGAAAAATGCTCAAAAAATGTTGTCGTCATTTTTACTTAGTTATCTAATATTTACTGTCTGTAACACATAGTAGCCAGTTAAATATACAGAATGCTACAGAATACAGAATACACTATATGGCCATAAGTTTGTGCACACCTGACCATCACACCCATATGTGCTACAAGAGCATTAGTGAGGTCAGGCACCGATGTCAGGTGAGAAGGCCTGGGGTGAAGTCTGTGTTCCAGTTCATCCCAAAGGTTTTCAGTGGGGTTGAGGTCAGGGCTCTGTACAGGACACTCGAATTCTTCCACTTGTTCATCCAAACTTGGCAAACCATGTCTTCATAGAGCTTGCTTTGTGCACAGGGGCATTGTCATGCTGGAACAAGTTTGGGTCTCTTAGTTCCAGTGAAGGGCGTTCCAGTGTACAGCGTACAAAGTCATTCTATACAATTGCCTTCTTTCAACTTTGTGGCAACTGTTTGAGGATGGATATGGGTGTGATGGTCAGGTGTCCACATATTTTTGGCACTTTTTATCAAGATAGCTACTGTATCTGTTTGAATATGGATAAGCCACCATGCCACCATGTGGAATGAATGCCCTTGGCCCAGAGTCCACCACAGCATCACGACACTGCTAATCCGGACTCCATTACCCATCATCCACAGCTGCAATCGCGCTCACGCTCACCTGATTACTGATCACACACACATAAAAAATCCGGATATGAAGTCTCATTCTTATGAGCTTGCTCATAATGATACCGAGCCTTTGTATTTTGTGCATGCCCTCTGGTTTTGAGCTTGTGCTTGTTCTTCTTGTTTTTGATTCTGGTTTTGCGTTTGAAAGTCTGTTTGTCAAATGCCTGACCCAAACCTGTTGTTTGATGCTGGATTTGCATTTATTTACCTGTTGCAATTAAACCTGCCTGAACCTGCATCCGTCCCTGCCGACTGACTACACCGTAGTTGCTTTAAAATGTTACATCACATTAAGAAAACATGGGATTAGCTTAATTTAACAAATAACATTTGCATTTTATTTTTTACTACTTGACTACATTTAAAAGCAGCAATGTTTTAACTTTCTCTTGAGTTTAGTTTAGCTGTATATTTAAGAATCTGACACATTTTCTATACTTAAATATAATTTCTCAGTATTTTTCATCCCTGGATAGAGGAAAAGGGAAGCATAGGTAATTATGTAGATATAGTGGATAATAAACTGGCCACCCTGTGTATATCAGCATATAAATTGAATAGTAGGATTCTCAAAGTTGCATCCTACCAGACTTTAGCACCTTTAAGTTTTTGTCCAACACACCCTATTATCTAATGAGTCAGATGGGACATGTTCTATCTGGACAAAAATAAATAAATAAAATTGCGCAATGTTTTGATAATCTTTTGATTTTTGCCGGTCGTCTGGATATCACGACAGGTGAATCACTCTGCTTTTGGTGTTGTTGTGGTCCAGACTGGAGAACCTAAAGACCTTTCCTTTTTATTTCATAGAATTTCATCAGGCAGGGCAGCAGACAGTCTTTGGAGAGGTCTTGTGCGTGAGCACATTCTCGCCTTTGATCAAAGGAAATTGGTGAAGAGTTTGGCAAAGGAAGTGCATTTTAGAGCAGTAGCTCAGGGACCAGAAGCTCTACTTTCCTTAATGTGTGTTTCTAAATGAAGGAGACAGAAACCTTGTTCAGTGAGAAACGTGACTCTCATTACATTTTTCCGCCACTTGTTCTTATTTGTCTAATTTAAGCTCTGAATTTTCCACACTTAAACCGTCAGTGTGTAGAAAGGTTAAATGGAAATGTGATCTCTTTATTTATTATTGCACTTCCTGTGATTTATCATTGCCAAACAACATCCAATTATAAAAAAGTCATAAAGCATGAAAAACAATGGAAGACCAATATGAAATAAATTAGGAAACATATAGAAAAGAATCACTTTATTATTTAAACCATGCATAAAAACCACGTGAAGTATTTGACTACCAGTATAATGGAATTTTTGCACTCCCTCTCAGCCACATATTATATATTTGAGGCTTAAACAGGAGCTTTTATACCACAGACTTCTCAGTAGCCACTGCTATTAAAGTGTATGTGACGCCATAATTAATGTGTGATTTATTAAAAGCGAGGTATAAAGCATTAAAAGCATTTTGAAGTAGAACTGTAGAGCCACTAACCTCATCTTATGTAAAATTGATAGGAATTCTAACAAACAATGGCGATTTCATAGAACTACATACTAATGTGTGAAGTTGTAAGCAAAATTATAGCTATTAACTATAGAGTCAGGTTTTAGGTGCAAATGGGAGCCAGTAGAGGTTCTACAGATTTCTAGTTCACTGCAGCTTCTATGGAGTTCTAGTTCACTGGAGCTTTTTTGGGGTTCTATTTAATTGGTTTTTCTTTGGGGTTCTTGTTCATAAGAGCCCCTATGGCATTCTAGTTCATTGACGTGACTATGTGGTTGTAGTTCAGTAGAACTTCTGTGGCAGGGGTGTCCAATCTTATCTGGAAATGTGGGTGCATGTTTTCATTCCAGCTAATCAGAAGCCACACCTGAGTCTATTGAAAGCCAAGTGATTCTGCTAATTTAAACAGCCACACCTGATTACACCTGTGTGATCAAACCCATACACCTGTGCAATCAGACCCATACCAGTGCACCCTTTTCTCCATATATCCCAGGTTGCTAGGAAGTTGGGGAGAAGTCAGAACTCAGCCATGATACAGTGCTGGGGCTTGACCCCCCAACCTTCTGATCAGTAACCCAGAGCCTTAATCTTTGAGCCACCACTGCCCTTCTACTGGGTTCTAGTTCATTGGTGCTTCTCTGGGGTGTAATTCATAAGATCCTCTATGGCATTTTAGTTCATTGGAGCGACTATGTTGTTGTAGTTCATTGGGGATTCTGTGGGATTCTAGAGTTTTGGAGCTTCTATAGAGTCCTCGTTTATTGGAGCTTCTGTGGGGTTCTACGTAGTTCATTGGAGCCTCTATGGTGTTCTTGTTCATTGGAGTGACTATGTGGTTGTAGTTTATCGGAGCTTCTGTGGAGTTCTAGTTCATTGGAGCTTCTATGGGTTTTAGCTAATTGAAGAGCCCTGCTCTTTAGTATCAATTTCCAGCTTACAATTTTACTTTTAGCACACTGTTTTCTAAATGTCACGGTTCTAGGAACCCCAAGAATGTTCAATCTGTGTGATTTTCTGGGGTTTCAGAGAAGTAACTAAAAATCACCTTTGTTGGAATAGAAAAAGCACAGTTCCAGTTTCCTGGTAGTTTGGCAGTTACTTTCCCAACTACTCCACATGAGTGTGTTACATAGCTCTTACTATTAATCAATTCTACATTAACTTTCAAAGAACTGACAGAAGTTTGATATTTTTGTATAGTCACTGTGACTGGAGCTGACTCTGAAACATGTCCATGCTGAAGCTTTGATTCATCCTCAAGAGAACCAATATTTAGATAAGTATCACTTTCAGCTGACACGAGGAAATATGATGTGATGTTAGTCATAGTGTTGCAACGTTAGTTGTGGGTGGAGCCAAGAATGATGTAACGTTGCAGCAGTCATTTTTTTGTTTGTTTGTTCCTTAATTACTCTCTTCACCAATGCTGTGTTCAAACACATACACAGTACACACATCCGTACGGAAGGCCGTACTTGCAGATTCAAACATAAACACATAAACTGTAATGAATTTTCCTGGTTACACAATTGCACTATTTGACCATGTAGTATTAGCACATTTATAGAGGGTATTTATTTATAATCGCGCTATCTGGTGTCACCCAGATGAGGATGGGTTCCCTTTTGAGTCTGGTTCCTTTCAAGGTTTCTTCCTCATTTCGTCTCAGGGAGTCTTTCCTGGCCACAGTCGTCTCTGGCTTGCTCATTGGGGATAAATTCATACATTTAAAACCTATATCCTGAATTTATATATTTCTGTAAAGCTGCTTTGGGACAATGTCCATTGTTAAAAAGCGCTATGCAAATAAAACTGAATTGACTTGAATGACATTTTGTCTCCAGTATTAGGAAAATATATTTTTTAGGTAGATTAAGGTTGTATCACAAATGATTTTAACCACGTTGTAACACAAGTCTCACTATTTATTATGACGTGAATAATATATGCATGTTATTAATTAATCAATTAATTAATTTATTTTTGTATTTTGAAATTATTAGGAATAATGGCTTCATAGAAAGTGGTACCATAATGAATAAATTCTTCTTGATAGAAATATTTTATATCACAGTTCATGCAAAATCAGTTCTCTGCCCCCAAACGTTTCTTTGTGTAAAAAAGCAAAAGAATTCCCCCTCAGGCCCGTACTCAAATCAACAGCTTTGTAATCAGGGCATGTCTGTGAGACAGAGTGAGAGAGAGTGAACGAAAGAGAGAGAGAGAGAGAGAGAGAGAGAGAGAGAGAAATGAAGAGAAACCGGGATGAAAGCTAATAAAGAGTAAGGGGAAGGAATGAAACGGTTGTTTCCTCAGCTGTCTGACGTCATGTGGTTTTGCTGTTGCATCATGACTCAGAAGTTTTTCAACTCCACGTGGCCCTCAGCCCTTCCCCTTTACCAGTCCTCACTGCTGCTAGTTTAAAGGAAGAGTAAAAAAAAAAAAAAGAAGAAAGGAGGATTGCGACCATAAAAAAGGGGGCGGGGTCACGGTGGTTTGTTAACTATTCAGGAGGGAATTACTTTTGACTGCAGGCAGCCTATCAGGAGTTTGCTTTGCACTTTGGGAACACCTAGTTCCTGTCACAGCAACCCGGCTGTGACGAGTATAAAAAAAGCCGGCCGGCTTTACTTCCACTTACTCTGAGTGTGTGTGTGTGAGTGTGTGTGAGTGTGTGTGTGTGTGTGTTTGAGTGAGTGTGTGTGAGAGAGAGAGAGAGAGTTCTTATATTAACATGGCCAAAAGGAAGGATCAGGATTTCAGGGGTACGCAAGAAAATAATTCCAAAATAATAAAGGACCAGAATGGAGGAAAAGTTCAGTTAAGGAAGAAGGTGACGCTGCTGCGTGGGATCTCCATCATCATCGGGACCATCATTGGTGCTGGAATCTTCATCTCACCCAAGGGCATCCTACAGAACTCGGGCAGTGTAGGAATGTCCCTGGTGATATGGGTGGCTTGTGGGATTCTGTCGTTATTTGGTGAGTGGAGTGTATACACACACACACACACACACACACACACACACACACACACACACACACACGTTACTGATTCAAACATCATACGTCTACACACGTCTCGATTGAGTCCAATTGTTTCTAGAGACTCTCCACAGAGTATGTTATTGCTCAAGTAGGAAAAGCTCTTGGCCACATGTTGCACGTTGGGTGTGTGTGTGTGTGTGTGTGATTTATGTGTGTGTGTGTGTGTGTGTGTGTGTGCGGAAGTAGTTAGGTTGCCTCAGCCATTCATTAGCTTAGCAGCACACACTGCTCCGAGACACGCTGTGAGAGAACCAGGTGCTCTTAAAGGGACAGGCCCCCATATTCTCTCTCATTTATCCCGGTTTGTTTGTCTGAAACACTCTTGATATGAAGAGGCCTTGAGCTTGGAACACACAGTGAGCAGACCTGGGCTTGACCTTAATCAGTCCTGTGTTTCACCTCTGCATAAAAACTATAAATTCAGGATGATGAAGCATTACGTTTGCTGAGGAAAATATATATAGAAGGTTGCCACCACCTCACAGCTCCAGGGTCCGATCTTTTATTTGACCCTATGTGTGAATGAGTGTGCGGAATGTGAGCATGGTGCCCTGGCATCCCATCCGGGGTGAATTCCCACCTCGAACCCAGTTTTCCGGGGATACACTCCGGAACTAGAGCAATGCTGACCTGGATAAAGCAGTTACTGAAGACAAATGAACGAATTCTACTGTATATATTATACCCTCATATGTCAGAGCTATATTGACAGAACAAAACTCAGCATTACATAAGAATCAAATTGCACAATAAAAAAAAAAAAAAAAACATCTAGTTACTTTCTCATGTAATAAAATTTCTGAAGTCATATTCTCATATACTCATATTGAAATATTTCTTGTTTAAGCTTTGGCATGTCCACAAGTAAAGCAGTATTTAGATAAAATAGGATCATTTTCAGCCGAAATGAGGAAGTATGTGCGATACGAGTGTGTAGAGGAGTCCGTTCTGGTAGTGTTGTGACAGGTTATTTGTGGGCGGAGCCAAGAATGATGTTACATTGCATCATTCATTGTTTTTTTCTTTTTTTTTTTGTATTATTTTCTTTAGGGACTACCGGTAAAGCTGTGTTGAAACACGCAGACACACACGCATATGCAGTTTTACTGGACACTTTAACACAGTTTGTACTTAATAAATATAAAAACTCAAATCACTGTGATATAAGCCGGATCGTGTTACAGGAAACTAATAAACTTTGGTGTGGTAACAGTAACGTCACTTCTTCGCACCAACTCATTGTTGATTATTTTCCTATAACAGCATGACACAGCAGGATGTCACTTAGAGCCTTTTCTTAAAGTTGAAATAAATATGATGAGTGAATTGTTTGCCTTTGTATTTTCTAGTAATTTTGTTTCGTGTCAGTTACTCATTATTTTGCTTCCACGAGCATCTTAATTGTCTGTTTGACCCATTAGCACACCAGGAGCCGGGACAAATGCTAATTATTAGTAATTATTTTGAATCGGTTTGTAACGCAGGTGAAAGTGAAGGCAGCACAAATACACAGCAGCGTGTGATTATGCGAAAGAACACAAAAGAAATAATCAATGTAAGCTTTAAATCTGCTGCAGTCTGGGAATGAAGGGACCAAAGCTGTGCATGTGTGTGTGTGTGTGTGTGTGTGTGTGTGTGTGTGAGTGATAGAGAGAGAAAGAGATTTATATTGTCTTGGCACTTATTTTCGCAGCAGAACTGAGCCACTCGAGCTTGATGGCTGTGTGTATGGGGTCTGAACTCATGTGTGTGTCAGAGGAGCATTGTTTAACGGTGTGTGTAGTTGTGTGTGTGTGTCAGAGGAGCATTGTTTAACGGTGTGTGTACTCATGTGTGTGTCAGGAGTCATTACACACTTGTCAGCACTCTTTTGTGTGTCACC
>CM042542.1:3275000-3292500 GCA_023630585.1 Cranoglanis bouderius | reverse complement strand
TGGTTCACTAGATAAGCCACAAACATTCATTGCCAAAGAAGCTGGCTGTTCACAGAGTGCTGTATCCAAGCATGTTAACAGAAAGTTGAGTGGAAGGAAAAAGTGTGGAAGAAAAAGATGCACAACCAACCGAGAGAACCGCAGCCTTATGAGGATTGTCAAGCAAAATCGATTCAAGAATTTGAGTGAACTTCACAAGGAATGGACTGAGGCTGGGGTCAAGGCATCAAGAGCCACCACACACAGACGTTCCAAGGAATTTGGCTACAGTTGTCGTATTCCTCTTGTTAAGCCACTCCTGAACCACAGACAACGTCAGAGGCGTCTTACCTGGGCTAACAAAAAGAAGAACTGGACTGTTGACCAGTGGTCCAATATCCTCTTTTCAGATGGGAGCAAGTTTTGTATTTCATTTGGAAACCAAGGTCCTAGAGTCTGGAGGAAGGGTGGAGAAGCTCATAGCCCAAGTTGCTTGAAGTCCAGTGTTAAGTTTCCACAGTCTGTGATGATTTGGGGTGCAATGTCATCTGCTGGTGTTGGTCCATTGTGTTTTTTGAAAACCAAAGTCACTGCACCCGTTTACCAAGAAATTTTAGAGCACTTCATGCTTCCTTCTGCTGACCAGCTTTTTGAAGATGCTGATTTCATTTTCCAGCAGGATTTGGCACATGCCCACTCTGCCAAAAGCACCAAAAGTTGGTTAAATGACCATGGTGTTGGTGTGCTTGACTGGCCAGCAAACTCACCAGACCTGAACCCCATAGAGAATCTATGGGGTATTGTCAAGAGGAAAATGAGAAACAAGAGACCAAAAAATGCAGATGAGCTGAAGGCCACTGTCAAAGAAACCTGGGCTTCCATACCACCTCAGCAGTGCCACAAACTGATCACCTCCATGCCACGCCGAATTGAGGCAGCAATTAAAGCAAAAGGAGCCCCTACCAAGTATTGAGTACATGTACAGTAAATGTACTTTCCAGAAGGCCAGCAATTCACTAAAAATGTTTTTTTTTATTGTTCTTATGAAGTATTCTAATTTGTTGAGATAGTGAATTGGTGGGTTTTTGTTAAATGTGAGACAAAATCATCACAATTAAAAGAACCAAGGACTTAAACTACTTCAGTCTGTGTGCATTGAATTTATTTAATACACGAGTTTCACAATTTGAGTTGAATTACTGAAATAAATGAACTTTTCCACTGCATTCTAATTTATTGAGATGCACCTGTGTATATATATATATATATATATATATATATATATATATATATATAAATAGGAGAATAACAGATAATTGGGGCTTTTCACACCACTTTTCCTGTTGCTATGTTTCATCCCCAGTAGACGAAATTGTGAACTGTGCCAATTATCACCTCTTATTCTACACAATTATGTCTTATTCTACACCGTCGTTAACAAGTGATGGGAAACAATGCGGTTTGCCTTCGTGCCAGATCACTCAGTAAACACATTTTCCAAACATCTCTTAAATTTTTTTTTTGGTTAACAAATCATAAAAAGTCTTACATTATTAACTCAAACTGCGAATCAATAAGCCTGACATG
Organism: Cranoglanis bouderius; assembly: GCA_023630585.1. NCBI lineage: Eukaryota > Metazoa > Chordata > Actinopteri > Siluriformes > Cranoglanididae > Cranoglanis > Cranoglanis bouderius. The sequence goes on along the minus strand of CM042542.1, from coordinate 3,290,934 downwards.
TAATGCTTTGATTCTTGCGTATTGTGTTTTCACAGCAGCTGTGTACTAAAGGTGCTGAATAGCCTGTAGCAGAACAGTAATGGTTTTTGCATTCAAACTGCAGTGTATTAAACCATGTAAACAGTTTTATGAAATAATTTGTGCTCGCTGCCGGGTGTGGAAGTGTGGCTTGGGAAACAAAATGAAGTTCCATTCGCAGATATATTCTTAACACGTACCTCAGAAGCCTACAGGGCTGTGAAATATGCAGCACGACTGTGAAAAAGGTACGTCTTTTATAAGCGTGTCACCTTAAGGAATAATTAAATGTGCTATGTCATGCCACGCACGCATCTGAAAATGGCAATCAGATACACTTTATACTGTAGATACACTGTTTCCAGATGATTAATGATTACATCAGTACATATAATAAAATTAGTGTATCTTCATTGAGTTTCCAGTTTATTACTTGTAACTTATAAACTTATTAACTACAAAGGAAATGATTAGATCTAGAGCTACTTCCTGCTACTACATGACTGGAATGCACCAAAAACACCAGACAGAAAGCTGTTCCTCATTGGGAATATACCTGTTTCTACAAACATAGCTAGAGGTTAAGGTCATCATGACTAGAAGGTTATGAGTCCAAATCCCAGCACTAACTGACAGCCACTGTTGGTCTCGCTGAGCAAAACCTGTAGCCCATAAAAGGCTTGTGTTGTATTTTCCCAATTTGTCTTTATTTTCACAATAATTGTGTGTGGTTTTTTTTATAACAAAACACACAACATACGTCACATCACCAACAGCCTGTCTGTTGTTGTTGTGACTGTACCTTTAAGACAGACTGATGTAGAGAATTTCTACTTGTCTGACCTTTCATGAATTGTTGGAAATCCCTGAATCCAAGAGTTCAAATTGGGGAAAGAAAAGATGACTGTTGCCAAACATATATAGCTAGTATTACAGGCGCTGTATGTAAATACTTAGAGAAATGACAATAAAGTGAAACTGAATCTGAAACTGAGTACTGTAATACTACAAGCATTATACAAAGGAGATGCAATCATTACTACAGTACTTTTAGCTGTATTTATCAATTTATGTACCATTTTTATCTTTTCTTTAAACATTTTATTTTATTTTTAGCAGTACACTGGAATTCCATTCTGCCGGCGGAATAGAAATTGACTTATCAGCCATTTTTAATGAGTATAAACAAATGAAGTGTGTTATACAATTAGTCAGGACACTGTTGGGTTTCTGTGTGTAGAGTATCGTGACTCTATGCTGGGCAAACCATTCACACCTGTCCACAATGACAAACTGGGGCTTCAGTTTCCAATTTGTTGGCAAATTTCTACTATTTGTTTTACAACCCCAGTTCCAAAAAAGTTGGGACGCTGTGTAAACTGTAAATAAAAACAGAACGCAATGATTTGCAAATCTCATAAACCCATATGTTATTCACAATATAACATACAAAACATATCAAATGTTTAAACTGAGGAAATGTACCATTTTAAGAAAAAAAATAAGGTAATTTTGAATTTGATGGCCGCAGCATGTCTCAGAAGTTGGGACGGGGGGCAACAAAAGGCTGGAAAAGTAAGTGTTACTAAAAAGAAACAGCTGGACGAACATTTTGCAACTAATTAGGTTAATTGGCAACAGGTCAGTAACATGATTGGGTATAAAAAGAGTATCTTAGAGAGGCAGAGTCTCTCAGAAATAAAGATGGGATGGAATCTGGATGGAAGCATACATTGCTCTAAAACCTGTATATACCTTTCAGCATTGATGGTGCCTTTCCAGATGTGCAAGCTGCCCATTCCATAGGCACTAATGCGCCCCCATACCATCAGAGATGCAGGATATGTTGTCTATGTTCTATTGTAAATAACATATGGGTTTATGAGTTTTGCAAATCATTGCATTCTGTTTTTATTTACATTTTACACAGCGTCCCAACATTTTTGGAATTGGGGTTGTAGTACAAATCTGAGTACAGGCCATGTCACTGCCTGAAGCATAAGTTGATTTGTGTTCAAATAAAATCCTGGAAGATACAGCCATTTATTTGTGGGATTTTATACAACCTTTCAAATTCCTTACAAATTCTTAATGTTTGGCCTTTTCTACAACTATTGTGATACATAGTCTTCTAGTATTCTGATATTATTTATTTATTTATATATATTTTTTTGTCATATCATCCACCCTGAACGTAGCATAAAAAGGCAAATGCAAACACTGTTGTTGATGTCATGACTATTTAATATTACACATGGCTAGTAGTATATCCAAAGCCCAGATAACTGATAGCTGCATGCTAATCAGTGTTTATATTGGATATTCATTAACAGATCAAATTGATTACTTCAGGGTTATGGGTTTGCTGTGAAGCCCAATATACTTGAAAATGAGCTGATGCTGAGTAGTAATTCTTCCCAAGCTTATTAAAAAAAAAAAAGAAATCAATTAATTAAAAAAACAGCACAAGAAAAATTATTGGGATCCTTTGGAAGAATATTCAGATACATTCAGCCAGGCACAGCTTTGCTTCAGTAGGCCTTCTAGAGGTTTACATATGCAAATGTGTTCATGGTAGTTACATCACAACCATAAACATTCCAAATATGGTCTTGGGGACACAACATTACTTAAAATTTCGTTATTTATTTTTTACACATTATACTGTATCAAATTATTATTATTATTATTATTATTATTATTATTATTATTATTATTATTATTATTATTTCTGTGATACACAGTCTCGAACTGTTTCTGCTTCAGATAAAAATAATGAATGAGTAAACGTTCTGTTCAGCCTAAACCTCAAAACATAGATAAATCTGTGCATCTGCGCTTATCAAACAGTTTATTTTTCTTCTTCCAGGCCTGCAGGAATGGCTGTGATTTCTCTGGCGTTCGGCCGGTACATTTTGGAGCCGATTTTTATGCCGTGTTGCGTGCCTGCGTCCGCAATCAAGCTCGCTACAGCAATTGGACTCAGTAAGTCCACACTTTATAATCATTTATTATTACCTAGCTATCATATAGTAGATTTAATTCATTTGATAAATATTTATTTCTAGGTAATTAAAAAAAAAAAAATCTGCAAAGGTACTGTCATGTTCTTTGAGGTAGTTATACACAGGGCAGTATCTAAAAATCAGTATATACAGGAAGTTAGAAATTCGTCCTTTCCTGTGAGACGTTTGTAAGAGATCACTGATTGACCTTGACTCCCTGTCTTTCAGCTATGGTCATGTACTTTAACAGTATGAGTGTGAGCTGGACAGCCAGGCTGCAGATCTTCCTCACGTTCAGTAAACTTCTCGCCATGGCCATCATCATCGTCCCTGGACTCTATCAGCTGTTCAGAGGTAAACGTTATAACACCTAAACGCTGATCGTGATATGGGGTTTAACAAACCTGTCAGGGAAAGCGGTTTTGTTTGTTTTACAGTCTTAATCTCACAGGTCGTCTTTGCTTTGCTAGTCATCGAATCATTAAATCCTGAAAATCCTCCACGACAGTTGCGACTCTTGTTTCAGTGCAGAATGCAAGAGCAAATCAGAAAACGCAAGTGCAAATTCATAGACAAATCGATTTTCCGTCAAAACGGAAAGGGTAGGTCTTTATTGAACATTACATACTTGTTGCTGATTGGACGTGGTGCATGAATATCAACAAGGAAAAAAGAATTGCACTTTTTCAGTCTGTCATCAGGCTAGGGTACTGAAAAAAAATGAAAACTCACGCAAGGAGAAAGTTATTCTTTCTGAATAACCCAGCTTCCTTTACGCTGCTTTTTAGTACGCACGTGCTCACTTCAATGCCGTGCAAAGCTGCCAGCATATCTAAAGTAACATCATACGAACCCCCGATAAGAACTAAACGTGAATAAAAGCATGAGTGCGTTCATTTAGAGCTGTGTTTCCTCTTACTGTAAACATCCTCCAACTCTCCATTTTCCGCTCTCTTTCTCTCTCTGACGTGAAACGCAACGAGCGTGTGCTGTTCAATCAGGAAGTATTCTTTCCGTTTTGAGTTAAAGTTGATATGTTTCTGATTTTGCTGTTGAAGCTTCACTTGCTATTGTGTGCTCAGTTTTGCTGTTGTGTATTTTTACATTTTGCTGTTGTGTTTTTGATTTTCCTGTGTGTTTAGCATTTAGAAGAAATAGGAAAAAAAAAAAAAAAAAGAAAGTGCCTTGAACGTTACGCCTGGGCAAAACTAATACCAGTCTTAACTGTACACATGCACATGAAAACAAAGCATTAGCAATATTTCTCACTTCCTAATGGGAATTCGCCTAATGGATTTCATGACTTTCCCTTTAAAGGATATTCAGCATGTTTACTCCTAATGGAATATCTGCCAGGTCTTGTTTGCTAGCAGACAGCCAGAAGAACTGCAACATTACAGTTGCAAATATCACAGAAGTTCATTAGGTCCATTGAATCCCCATTAAACCACAGCATATTACCACATAGTCCATACGAGACCACCGGAGTCCTGTAGGCCACCACTGACACCCATTAGAAAACCGTCAAACATGCCTAAAATTAGTCAACAGTCACCTGGTAAAGCCATGGGAGGACCTTGATTTTGTGGTCAGTAAACCGTTTTTGTGTTGATTTTGATGTATGTTTTGGATCATTGTCCTGCTGGAAGATCCAACCACGGACCATTGTAAGCTTTCTGGCAGAGGCATTCAGGTTTTCATTTAATATCTGTTGATATTTGATAGAGTCCATGATGCCATGAATCCTAACCAAACGTCCAGGTCCTCTGGCAGAAAAACAGCCCCAAAACATTAAAGAGCCACCACCATATTTAACCGTGAGCATGAGGTACTTTTCCATATGGCTACCTCTCTGTGTGCACCAAAACCACCTCTGGTGTTAATTTATTGTTTTTCTTGAAACCCTTCCAAACAACTTGTGGTGATGTAGGTGACTTCGGATTGTAGTTTCGGAGACTTTCTGACCCCAAGACGCAACTAAATTCTGCAATTCTCCAGCTGTGATCCTTGGAGATTTTTTGGCCACTCGAACCATCCTCTTCACAGTGCGTTGAGACAGTATAGACACACGTCCAATTCCAGATTGATTCATAACATTTCCAGTTGACTGGAACTTCTTAATTATTGCCCTGATGGTGGAAATGGGCATTTTCAATGCTTGTGCTATATTCTTATATCCACTTCCCATTTTGTGAAGCTCAGCAACCTTTTGCTGCAAATCACAGCTATATTCCTTGGTCTTACCCATTGTTATGGCTGACTAAGGGAATTTGGCCTAGGTGTTACCTCATATTTAAACGCCTGTGAAACAGTAAGTCATGGTTGAACAATTTTCTGTTCCTAGTCACCCAGGTGTAATAAAAAAAAAAAATTAAAATTAAATATCAATGGGAAAATACTTCAAGTATATTTTTCTCATATGAATTCATAGTGGTGCCGATAATGTGGCACACATATATTTAACATATTTTTTTGGATAAACCTGTGTTGTGTTCATATTTACCAAGGGTGTCAATATGATGTATTTGTGCGATGCATGCTGGGTAATATAATGATTTGTACAGTGAGAATGTTGTGTAAAATGACAAATAACATATAAAATGCTAGATTTATACCAGAATGTTCTTTTAAAGTTGCAAGCAACACAAGCTTTGTTTGTGTAAATGGATGCCAGTTTCATTCATTATCTAAAATTTCTTGTTTCTGTATATAGGCGAGACCAAAAACTTCCAGAATGCATTTCAGGTGGACTCTGTGAAACTTTCTGGCCTTCCCCTGGCCTTCTACTCAGGGATGTATGCTTACGCCGGCTGGTGAGTCTCACTCAGATCTACGAGATTATCCTGAATCCAGGAGCTACTGAAAAAACAGCTGACCTTATTTCATTTTTTTCTTTACAGGTTTTACTTGAATTTTGTCACAGAGGAAGTGGATCGTCCAGAGAGGTGAGGGCAGTCCAGCATTCGGAAATAAGACACATCTGTAGCTAACAGCTTGAACCAATCCATCAGTACGAACTTGAGAAGAAATTTGATTCTCATTGCTTAGGGATGTAGCATGCTTAAAGTAGCTTTAAAGCAGATAATGTATAGATGTATAGACTACAATGAAAATATTACATTTAAACTCTAGTGCACTTACTCAAAGGCTTGGCTTACTTCCTGTCCTAACGGTGTAATAATAATAGACTGAATTGATATATATATATATATATATATATATATATATATGTATATATATATATATATATTGTTTTTTTTTTTTATTTGATATTTTCCAGAACCTTCCCATTGGCCATTTGCATCTCCATGGTGATTGTAACCGTATGCTACACGCTGACCAACGTTGCATATTACACTGTGATGTCAGCGGACGAGCTGCTCGCCTCAAGTGCCGTCGCCGTGGTGAGTACCACATCATCATCACTGCCCCAGGGTTGCCAGCTCATCTCTGGGAATCTCATCCAGCAGCGTTTCATAATGCAATTTTCTTTCCGCTGTTTATCATCTCGGCTTTTCAGCTTCGGCGCACAGTTTCGCAAATAAACACGTTTGTTGATTTCGCCCGAACAAAAAGTGTGATCACTGTAATCACGCTGCTGTCTACCTGCCTGAATCTCACACACCATTATCCTTATCCCAGTGCATGTGTGTGTGTGTGTGTGGAAAGACAGACGAGATCTATAATAGAAGATGCCAGCACTTTAAAATCACACTGTACACCACCATTAATGACTGTAATAGCCGACACCTTCCTTCTCCGGAAAGTAAATGTAATTTCATAGAGACGCTCAGGTCTGTGTGTTGCTTTCCTGCTGTAATCATATAGCTCTCGCTGTAACTGACACACACACTGACGCACATGCTCTGCCGTTGTGTGTGTGTTTGGAGATCTCCAGCTCGGCTCAGGGATGCTCTAAAAGCTTTTTCATCCCATTACGCCCACGTAATGCACTCATTTATGGCTGCGCTCGCTCTACACTCTCACTCACACAGCGAAGATGAAGCCTTTTTTTTTTTTTACCACACCTGTTATTCCTAAACACAAACTGCATTCAAAATGGAAGAAAATGGAAAATCAATGTTGTGTTCTTATTTGTTTAAACTAAGTATGTTTTCATATTCTCTTTCTCTCTCTCTCTCTCTCTCTCTCTCTCTCTCTCTCTCTCTCTCTTTGTGTCACTTTCTCTCTCTATTTCGCACACTCGCCTCTCTCAGGCCTTTGCCGAGAAAGTTTACGGGAATTTCTCCATGGCAGTTCCTATCTTCGTGGCTCTTTCCTGCTTTGGTTCTATGAATGGAGGCATTTTTGCCATCTCCAGGTGAGATCCATCATCATCATCATCATCATCATCATCATCATAATCATCTACAGTACCTTCTGCATATACCTGTACTAATTTTATTCTCATTCATTTTGACTATACTGTTCAGTTTTGATTGGGTTTAATATCCCAAGATTCAATGTCCTTTAAGACTCTGACACATCTGCAGTGTTAGTCCATCAGTTTTCCATCAACTGGTATTTTCCCAACAGCCAGCGCAACAATAGACCATCTTAAGTGTTTCAGAGCTCTCTGATTGGCTGTCCAGCCTAGCGAATTGGTCTAAAAGAAGAACTCAAGCGAGAACTTACTGTTCTGCTCAGCTTATCTCAGTTGGCTAAATTTTTAAATGAGCAGATCAAACTACTACAGTATATACACGATTTCACTAATGGAATTTCGCCCTCTCTGGTGGGAAACTGCTACTGCGAGCTACTTGCTGCATTCTGTAACATGGTTTGTGCAGCTTCCTTCTCAACTGTGATGATAAATCTAACAGATAGAAGAAGTAGCAAGTAATAAACATTAAATGAGAATTCAGTTCAGGGTTGCACCCAAACCCACAATCTATGCACTAAATCAATCATTTGTCTTCAGTAAGAGTTTTATTCTGGTCAAGATTGTGCTAGATCTAGAGTCCATTCAGGGGACACTAGGCGAGATGAATTTGGGGCGAGTCCTTGGCTGTACTACTTTCAAGTACAATGACATAGGACATATATTTTTGAATAATCCTAAAACCTGAAAGCTCTGATTGTGAATTACTATTAACCATGGCGGGTGTTTTAGAGTAATTTTTTTCTGACTCAGTAATGATTTATTTCTAATTTGTATGTATGTAAATAGTACCAAAGCTCATTTTTATGTTACATACCAAACTACCATATATTCTACTGCACTAAATAGCATGTTAAATATTTAACATTAAATAGCATGTTAGAATGCTACGCCAATATAATTACTGATACTGGTATCCATAAATGACACAGTATTTTTGACATAGGTATTTAGAGTATGCAGTTTGGGACATTATTGCTCCTTTTGTTTTTCTTCATTTGGTTATGAATATAAGCGAATGCCCCCTCCTGGTGTGAAGAGTTATTTTCTTTCACACAGGCTCAGAATTTGAGTTCATGTCAACGGTTAGCTGTTATATTTGCAGTATGTTCAAGGGCAACCTTTCACAGAAGAAATGGCGCGACAGAAGGCAACTAGTTCTTGGTGTGTCAGAGCTTTTCAGCAGATGATGCCTAATGAGATCATTAAGAAACAGAAACAGTGATCATTATTATCTGGTGTATAAAAAAGCATAATACATTCCATTTGAAATCTATTATTTAAGGTTATAAATTATACAAGTTGCCGAGTGATGGACTGGCATCCCATCCAGGGTGTATTCCAGCCTTAAGCCTGGTGTTCCTGGGCTAGCATAGTAAATATAAAAGAAAAATAAAAGGGTGTAGTCAACATGGAAGATGTACTGTACGTACTTTGGGGAGTGACTAATATCGTGGTGTCTGTCTAGGTCTATTTGGTAATATGAGGTTCAGGAATCGTGACATACAGTGTGCTGATATTACATCAGACTCTTCGTTTCCTTCTTTCCCAGAATGTTTTACGTGGCGTCTCGAGAAGGTCAACTTCCTGAAGTTCTGTCTATGGTTCATGTCCGCCGTCACACTCCGGTAGCTGCCGTAATCATTATGGTGAGTCATGCAGGTGCTCTGAATCACTTCCTCTACCTCACCAATCAGGTTATTCACCATCCTGACACAGTTTAGTGATTCTGGTGCTAATTTGCCGGTTGGTGTTGTATTTTTATTATTCCTGTGAGAAGTTAGTAGTTAGTAGTATGTCACATTGATGTCACAGGTGAACACTGCTATGTCTAGCAGGTACAACGACTAGCCGGTACAATGGCATTCAGTAGGATAGAAATTTCAACAATCTGAAACATAATGGATAACAACTAAAGAGCAGGGGCTTCTTTGCTCATTCACCATTTTCCAATGAGGTTCAGTGTCGCATTAATGAGAAATCTAACACAGATCAGGTGGAGACTTTGGAGAAACCATTGGACTCAGAATGTAATTTAGCTATGTGACAACTACTGTATCTGAGTTACGGCAGAGACTCGGCTCGGGCCGTTAGTGATCTATGAGGTGAAAGTTAACACTCTGGAACGTTTTGTTTGAACAGATTGCACTGTAGGTAATGTAGAAAACTATTACCCAAAGTAAAAATAGACTGGCTTATCTATGTAGACTGGCAAGTTAAGTCAGAATTTAACCATAAAATAAATATTTTTCACAATGGAAAAATTACATATTGATTTCATGGCGATCCAGACTACCTTAAAATGTTAAGATTTATTTTACTCATATCCATCCAGAAAGGAAACCATGAATATTACTAGATCTCAGGTCTCAGTAAAACGATGCAAGTCTTACTTAAGTCTTTTTTTTTCCCTTCTGCCCCATGTAGTATCCCCTCACCATGCTCCTTCTGTTCATCGGAGACATCTACAGCCTGCTGAACTTCATGAGCTTCCTGCGCTGGCTCTTCATCGGGCTGGCCGTGGTCGGACTCATCTACATGCGCTACACGCGACCCGAAATGCCACGTCCTTTCAAGGTAGAACAGCCAGACACTACAAGAACTTGTACTACAGCATCAGGAGTAGGGTTGGATTCTCGATTCTGATTGGTCAGATAACAGCAACATGTAATGGGTTAACATTTTTATAGTAACTTATCACACAGGACTGGTTTGGTGGATATTCCACATAAATGAATAAAAAAGGAGCTGTTTATGTAACACTTATGGAAGGAGTCTCCAGTGTCAGCACTAAATAATAGTCTGGGGTAAAGCTGTAGCTTTAAGTTTTCCAACACAGTCTTGAAGACTTTTTCTCTGTAATATAACAATAAATAATAAAATATAACAAGTATATGTAAGCATGGCGCTCCACATTAAATGTAACTACAAACGGACAAATATGACAATGTGTTGTGATTGTGGATGAAAAATTGTAATTGTTTGCAAATTGTTGTGATATAAGAGGGAAAAAAAGGTATCTGGATGTGCTGATACTAAAAAAGAAACAATTGTCTGGTCAAAAGAGTAACTATGTTTTGTGTCGGGCCACATGATAACACCCAATCAGTGATTAGTATCCTATAAAAGCACACCCTTGAGTTTTTTATTCCTTACGTTAAGGCAGTGAGTGTCACATAATGAAAACTGCTAGAGGTGGTGAGGAGGCGACGTGATAATCGTATAGGTTTGTGATGAAAAGAACTCACATTAGCATGGACTTGCATTAGCATGCTAATCCTACTCACTTAACAATCGAACCCATAAATGTTATAAACTTCCTCTACTTTCGTGATGAAATGGAAATCAGGAACGAGTTTTGCAGTGTAAGACGGTGAGGAACTTTATGGACTGCTAGTCATTATAAACTCAATCAACAATCCAATACACAAATATGCCCCTGCCCAGAAGATCGTGATGATCTTAATGATATTAAAATGCAAATGAGTGAGAAGAAATTCAAGCCTAACGCTAGTTATTATCATTAATGTTAATGTCTTGAGCTGTGCCTAATCTTCTCCTGCTTCTCTCTTTTCTCCCTCAGGTCCCAATCTTCATCCCGGCTGTTTTCTCCTTCACCTGCTTTTTCATGGTCTTCCTCTCGCTCTACTCCGATCCAGTCAACACAGGGATCGGATTTGGCATCATGCTCACGGGAATTCCAGCCTACTACATCTTTATCGTTTTCGACAGAAAGCCCAAATGGTTCCAAAAACTCTCAGGTTTGGGTGGACAATTTTTTTGTACCAAATACAGGTGCATCTCAAAAACTTAGAATATTGTGGAAAAGTTTTTTTTTTTTTCTGTAATTTAATTCAAAAAGTGGAACTTTCATATATTCTAGATTCATTACACATAAAGTGAAATATTTCAAACCTTTTTCATTTTAATTTTGATGATTACAGCTTACAGCTCATGGAAATCAAAAATCCAGTATCTCAAAATATTAGAATAAAGAATTTATAATACAGAAATGTCGAGCTTCTGAAAAGTATGTTAATTTATGCACTCAATATTTTGTCGGGGCTCCTTTATCATGAATTACTGCATCGATGCGGCGTGGCATGGAGGCGATCAGCCTGTGGCACTGCTGAGGTGTTATGGAGCCCAGGTCGCTTTGATTGCGGCCTTCGGCTCGTCTGTATCGTCGGGTCTGGTGTCTCTCATCTTCCTCTTGACAAAATTCAGGTCAGGCGAGTCGGCTGGCCGATCAAGCACAGTAACACCATGGTCAGCAAACCAGTTACTAGTAGTTTTGGCTCTGTGGGCAGGTGCCAAGTCCTGCTGGAAAAGGAAATCAGCATCTCCATAAAGCTTGTCAGCAGATGGAAGCATGAAGCGCTCTAAAATCTCCTGGTAGACGCTGCATCGACTCTCGACTCGAGAAAACACAGTGGACCGACACCAGCAGATGACATGGCACCCCAAATCATCACTGACTGTGGAAACTTCACACTGGACTTCAAGCAACTTGGATTCTGTGCCTCTCCACTCTTCCTCCAGACTCTGGGACCTTGATTTTCAAATGAAATGCAAAAATTACTTTCATCTGAAAAGAGGACTTTGGACCACTGAGCGACGGGGTTTTGAGTAAAAAGGTGTTTTGAGTTAATTCGCTGATTAGAGTCTTCTCAGGTCCACACTGCTGTATTAAGTTCTTTATTCTATTATTTTCGAGATACTGGATTTTTCCAGTATCTCATTTCCATGAGCTGTAAGCCATAATCATCAAGATTAAAACGAAAAGGACTTGAAATATTTAACTTTATGTGTAACGAATCTATGTGAAAGTTCCACTTTTTGCATTAAATTACGGGGTAAAAAGTGAACTTTTCCACGACATTCTAATTTCTTGAGATGCGCCTGTATATTCTAGCCTTGACAACACAGATGCCTATTAATATTCAGTAGAATATCTAATATTGCATTTGCCTTTTTCTGTGTCCTTTTGCAGTCTCTGCGAACAGATCCTTACAAATCCTCTTGGAGGTGGTCCCTGCCGAGAACTGACCTTTCCAGACACCGCTCTTGCATCACTCGGTCTTTCATTTTGTCTCTCTTATAGAACATGCTCCCTTCATCCTGCTCTCATTTTCATTCCTCTTTTATGTTTTATAGAAAACACTCCCCCGAGTGACCGCTTCTCAATCCATCACTCCACAAGGGAGGAATGAAAGAGACCTTTCGGTGCTCATGCAAGAAAAAAACAAAAAAAAAAAAAACACATTTCACTCTCTCAGGCCTCACTGTGCAGTCCTACACAACACACTTCACTTTTTTAGCCGTGCCTTGTATTATTTCGTGGTCATTTTGGAATATCAAATGTTCTTTGAGTGACTATCAGAGAACGTTCAATAAGTAAATGCTCAATAAGTAGTCATCAGGTTATAACATGACAACTAAAATGTAGCATCAGTGTTAAAGTTCCTACTAAAAACATTCCAACGGTGTTCTCAGAACACACAAAACGTTTTATTTTTTTGAACCACAACATTCAAGAAAACGTTTTGCTAATCTAAAACTGTTAGCTTGCTAGGAGATAGCATGTGTGCCATGTGTGCTTGATTTGGGTTGGTACATTCTTATAAAAACAAGGGGTTCCTCAGATGTTCTTTAGGTAGTTAAGAGTTCAAGATTTCTCATGAGGTTCGACATGGAACCTTTCATAAAAGGGGAACTCTCTCGGGTTATATATACTTTTAAGGGTTAATTTTTCTTGGTTCTCCCAGAAGGACAATCTGAAGATTCCTTTAGGGTGCTAGCCTGTCCCCATTTTTTTTTTTTTCTTTTTTTTTTTTTTTTTTTGTAACTAGAGTGTATCTTAAGCTATGTTGGGGAAAAGAGGGTTCCGCAAGGAATGGCTGTCTTAAGACATTGTACTTGGAACCGTTTTTGAAAGATAAATTGCTGGGGCTGGGGTTGACTGGGGTTGGTACATTCTTCGAAATGGGTTCCTCTGGGGTTCTTTGGATGTTCCAGATCTTCTCAAGGGGTTCTACCTGGAACCTTTATTGAAACAGAACCTCTCAGTTATAGGGCTCTACATAGAACTATTAAGGGTTCCACCAGAAATACAATTTGAAGAACTCCTTAAGGAGCTAGTGACCTTTTATTTGCCTAAAGTGTACCTTAAGCTGTGTTGGTGCCCTCTTAGAAGGTTAACTTGGAATAAATGGGAAAACTGAAGAACCTTAAAAGGCTATCCAATGGTTCTCATGGTCCATATGCTCTGGAATGGTGGATACCCTTCCAGCAGTGTTTTTGATATTCCCAGAAAGGTTGAACTTTTAAAACAAGACCCTTTTATTGTAGGGCTCTACAAAGAACCTTTAAGGGTTGATCTAGAAGGAGAAACTGAAAAATGCTTTAGGGAGCTAGAGTGACCTTTTATTCCCCTTGAGTGTACCTTAAACTGTGTTGGTACATTATTATTATTATTATTATTATTATTATTATTATTATTATTATTATTATTATTATTATTATTATATAAAGGATTATTTTAAGAGGTTTTACCTGTAAAGGTTCCTCCAATGGGGACAAACAGAAGAACATTGAGAGGTGGTAGATTTTTTAGGAATCTACCAATATCTCCATGACCCCAGATGGTTCTCAAACTCCACATGCTCTCATGACCTTTCCCAGAGTTTAAAACCATATCTCAGAAATCAGGGGAAAAAATCCAGTTCTATACAGACAATGTAATTGAAACGTCTATAATACGTTAAAGTACACTGTTCAGAAATAGGTCTAATTAATCTAATTACACTTGTTATATATTACAGGCTCATATATGACACTGACAAAGCGGTAGCATGATGCTTACTGCATTAGCCTGGCTCAGATGGACATAATTGTGGAGAAAATGATTGATCCCAGATGTCCTGCAGTGCAAAGCTGAAGTTTACTGCTTTCTAACATTTACATGATGAATTGGTAATTAGTCCGAAAAAAATAAAATAAAATAAAATAAAAAAATACGTGGTTGCTAGCTTCAGTCGTGTGTACGCTAACGTGTAATGAGAAGTCTCATTCTCCTTCTTTTCGGCTGTGCTAGCAGTCTGATTGTATCGGAACCATCCGTCTTTGACCACCCGGCAGTTATCCTGGCTCTCCAGAGCTTTTTAAGTGTTTTATACCTCATAAAGCAATTCCACATGGCCGTTACTGAGAACTACTGTAGACCAGGTTGAAACAGTTTGACGCATTTCGTTTTGTACTGCTTTTAGACGTTTGGAAATGTGGAACGTACTGCATTTCCGGAAGTCATCGGAGATTACAGATAGAACAGAGTTTGTAGCTAAGGGTCCATATATGTCGTGTTTATTCATTTAAAAAAAAAAAAAAAACTTAAAAATAAGTACAACAATGGCACTTTTTTTATTTTTTTTTACCTTATTTTTATTCTTTTGTTAGCATACACTAAACTAAAATATGATTTTGTGCAAAATTTTGCGCAAAAAGGCGTTAACATGGTCAATATCACACATTTGCTTAAGTTTAAATAGGGACCTAGAACTTGTGCAACAATCTTGACCGTTCAATTTTCAAGATGTTGCACAATTTCTAGGTCCCTATTTATTGTTTTATAAGACTTTCAATGTGGTCTCAGAATTTTGGACCTCAATGTATGTTGAAATAAATTTTGATTTAAATGTGATTCTTAAAATTTCAGCATAAATTCACAAAATCCTGCTGATTATTTTTATTTTTTTTCAGCCACCATTTCTGTGCTCCTTTACCATCACCATCTTGCTATTTTTAAAAAAGCAAGTAACCATCCAGATTAGCAGTACATCAGGGTATATATATATATATATATATATATATATATATATATATATATATATATATATATATATATATATATATATATATATATATATATATATATATCACTTTAAAAAGTGATTTTTTCGACATGAAAAGTGAATGAACGCAACTACATGGATGTCTCAGCCACTCTATCTATAACTGTTACTGTATTATTTGTGAATTATTGTGGTCTAAAAATGCGCACACATTGACAACTGAATGGAAAGCTGTATTAAGTATTTTTAATATCTAGAATTTTGTATGCAAAGGTGAAATGTATGTTGGGTTAGTTACTGCTGTATGAAGTAACACACTGCTGAAATAATGACGTGATACAATGCACTCGATATTTTTTTTTACATTAACACTATTGCTTTAAATTATTTACCAGGTATATACGACCTCGGTAGATCTCTACTTATTTAGTATTTCTATTAATAATACTATTTGTACATCTGTATTTTCTCACGCTTGATGTGTATTTTTGTGTATTTTGAAAAAAAAAAAATCGAATCTTGTTTTTTCGTCACATTTTTAGTGACGGCAAATTACTCTGTTCAGACTCGTAGATTTGTACCCGAGCACATTTTTTATTTATTTTTTTTTGTAATATCCCACTGCAAGTTAGACAGGAAATCAATATCGCTGAGCCACAACACGAGGATCTGGATTAAAA
>CM042542.1:3255000-3270000 GCA_023630585.1 Cranoglanis bouderius | reverse complement strand
TTTCTCATCCATCAACACACACACACACACACACACACACACACACACACACAGTCTTTTCCTAATCTATCTATCCATCTCCTCACTCTTTCATTTCTTTCGCAGTGTTTCTGGTTTGGTCTCAGACGCCCGGCTCCTGATGACATCTCTTTCACTGTCTGTGCAATAGTGTACTTAAACACAGGACCCACTCCTTCAGACATTCATATACACTTCATATCTCTATTTCCCCTCTTCCTCTCTATTTATCTCTCTATCTCATGCACAACATTGTCGTTCTGTTCCACCCTTATTTATCACTCAGTACGGTTCTCACAGATGTTATTTTTGGTGATATCTCTGTACCCGATGTGTTGTTACATGCTGTTCTGAACAGAAACTGTAGTTATTTATATCCTCCAGTGTACTTACTGCATTGTGCTGCACTCGTGATGTGTCGCTATCAATGACATTGTGTTATTTATTTCTCTAGATACAGTTTATAATGTTGCAACATCATCCTGGATAATCCATATTTCCAAATATCCAAAAACAAAAAAGAACAAATCAGCAGGCCTGCCATTAAACATGCAATTTTAAAGCATATTTTCAAAAGTCCAAGAACAAGAATGCTATCAGGAACAAAAAACAAACATAACACACAATTAGATTTTTTTCCATTTGTGTGTAATTGAATTATTGTATCCTGAAATGAAATATTTTCTAGATCCCCCCCCCCCAATTCTCATTTCCTAGCAGACAGCCTCAAGCAACACACCATTACAGATACAAATATCACTGAAGTCCATTACGTCCATTAAATCGCCATTAAACCTCAGCCTACTGCGAAAACGTCCATAAGAGAAGACATGAAAAGACTCCTGTAGGTCTACATTGCATTTCCCAAAACTACTGACTCAAGCACATCTAAGATCCATCACACTTCACCAGTAAACTATTTGGATGCTTTACATTACAATATAATTGCAATAGAAACCTTTTTGGAAAAGTATGAATTAGCATAACAAGCCTTTACACACCATCACACAAGTCATCAAACTCTGTAATAGTTTGTACAACTTAACAATAACCCAAACGAGAACAAGCGAGTTACATAATCTATTTTTAAAAAAAATGAGATATGTAGATAAACGAAGATAGAAAATCTTCTCTAACTTCCTATCTAGCCAACTGAAGTATGTATGTATTTTCACAAGTCTATAAAACCTACATACAAGATAGAAATAGTAGGCTATGGCACAGGTAGTAGTATAAAACATCCGAGGACAAATCAGCCAATCAGAGTTTGGAGGCGGGAACAACACACGTGCGGCAGAAATGACAAAATCCCTCAATTATTCAATGAATTCTTAAAGAACCCTCGAAGAACCCTTTTACAATATGTGAGAGTGCACACCTGTATCAGTTAAATCTGAAATCCTTAGCAGTTCCTTGGTTGTCAATATGGGAGAATTGTTAAAGGTTCTACGTAGCGCCCTACAGCAGAGAACAGTGTTTCTACATCGGAAAGAGTTCCAATTAGAGGTAAGGTAAGAGCCCTTAATTATTCAATTAGCCTGCTAAGAACCTTGTGAAGCTTGTGTAGGTTAAATCTAAAATTCTTAGGAGTTCTTTAGTTTTCCCTTTGGAGGAATCTTTAATGGTTCCATATAGAACCCTACAGTGAAGTCAAGGAATATAAGATTTTTTTTTTTTTTAATTATATAAGAAAAGTTCTAAGTATACCCTTTTAGGAAGCCAAGAACCCTTAAGTATCTTATGAAACATTAAAGATCCCTTGAAGAACCCAAGTGTATGCTAAGAACTTTAGCAGTTCTTTGAATGTCGGCAGTGGTAGCTCAGTGGTTAAGATGTTAGACTACTAATCAGAAGGTTGTGAGTTCAAACCCCAGTGCTGCCACTGTGGGCTCTTGAGCAAGGCCCTTAATCCTCAGCTACATAAATGTAAGTTGCTCTGGATAAGGGCATCTGCCAAATGCCGTAAATGATTGTCTGTCTGGGGGACAGTTTTTATATCGAATCCTCCAGCAGAGTGGTTCTCTCTCAGAAAATATTTCAGAGAGAACCTTTTAGGATGCCAAGAACCCTTAACTATCCAAAATACCACTGAAGAACGTATAAAGAACCTTTTACATAAGAGTATAACACCATTAACGATCATTATGCTGAATATCCTAAAGATGAAAACAAGATTATATCATCAAAAGAGTCATTTATTCCATACAATCTGTTACTATTCATCATCCTTTATCACTTTTTCTATTCATCCATATGCTGATCTTCGCAACACAGCCGAGCACATAACCTGTTGTTGCACTTTTTTATTTCAAGCAGGTGTTCTTCTGCATACTCGAAACACAGCTAAATGGAAGCTCCGTTTACATTCACTCATTCGGAAGGCGCTTTTATCTCACCAGACTCTCACAAGTGAGGCAGAACCCAAGCTGTTCCGCACCTCTAAAGTGATAGACGTGCTGCAGAACTGAGAATCCACCAGAAGTAACGGAAAGAAAACTTGCGAGAGTACCATGTTTACATGCTATTAAATGCCTCAAAGAGTGCAAAATCTCAATGAGTCATGTGGTTCACAAGTTTTTGCCATCAGGACCCGGGTCACAGAAGTGTACAAGTATACAAAGTTCATACACACAGAAGAGCAACCAAGATTCTGAAGCTTGCAGCCAGAAAAGTGTATAATAACCCTATGTTCACACTGGTAACATAGCAAAAGCATAATAACTGAACTGAGATTTCCTTGCTTCGGTACAAACTACTGTATGTATAATACAGGAAAGCAACAAATCCAAACGATTGACTCAAGTGATTCCTCGGACCAATCCTATTGGCACATGTTGTCTGAAGTTTCTGGAAGAAAATTCTATAACCATGGTTTCATCTTCTACTGTTATATGCATTACGATGTTGCATTATATGTGTATATAGGCATTACAAAGAAAAATAAAGCTTGGAAGGAAGTAACAGAGATTGCTGGTTCCTCCGCTGAGTGTACATAGCTACTATATTTAGCTATATTTGCTAATCTGCCAGCAAAACTAGTGCAAAGCCTAGCATGTAACATGTAAATCAAATGATTGCTTTTCACACTGATTAGTGCTTTATTTAATTTATGTTTAACTAGTTGGCCTTAGAAGATATATATAGCTACTACCATTTCTCTGAAAAAATGCTGGACAGTGCATGTCCACAAGCAACAACAGTCACTAGCCTGCCCCAATAGCAGTCCCTCCATTAGCTAGCTAGTGGTACTGACACACTACATAGGTTTTTCATGGGTTCATTGGCTAATAAAGGGTTCTTAGCTTCTTAAAGAAGAAGAAGAAGAAGAAGAAGAAGAAGAAGAAGAAGAATGAGCCTTAATCTGTTACATATACATTACAGCACAGTGTAAATCTTTTTTTTTTTCATATCCGGATGAAATCCTAATGATAGGAAGGTCATAACCCATGACCTTCCTATCATTAACCCAGAGCCTTAAATGTTGAGCCGCCACTGCCCCTAAAAGGATTCTTCAGACAGGGAAACAAACTTTTGTAGGGTTCTACCTTTAAACATTCCCCGGTACAAAGAACACCTTATGATTCTATGTTTCTAAGGATTGTTTAGCCAGGCTAAACAATGAGATGCAATCAGTTAGTCTCAGCCTCTGATAAGTATTATACACATTTCTGGCCACAAGCTTCAGAATCTTTCACTGGCTCTCTGTGTGTATACTTCTGTGTGGACACAGTTCCCTTTCAACTACACTGTATTGAAAAAGGTTTACAGCGTCCTGGCTTTCATAGCTAGTCCAGGTTTGGTTTGAAGCAGTTAGTAATTAGTAAACGAGATCTTGTGTGTTGGTTGATGGGCTACAGAGAAAAATTTTAACAGTTTTTGATGAACCGTACCAGAATATGTAGCCTAAGATAGTTGTCTGGATTATAAGTATAGTACAGCATTGAGTTCTCAATACTAACAGTTTTACATTTGAGAAGTCAATCCTGTGAGAATCTTACTTCAGCTTTTGAAAGCGTTGACTAATCTGGGATGACAAGCACCTCTGGCTTTGAAAGGTTGAGCTGGAGGTGGTGATCCTTCATCCAGGAGGTGAGCTGTAAGGTGATATCCGTAAGGTGAGCTGAGATGTGTGCTGAGACGGTGGCGTCCTCTGGCGGGAAGGACAGGCAGAACCGACAGAGTATCGTCTGTATTAGTGGTGATAAGAAAAGCCATGAGATTGGCTGACAGTTCAGTACATGGTGAGGAGAGGTGAGGACTGTGGACATTTAGCACTCTTAGACGTTGGAGACACAAAAGTTTCAGAAACATCTCACCAGAGGAAGGAAAAGACTGTGTTAAAGTGGAGTGTGTGGGCGGAGTAGAAGGCTGAGAGGATGACTG
Source organism: Cranoglanis bouderius (assembly GCA_023630585.1). NCBI lineage: Eukaryota > Metazoa > Chordata > Actinopteri > Siluriformes > Cranoglanididae > Cranoglanis > Cranoglanis bouderius. Next base: position 3,265,599 of record CM042542.1, on the reverse strand, counting down.
GACCCCCTGGCACTCGGTAAGGGCATCAATGCCTCGGCCAGCTAATGAGTTCACTGTGAGTCCAATCAGGCTGTGCTCCACTGCAAGCCCACACATTTCCTCTTATTAAACTCACCATACTTCTATTCTCCAAATGTTCAGAATGCACAATAATACTGAAATTCTCTGTGCTCCACAGAATGTGCACTTTGTAATCTGCACACTGCTGATGCAGGGATCAGCGACTGGTGGACTGGGGTCAAGATGAGGACCTAGCAAGAATTTCAGTGGACCGAAATGACTTATACTTGGAAAAACTTTTTCCAAAAATTACTGTAGCAGAGCCACTAAACATAAATGACATATTCCAGGTACTGTAGCTTGAACCAAACAGATCTGGTTGCGATTTATTCAATCACATGCAGTTATGTAAATGTTGTAGCTGAAAGCAGCTCATCAGACCAGAGACTAGCTACAGGACTAGAAGGAGAGTTTTCACTACAAAACAAAACGTAACTACTACATGTATTATCTATAGCCATAAACAAATCCACCCCTCCATCCATTTTCCATACCGCTTATCCAGCCAGGGAACTCTAGGCACAAGGTGGGGGACACCCTGGATGGGGTGCCAACCCATCGACGGGCAAAATCACACACACATTCACACACTACGGACAATTTGGAAATGCCAAGCAACCTACAAGGCATGTCTTTGGACTGGGGGACGAAACTGGAGTACCCAGAGGAACCCCCCGAAGCGTGGGAGAACATGCAAGCTCCATGCACACAGGGCAGAAGTTGGATTTGAACCCCCAACTCAAGAGGTGCGAGGCAAACGTGCTAACCTCTAAGCCACCATGCCCCCCCATAAATTAACGATTAATGGTTAAGCATGCAAATGTATATTTTGTCGGCTTTCATTCATGTTAGCCGCTTATCCAGGTGTTTGTAAGCAAAACCCTTAACAATTTTTTGTCGAATACCCCAAATGTTAATGGTTACTCCTGAAATCGTAGCATCATGCATGTTTTAACATGAATAATCAGTGACCAATCCAGAATTTCCGTCTCCCCAGGACTGTCCCCAGCACTATATTCGAGCGCAGCTTTAAATATATTTTGTGTGTGAGCGATGTTTGATTGACATGCTTGGTGAGTGACATTATACACACTCCATATCCCACACCATGATTCATGTCACTGTGACATTTCGTTGCCCTGAAGGTGAGTACGTGTACGCATGAGTCACCTGGTTATCTCGGCACACGGGATCATACATGTGCCCTGCTCGTGTTAAATGGGATTTTACATCTACATGCACACATGAACTTCTCTTACAGGAAATCATTCTGAACTTGTTGGTGACCTATTTAGGGAAAGTGTCCTTTTAAACACGCACCTGCACAGTGCTGTTTGAATACATTTGTGGGTGAGTTTGTGCTCGGTGACAACTCGAGAGGATCCCTTATGACATCCCCCCCTTCTGCTTGGAGATACAACGTCTCATGTGTGATCGATAGAAGAAAACGCGAATACAGTTTTAATCCCTTCGTCTAGATGGTGTGTCTAATCTTTTCAAGTTCACCAAATTAGCGCCAGTTCTAGCTCAGCGTTTCCTGGTTCTGTGTTGGGATTCTGCAGGTTGATTCCCTGAATGTTTCTGAGTAGCACCTGGCCCTCAATAGTAGTTTCATGATCGTAGAAATTTTGTTTTAGACGACTTCTTGGCTGAATTCTATAACACTCTGAGAGATAACATGCGCTCTCATTGTCAGATTACTGTATATGATAAAGATCCTCTAACGGTAGACCTGCGATTAAACAAAACGACTATGTTTTGTTTACGTCATCAATCAGTCTGACTGTCCAGAAAATGGCCTTACATAAACACAAACATTTTCCAAAGAGATCTTCATGTAATAAGGATATTTTTTTTTCTGTTCATTAGCATGTTTTGTTCACGTTTTGCCATCATTGCTAGCATATTCGTAGCTGTCCCATGAGTTTTGCATAATCCTATGCCATTTATTCTTCTATTGGTGGCTTTTAGACAAGAGTTGTAGCAGCGTTCACAGTGAGATTTTAATAATAATAATAATAATAATAATAATAATAATAATAATAATAGTAATAAAAATTCGGACACTTCCAGAACCTTAACGATCCTTGAACTGTCAAGGATACATTTTTCGTAACTATTTTGTATCTTTAACCCAGTAACATGAATATAATGTATGTTTTAAATGGTGTATGTACCACATGTACTGTGTGAGGTAGCAGATGTAAAATGAAAAAAAAAAAAAAAAAACTGGAGCATTGTTTTTTCAATGGCTTTGGAAGCCTGAACATCTCATTCATATTTTATAACAGTGTTTACTGAGACTCGGTCAAAACGGTGCTAATGAAATCCTGTGTTAATCACATAAGGTAATCATTTTTGCCATGTTTAACCGGTGATAAGTGTCTGTTTATCTACTGGGATGGACAGCCATTTGATCTCACAGTTTCTCTCTGTTAATTTAATTTGTTCGTTGCGATAAAATGTTACAATTAACCTCAAGACCTCGCATACTCTTGCAGTTGTCTCACCAGTTAGCCTTTGGAGCATAGCAGCAGTGATGTGTTCAGAAATTTACATGTTAAAGTACTTGTTTTCTGTAAGATTCGCTGTTAATTAGCACTCACAGTCTCATATGACTCTCCTGCGTAGCTGTCTTTGCACGCATGTTATTCCCGAGTTACTGCAAAAGTTAGGTTTGTTTTTTGTTTTTGTTTTGTTTCATGTTGTGCTTCTATCACCTTTACCAAAGGCTTGGTAAAGATTTATATGAAAAATTTCTCTTAATAGGTTAACTGTCACTCACTATTCCTTTTGGTCAGTAGATAATCTTGTACCTGTTAGAAAAGCTTTCACTCACTATGTTAGCTGTCACCATTCCATGTCGGAATTACCGTAATTACTAGATGACAGCCCGGACGTTCTACTCGGAGCTGTTCACGTCCTCGGACTCATAATTAAATGAATCCGTGTCAGATGATGTTGTTGACAAGTGCAAAATTACATTATTTGTAATATTATGTCTTTCGTTTATTTTTGGATGAATCTTGCATTATCAAAACATTAATAACAGTCGATTATACAAATTATTACACAGAAATATTACAAGATAATTACTTAACTACATTTTACTGCTGAAACCGCCGCCATTTTGAGTGGTCAGGGGGTACAAGTCGGAGCGCTCAGAAAATTCCTAGTTTACAAGTTGCGAACTAGTTCTACGAGGACGCGAAGGTTTTTTTTTACAAGTCGGAATCTCGTGATTACGGTAATTACGACATGGTGTGTATGCAGCTAAACTTACACACATTACCTAAGCTTTCGCTCACTTGATTAGCTTCCTACGCTATTTTAGCTTTCAGTCTGTAAGTTTTTAGCTTTAATTTAGCTTTATAATCATTAGATTAGCTTACGCGTCAGGTTAGCTGTCGCTAACTACATTTGCTTTTGCTCACTAGATGAACTTGCACCGATTAGAAAAGCTTTCACTTGCTAGGTTATCTGTCGATTGCTAGGTTACAAGTCAGTCACTAGATTTGCCTCCGGCCCCTAGATAAACTTACATCTGTTAGCTAAGCTGTTGCTCACTTGATCACCTTCCCCTCGCTAGGTTAGCTTTCAGTCAGTAAGTTTTTCGTTTTTAGTTTGCAATTGCTAATTTAGCTTTTTGTCATTAGATTAGCTTACGCGCCAGAATTAGCTGTCCCTCACTAAATTTGCTTTGGCTCTCCTGTTAGAAAAGCTTTCACTTGCTAGGTTATAGCTTTCACTTGCTAGTTTGATTGCCACTCATTAGATTTGCTTTCACTCCCTAGGTAAACCTGCAGCTGTTAGCTAAGCTGTTGCTCACCCAGTCTCTAAATTATTTTCCAGTCTTCACTTTGCTAGTTTAGCATTTTTAGCATGAAATTTTGCTAAGTTAGCAGTCACTCACTAGATTTGCTTTTGCTCACTAGATGAACGTCCACCTGTTAGACGAGATTTCACTCACTATGTTTGCTTTCACTTGCTAGGCTAACTTTCAGTTTTCATTTGCTAGTTCAGCTTTTAGCATTAGGTTTGGTCATGAGGATAAACAAGAATATATTCAACCGGACATTATTATTGTTTATCAGAACAGGGTTCAGCAATTGTTTAAATTGTTGTACTGGCAATTTCACCTTACACTGCTTCATGTTTTAGCATTTGCAATGAAGGTAGAAAAACAAGAAAGATTAAGACACACAAACAGATGGATGGATGCAAACTCCAGCCTTCATTACACACAGGACGTGGTGGGCTGCTGGCAGGAAGAGGAGAGCAGAGCTGCTGATCATTACTAGAGGAGAGCAGCAGACGTTTATCGATGGTCTCCTGAAGAGTGATGGAGCGTGACCGAGCCAGTGTGTTTGATTAATACAGACCAGAGCTGGCAGTCTGTGTGACACACCAGGGGAAAAAAACCTTACACACACGCACACACACACACACACACACTTGAGTGTGTCAGACTTTCCAGATATGAGCTGAAGTCAGCAAAAATCTCGACAGTCCAGCCATTCAACAAAGCAGCTGTGGAAATGTGAGAAAGTTTTCTACTGCTGAGAAGAAAACTGAGGAGTTTATACGGCTTCAGCAGCTGTGTACACCTGGAACGTTGTGTTACTTGAGTGTCATCGCTCACATCTTAAAACTGATCTCATTTTGTGTTAAAAATCTCTGATACGCGTGTTCCTTGCTCGGTTTTGCCAGCTGTCTGATTTCCCAACAGAATTTGCTTGTGTTTGTCGTGTTTCTATTATCTTTACCGACAACTTTCGAGTTTTGCTGAAAACCTCCTCTTGCTAGGTCAACTATCATTCGCTAGATTTGCTTACAACTTCCAGGTTAGCTGTCACTCCCTTGATATGCTTTCCCTTGCTAGGTTCGCTGTTAATCACTAGATTTGTTTTCATTAGCTAGAGGAACTTATATGTGTTAGCCAAGCTTTCAGTCACTAAGTTAGCTTTGTCTTGCTTAGCTTTAGCTCACGGGATACACTTTCACTCGCTAGACGATCGTACAACCGTTAGCTAAGCTTTCGCTCGCTAGGTTAGTCGTCACTTGGATAGGTTAGTTTTCAGTTTTCACTCAGCTTTTTGATAATTAGATTAGATTAACTGCTATGTTTACTTTTTTTTTCTTTTCTATCCATCCTTATTTCGGCTGTAACTCATTGCCACTATCTGTTTATCACTTGAAATATCCATATACTGTATAGATTTGAACTTGAAGTGGGTGTGGCCTAAAATGGATGTGCTGGGAAAATAACTTTTTTTTTTTTTTTTTTTAATTAATGTAGCCTGCAAAGCATATGAATTATATTGCCCATATGAAGAATGACGAAAAAAATAACAACGACACCAAACAGTGCAAACTTTGTAGTCATTTAAAGGCTGTTTATAGAAAAATATGAAATGTAGTATTAAATCACTGCATAATTACTTAATACCACTGATGTAATTTAATGTAAACATTTATTCAGATTTATTTTTTTTTAACTTTCTATACCGTTTGCCATTCTAAACTCAGCATGTTTCCAGTATATATTTTTATAAACTTTCTTTGCAAATTCCTAAAACTTTTTTTTTTGTTTTGTTTTTTTTTGCACCTTAACAATTAACACCTTAGCTTTTCTTAAAACTATTTTTTTTTTAAATCGAAGACATTGCAGATATATATATATATATATATATATATATATATATATATATATATATATATATATATATATATATAAATTTCCAAAATCAGCTACATCATGCACCAGTCCTCAAAAAAAAAAAAAAAAAAAAAAAAGTGCGTTAAAAACAAAAAAAAAACAAAAAAAAAAAATATTGCTATATTTTGTGCAGAAGTTTTTATTTTCTATCATTTTGGTCAACAATGTTAAATATGTTAGACCTGAATGTTAATTAAAATTTTGTTTACAAACACATTGGAAGATTATTATTATTATTATTATTATTATTATTATTATTATTATTATTTAAAAAATGGTATTCCTGCACATGGACAATCCATTGAAATTTTAACTCAAGTGATATTTAAAAAAAAAAAAAATTCAAAATTCATATATGATGTTTTAAATACATGATTTCAAACCGTATCCGGATCCACATGAAAAGGTTAAACGCCACTCAGGATCGGTTCTGGAGAGGTGGTTAACAGTAACCGTCAACCTGCAGCCAAATTCCATACAATTGTCAACGTTTCCATGGATAAATAAAGTTGTAAGCACAGGACTCCTCCTTCGCATTTCACTTTATTAATCTTCTCCAGTTGAATTACAGAAAAAAATGGCATCGTTTTTGCACATCAAAAACACGAAGTCGTGGTTCGGACACGTCACATCCGTACCGCAAAAATGTCACGTCCATAAAGACGTTTTTTTTTTTTTCTTAATGATGTATTCCAAAAACTATTTCCAAATCTATCATTTTTTTCTGAACATTCAAGTCTCTTTTATGTTATACAAACACTATATGGCCAAAAGTATGTGGACACCTGACCATCACACCCATATGTGGTTCTTCCCCCAAACTGTTGCCACAAACGATGCTCCTGCGCACAAAGCGAGCTCCATGAAGACAAGGTTGGAGAGGAAGAACTCGAGTGTCCTGCACAGAGCCCTGACCTCAACCCCACTGAACACCTTTGGGATGAACTGGAACGCCGACTGCACCCAAGACCTCCTCACCCGACATCGGTGCCTGATCTCACTAATTGTGAGCTCAAAAATCTAGTGGAAGGCCTTCCCAGAAGAGTAGTGGAGGTTATTATGACAGCAAAAACGGGGACTAAATCTGGAATAGGATGTTCAACGAGGACATATGGGTCTGATGGTCAGGTGTCCACATACTTTTGATTATATAGTGTATGATGCTTTCAAGCACATATCTGAGAAACACATGGAACAAAGAAGTTCATAGTAAATATGTACCACAAGCCACAGTTCACCACAAGAAAGCACAGTTTGTAGACATTCCAGGTGCTGTGTGTGTGATGAATTACAATCACGATTGCGTTTTGTGTGCGTAACGGCCTTGTGATGGCCGTTATAGAGAACTTGGCAAGTCTGGAAAATGTAACGTGTGTAATTAGAGAGTCAGTCGTAATTACACACACACACACACACACACACACACACACACATTACATACACACTCTCAGGCATGGGGTGGTCCTCTGAGTTTACACCTGTCAGCAATATTTAGTCTCAACTTGACATTGTGTATAAATCTTAGTGTGTGTGTGTGTGTGTGTGTGTGTGTGTGTGTGTGTGCGTGTGTGTGCGTGTGTCTTTTCGCTAATGAAGCCTAAACCTTTTCGTTGAGACTCGGCCTATATTGAGTTTATATTTTACAGCAACGTCAGGAAGTGACATTTAAAGAGCAATTCAATTTGGCTATGTATCTCCCAAAACACACACACACACACACACACACACACACACACACACACACACACGCACACACACACACACAAAGAAATGTTCATCTCTATAATGTCAGTCTCCGTTGAGAGCAGAATCTCCGTATTGACAGATGACACACATCCATCTCACTGAGTGTAGAACAGACAGCTTCACTTTGTGTGTGTGTGTGTGTGTGTGTGTGTGTGTGTCCATATGCTGAGGAATGCAACTTTCTCCCACAAGCTCGATGTGATGGAGAAGATAATAAAGTACGAGGTCAAATGGGTCGTTATTTTCTCCCCAATCTTCATTTCAGATTGTGCGTAAACTGTCTGTGTGTGTGTGTGTGTGTGTGTGTGTGTGTGTGTGTGTGTGTTAGAGATAGTTGGAGCAAAGGCTATCCACTCAGGTGATCTGTTTGCATGGATTAAAATGTCAGATTGTGCAATATTGTTCTCACCTCCACAGATTGTGTGCAGATTCGCATCACAGCGTTCCTCTTATTATTTTTTTTACATTTCTACACGGAAATGCTAACACGAGGCAGCTTTCCATCCCAGACCTTGTTCTGCTTGTCTTAAGCGGATAAATTATTCGTCGAGGTGTGAAATGTTGGGGTGAAAATGTCATTTGGCATGAATTTAGTGTCACGTGTCAGGATTTTCATCTTGTGACTCTCTTGTCAAGTACAATACAATGTATTGTAACAGCTAGGTGTTAGTACTCAGCTAGTTACTGTCATGCTAGCTAGCTTGAGGATTTAGCAATAAAGCTGTTCTTAGCTAGCCTTAGCTAATGTCTTCCTACATTCCTTGGTTCCGTGGTGAAAGAGCGACTTATGCTGCATTCGACTTACCTCAGAAGACTCGCCTCTATGTTAGTCTTTTGTTACCAACAAGCTAGCCAGCTAACTGTGAGGAGTGATGTACAGGTGCATCTCAATAAATTAGAATGTCGTGGAAAAGTTCATTTATTTCAGTAATTCAACTCAAATTGTGAAACTCGTGTATTAAATAAATTCAATGCACACAGACTGAAGTAGTTTAAGTCTTTGGTTCTTTTAATTGTGATGATTTTGGCTCACGTTTAACAAAAACCCACCAATTCACTATCTCAACAAATTAGAATACTTCATAAGACCAATAAAAAAAACATTTTTAGTGAATTGTTGGCCTTCTGGAAAGTATGTTCATTTACTGTACATGTACTCAATACTTGGTAGGGGCTCCTTTTGCTTTAATTACTGCCTCAATTCGGCGTGGCATGGAGGTGATCAGTTTGTGGCACTGCTGAGGTGGTATGGAAGCCCAGGTTTCTTTGACAGTGGCCTTCAGCTCATCTGCATTTTTTGGTCTCTTGTTTCTCATTTTCCTCTTGACAATACCCCATAGATTCTCTGTGGGGTTCAGGTGTGGTGAGTTTGCTGGCCAGTCAAGCACACCAACAACATGGTTATTTAACCAACTTTTGGTGCTTTTGGCAGAGTGGGCAGGTGCCAAATCCTGCTGGAAAATGAAATCAGCATCTTCAAAAAGCTGGTCAGCAGAAGGAAGCATGAAGTGCTCCAAAATGTCTTGGTAAACAGGTGCAGTGATTTTGGTTTTCAAAAAACACAATGGACCAACACCAGCAGATGACATTGCACCCCAAATCATCACAGACTGTGGAAACTTAACACTGGACTTCAAGAAACTTGGGCTATGAGCTTCTCCACCCTTCCTCCAGACTCTAGGACCTTGGTTTCCAAATGAAATACAAAACTTGCTCTCATCTGAAAAGAGGACTTTGGACCACTGGTCAACAGTCCAGTTCTTCTTCTCCTTAGCCCAGGTAAGACGCCTCTGACGTTGTCTGTGGTTCAGGAGTGGCTTAACAAGAGGTATATGACAACTGTAGCCAAATTCCTTGACACATCTGTGTGTGGTGGCTCTTGATGCCTTGACCCCAGCTTCAGTCCATTCCTTGTGAAGTTCACTCAAATTCTTGAATCGATTTTGCTTGACAATCCTCATAAGGCTGCGGTTCTCTCGGTTGGTTGTGCATCTTTTTCTTCCACACTTTTTCCTTCCACTCAACTTTCTGTTAACATGCTTGGATACAGCACTCTGTGAACAGCCAGCTTCTTTGGCAGTGAATGTTTGTGGCTTACCCTCCTTGTGAAGGATGTCAATGATTGTCTTCTGTACAACCGTGGCCAAAAGTTTTGAGAATGACACAAATATTAATTTTCACAAAGTCTACTGCTTCAGTGTTTTTAGATCTTTTTGTCAGATGTTACTAACTGTTACTGAAGTATAATCACAAGCATTTCATAAGTGTCAATGGCTTTTATTGACAATTACATGAAGTTTATGCAAAGAGTCAATATTTGCAGTGTTGACCCTTCTTTTTCAAGACCTCTGCAATTCGCCCTGGCATGCTGTCAATCAACTTCTGGGCCACATCCTGACTGATGGCAGCCCATTCTTGCATAATCAATGCTTGGAGTTTGTGGGTTTTTGTTTGTCCACCTGCCTCTTGAGGATTGACCACAAATTCTCAATGGGATTAATGTCTGGGGAGTTTCCTGGCCATGGACCCAAAATGTCGATGTTTTGTCCCCCGAGCCACTTCGTTATCACTATTGCCTTGTGGCAAGGTGCCCCATCATGCTGGAAAAGGCATTGTTCGTCACCAAACTATTCTTGGATGGTTGGGAGAAGTTGCTGTCTGAGGATGTTTTTGTACCATTCTTTATTCATGGCTGTGTTCTTAGGCAAAATTGTGAGTGAGCCCACTCCCTTGGCTGAGAAGCAACCCCACACATGAGTGGTCTCAGCATGCTTTACTGTTGGCATGACACAGGACTGATGATAGCGCTCACCTTTTCTTCTCCGGACAAGCTTTTTTCCAGATGCCCCAAACAATTGGAAAGGGGATTCATCAGAGAAAATGACATTACCCCAGTCCTCAGCAGTCCAATCCCTGTACTTTTTGCAGAATAGCAGTCTGTCCCTGATGTTTTTCCTGGAGAGAAGTGGCTTCTTTGCTGCCCTTCTTGACACCAGGCCATCCTCCAAAAGTCTTCGCCTTACTGTGCGTGCAGACACACTCACAGCTGCCTGCTGCCATTCCTGAGCAAGCTC
>CM042542.1:3235000-3250000 GCA_023630585.1 Cranoglanis bouderius | reverse complement strand
ATTAAGGTCCACTCCAAATCAGTTAATATCCTAAACCTTTTCCGCAAACCCATCAAGAAAAGTGTAATGGCGTGTAGATGGCTGATGGATAATCAACATCAAAACAGAGCGATCGCTCTTAAAAACACATTGAAAGGTATGCAATTTAATTTCCTGCGAGAAATTCACTTACAATGCAAAGTGGTCCATTAAACAGACGCACAACACGTCTTTTATACTCACTCTGGAAACCTTGAAGAAGTTTTCATTAAATGTTAAGAGTCTGTGTCCAAAAAAAGAAAGAAAAGCTTTTTTTTCAGTGAACTGAATGACCCAACATTCACTGAAGCAGATTTTACATGTACTTTCAGTGGTTACATTGGACTATATTGTTACAGTGGACATGTTTCTTGCTTTAATGTGCATAACCTTTAAAATACCTTAAAAATGAGAGTCTTATTTGGTGCACTTTCTGTATAAGTAAACAGCCCTGCTTTGTAATGCAGCTTTTAATGGACAACCCAGGTATCCCAGTGCATAATTAAAGTATGTGTGTGTGTGTGTGTGTGTGTGTGTGTGTGTGTGTGTGTGTGTGTGTGTGTGTGTGTTTGTGTGTGTAGAGGCAGACTTCTGTATTGATACCAAAGGAAAACAAACAAAAGTAATTGATTGGATGGTTAGATGGGTAGATGGATGGATGCATGGATATATTAATAAATGTATTGATGGACAGTTAATAGATGATGGAATCAATAGATGCATGGATGAATGGATAACAGATAGATGGATGGAGAGATAATAGATTAATATATAGATGTATGTATGAATGGATAATAGATAATTAAAGGATGATGAATACATACTATTATGTATGTATGGATTGATGGATGTTTGGATGGATGGATTGATAATACTACATTAACGGGTGAATAATAGAATGATGGACTGATCACTGGCTGGATGGATGTATGGAGGGATCGAACAGTCAAATATACATATACTGTATCTATAGATGGGTGGATGGATATGGACAGATTTAATTGATGGAAGAGGGATTGATAGGTGGATGAATAGATAGATGGATAATAGACTAATGTGTGTATGAGTTGTGGACAGATTGCTGAAGGGATGGATGGATGGATAAATGGTCAGATTAATGGAAGGGTGAGTGGATGGATGGATGGATGGATGGATGGATCCATGGAAGGAGGAATCAATGCATGTACTGTATGTCTCAAAGGATAGTGGACAGATTGATGAAGGGTTGACATTGTAAATGGATGGGTTGGTAAATGGGTTTCCAGATGGACAGATGAATGGAATGGAGTGGATGGTTAATAGGTGGATGGATGAGTAGATGGATGGATGTATAAATTGTTATGATGGTTATTAGATATACTGTATGGACAAATGGATGAATGGATGCATGAATTAATGGATGAATAGATGAATGGATGGATAGTTGGATATACAGTAGACACCAGATTTCCCCCTGATACATCATCGCGTTCTCCACATATAGTATTTTTGTGTCTGTATAGGAGCGAGACAGAAACTCAACCATTGTTTTTTTTTCTTTTTTTTTTTTTGGAGCGCATTCTGTCTTTATTGTTTGATCCACTTTCCAAAGCTTTGTGCGTGTGGTGTGAAAAACCAAGGGAATAAACATGAGTATAAAATTAGCCTTCCTGTCAGGCTAGCTCGCTAACACACATTTCTAGGAACCCCTTATAAGCTGAGAGAATAAATGAGACACTCAGGAGTATTGTGCGAGTGTCTCTGTGTGTGTGTGTGTGTGTGTGTGTGTGTGTGTGTGTGTGTGTGTGTGTAATGAAGGGGGAGAGAAGAGAAGTTGTTTGTGGCGATTTGTAACACATTATCTTGAATGTGCTCATTATTATAAATTCAGCATAAAACCATGATGATTATCAGTTTCAGTACATTACACACACACACGCATTTGTATCACCAGGGTCTAAGCATCGTGTCTGTTTCTAAAGAGCGCATGCAGATCCATTAGCATCTGTGAGTAAGTTGTGTTTAGACACCCCACTGCCCTGATCCCCCATCTGCACTGATAATGATGTCATGGACTATATAGTTATTTATAATGTAGCTGAGCTCGTTTCAGGCCTTAAACATTTCTAAAGAGCTGGATGTTTTGCTGACTATCTAAAAACTTATAAAGTATTTATAAAGTCTTACTTGTCTATTGCTCCTAGCTATAGAGTTTATTATATTAGCTTAGGAAGTGTGCCAATCCCTGCTGAATAAAATAAATAACTAAATAAGGAAAGCGAGAAGAGATGGATGGATGGAGGGATAATGGATGAATTGTTGTGTAATGAATGAATAATAGATTGATGGCTGGTAGGATGGATGAATGAAAGGGAGGGAAAATGGATGAACACTGGATGGATGGATGGATGGATGGATGGGTGGATGAATTCAAATGAATGAATGAATGAATGAATGAATGATATACAGATGGATACACACTGGATGGATGGATGATGGATGGGTGGATAATGGGTGAAAATTGAATGTATGCATATGCAATAAATGAACTGGAGTAGAATGAATGAATGAATGAATGAATGATAGACAGATGCCTGGATGAATTGATGGATGGGTGGATGGATGAAAGGGTAGCAGGAAAGATAGATGAATAATAGATGAACACTGGATGGATGTATTGATGGATGGATGGATAGATGGATGGATGGATTGATGGATGGATAATGGATGAATTGAAGGATAATGAATGAATGAATATGTTATATATTGATGGTCAGGGTGATGGATGGATTGATGGATGGAAGGATGGATGGATGGGTAAATTAAAGGGATGCATAATTGGTAAACATTGGATGGGTTGATGGATGGATGGATGGATGATTGATGAACATTGCATGGATGGATGGATGGATGGATGGATGGTTGGATAGATACATTAATAGGTGGATAATAGAATAATGGGTGGGTTGCTGGAAAGAACAGATGCATAATATATAGACAGATTAAGAGAATAGATAGATGTGTGGATGGATGGATGGATGGATGGACAGATGGATGGACAACTACTGTAGATAGCCACCAAATACAATTCATTGCCATACAAACAGCTCCGCAGCAGACTGTGATAATGGATTTGAGTGAAAATGGCATATCCATGTCTGTTACTGTGGTATATAATTGATGCTAATGGTGAAGGTTGGAGTAGAGAACGTCACTTTATGGCCCCCGGAAGCTTTAGCCGGCACTAAAGCGGCCATTTCTAACTTATACAAACTCAAGAACATCATTTGTATTCGTTCACAGTTAAAACTTTTCTATGAAAAAAAAATGTTGAAAAGAACGTAGGAACGTTACTCAATAGTAAGCCCTCAAGACCCTTTTGCTTTGATTTAGTCATTAATGCAGAGCTGAAAATTTGAATAATAAAGAGCTCCTCAAAACTCAAGTGTGTTTGACGAGGGGAGGAGAGGGGAGGGCGGGGGGGGCCTTCATAATATTTTTCATCCTTATTTGAGGAATAAGCTCGAAAAACAACAGTGTATTTCACTGAACCGTGTCCTGATGAGAGAGAACGATGGTGGGGGCGGGATGGTGTGTGTGTGTGTGGATGAAGGATGGGTAGTCGGTGGCACAGATGTGTGCAAATCCACACCTCAAATGAGGCAAATCATAAGCCGCGGGAAACGGAATAATGCGTGGAATGAAACGAACGTGCGGGGGAGAGAGAAACACAGAGAAACACAGAGAGAGAGAAAGGGTGAAAAATGAGATGAGAGAGTGACTCGTACACTCGGGAAGGGCCTTGACACTTTGACAGAAGTAATTAAACTAAGGCTGTCTCTTCAAAACTCTCCGCTAAAAGTCCAACACAATTACAAGTGTTCAGATCAGAGGAAAGAGTCGTTCGGGGCCTGTCCCTCTCCACATCTCTTTCCGTATGCTTCTTTTGATTCTGACACCAATTAAATTTGTGGAGGAGTGAGCGTCAGAGCACACTGCACGCTTAGAGAAAAGAGAATGAAAGAAAACACAAAAGAGCCAAGGAGAATGACTGAGGTTGGAGACTTCTTTCGGTTTCTCCCAAACGAAAAAAGAAAAAAAGAAAAAGAAAAGCACACATTTGATTCCTCGTTCCAAACCCTGAGACTTTGTTGTTGTTAGAAATGGTTGGATCAATCAGTCTTGATTTGTCTGAGTCTATGAGCAGCGAGAGCACCAGAAAGCTCTTTGCGTGTTCTGGGACCTTGAGGCTCCTCAAAGCTAGCCTGAGGCGACAGCAGCCATGATAGAAACCTCAGTTCCTCTGGACGAACCAGAGGCTCAAGGCTAAACGAGGCCTTTCCGTGAAGAAACTTAAGAGTTGAACTTTTCCACTTTCTCAGAGTGAGGTCAAATGAAATGCTGTGTGTAAGGAATTAAACACTTGTGGACATGCTGTTCTAGGAAATAATCAACGTTTTCGGAGTGGTGTGATGAAGAGGAGCCACTGCTACGACCTCAGGTTACTGTTACAAAGCGCTGACACTGGAGACTCCTTCCATAAGCGTTAAATAAACGTCTAAACAGAAAACGTCGCCATATCAGTGAGTGTATGTGTTCTTTGTTAAATAAAAACACAGTTTTAATCTAGCTTTAGATTATATAGCACATCCGCTGTACAAGTCAATGTGGATTAGCTGTTACTATAGAAACGATTGGATGATTTGAATGATTTGAATTATAGCAATGACTCAACACCCTCTGACCGGTCGGATTTGAGAATTCGACAGCGCAGTGGTATGAATAAGGAATAAAACACTTGGAGTCATGCTGCTGTAGGAAAAAAAAGTAAATAATAATCAACGACAGGGTGGTGTGATGCAGCCTGATGTGATGCAGTGTTACTGTTACCACCCGGAAGTTGATTATTTTCCAATAACAGAACATCCTAAAGTGTTTTATTCCCCTTATATATATATATATATTTACGTACTTCTAATGTCGTGCAACATCTGAGAAACAAGTGAGTTTATACATCTATAAACAGTTGTTCCCTCATTTTTTCTCTCTCTCTCACGATAGCTATCACAAGCTAGCTAAATGAGTCTATTAGGAATTTAATTTTCCGAGCCAACAAGCTAAAGATTAGTCAATATAATTGTTATTATAATCTTATTATTAAACTTCATCTCAAATTTTTTCATCCCGCGAGTAACTCATCTCGGAGCAAAATCAGCGAACTGTAAGACTAATAAAAGACTTTATTCATGTCTGGTGTGTATCCATGGAAGAAATCCATTCCTTACTGTTCAGCTCCAGTGAAAAACTAAGAAACAAACATCAGACGTCAAACAGTTTTTTCTTTGTATTGGCTGGTTGGCTTCTTGTACCATGAGGCAGTGGTCTTCTGTAAATTAGAATCCCCGTAATATCCTAATCCATGCCAGTGTCCTGTCCTTGGAGCGTCTCTGGATAAAATATAAACGTTAAAGGCTTTAATCGTTGCTGCTATGTAGGGAGGGGAAGAAAGAGTTACAGCCCGCGCATTGACTGCTGTTAGGAAAATGTCGCAGGAACCCTAGCGACATTTTTCACCGTCGGAACATTTAGATGTAGTCGCTAGTACAGCAGCACATAACAGAAACATAATGGGAAAATATACTATAGCCTCTTTCCATCATTCGAAACAGAGTGACTCACTGCACTGGCTGATGGGCCTGGACCTTAGGTCATTCTATCTGCCTGAGCTCTGCCCCCTGTCTCTCTCTCTCTTTCTCTCTCTCTCTCTCTCTCTCTGTCACACACACACACAAGGGCCCCAAGGCTTGAGTTTTCAATGTTTTCATCTCCTCTTTAATAACCTTATTAATCCAGCACTCCCATCTCCAGCTCCACCCCCGTCTTGATCCCTCTGAGGAACTGCTGACCTTAAAACTGACCGGCGTTCTCTGAGGACCGACAAAAAGGCTTGGAGTCACATGACTTATCCTCTCATAATATGTTCCTGTTGGCTACACAGACCATACAGTGATGGGCATTAACACACACCCACTTCACCGAACGACTCATTGAAATGATTCATTCGATTCACCACGCAAATGAACAGCGTCAGTCGCCGAAGTCTGCAGCAGTAACACACTGTGCGTATTGGGTTTAGCGTCAGGAGATTGAGTAGAGGTTCAGATGTTTCGCCCTTGTCCTTGTGGGATTCCTTCAGGATTCTCCGGTTTCCTCCCACTTCCCTTCACCTAGCTGTAAATGCGCGTGGGAATACTGATCTACAATAGACTGGGATCCCATCCATGGTCTATCCAAAACTCACGCCCAGCGTTCCCGGATTAGGCTCCGGATCCGCCGCCACCTTAAGGATAACGCGCTTACTGAAGACGAATGAATGAATTCATTTCCACTCCACTGAGTGGCATTTCTTATATAGCGTACGATGCCCAGGACTAGACATACAGGCCTAGACCTAAAACTCACATCCCACCAGTGCTAAGTGCTCTCAGATCTTCAAACACATTAGATTCTGACTCACTGATGAACAGAGAGAGAATTTCTTTGTCCATATTGCACTTGTTCTCTCTCTCTGTCTCTGTCTGTGCACTCGTTTCCTCTCTGTCTCTTTCTTCCGATTGCTGTTTCAGTTCTGATGTGAGCATGTGTGGGAGTTTCCCTGGAGTGTAGTATATATATATGTGTGTGTGTGTGTGGGGGGGGGCTCTGTGGGGGCGTTAAATTGGGGCACACTCCACCCCTACCCTCTGTCCCCTCATCCCCACGGCAACTGAGCTGTCAGAAGGAGTGGATGCATCACACCCACACACCGCACCCAACCATCACCCCTTCAACCCTTCCAGCTCTGACAGACTTTCTCTAACCTTCCCTTTCTCTCTGTCTCTGTCTCCCTAGGCTGTGGTGTGTGTGTGTATGTGTGTGTGTGTGTGTGTATGTGTTTGGCTGGTTGGCTGGGTGCAGATGCTTCGTGCCCACTCAAAGTGCCAGCCTGGTGCATTCTGGGGGATTTGGAGTCTTTGAAATCAGCTGTCAAGCCGTCGCAGTGTCGGGAAAAACAGCGCCAGGAGACTCACCCAACTCTCGGGAGATAAGAGTTCACTCGAGGCAGGGAGATGAATTTGAGACCAGCAACACTTTGATGGAGATGCATCTGTGTGTGTGTGTGTGTGTGTGTGTGTGTGTGTGTGTGTGTGTGTGTGTTTCTCATCAGTCACATAAAGTAACTCTATCCCCCTAAGCATTCGCCTCTGCTGTGCAAGTTTTTCCCTCATCCCTTTACACAGATAGCCAAATGTAGAAAAAAGTTTGTGTGTGTGTGGTTGTGTTTGGAGGACTCCAGAGCAGGCACCAACCCAGAGTAATCCGGACTCAGACCGTGATGTATCCAGCATCACCAAATGCCGATTTGTTACCAAATCAACATTCATGTGTTCATTCGTCGATTCATTTATTCAATCATTCATTTTCAGGACTGTGGAGCTGCGAGGCATCAAATAGGTTCGGTGGTAAAATAGGATGATGGACTTTTAGGATGCTTTCACACCTATTATTCCATTTGTTGAGTCTGAATCAGAGCAAAATTGATCATTCTGGTTCTGGTTCTGGTCCTGGTTTGGTTTCACACTTCACATAAATTTAATTAGTCGAAAAAGGCAGAGGAGCATGTAGAGCTGAAAAGATCCCCTTTCATTCATTAGAAAAAAAAAAAAACAAAAACGTTGACAAATGTGAGTATAAATCACACACACACACACACACACACACACACACACAAATCACTCAAGCATGGAGAACATTGATACGGTGCTAAATAAATGATTGGATAATTATTTAAGTAACCAGTCCCAAACATTTTGTGTATTACTGTCAGGCAGCAGAGATGAATGTAACTGCAGATAATGACTTTATTAAGCAGACGGGCAAACAGATCAAAATCTTGAGGCAAAGGCAGAACCAAAAAGCAGGCAGAAGGTCAGGTGATCATCAAACAGACTTGGAGGTGGAAAAAAGTAAAGATAAAACAGAAAAAAAACAGAACAGGAGCAAAACCTAGACTAGACGACATGATGCAAAATAAACAAGGCCCAATAATGTCAACTGAAATCCTTCCAGTCTAGAGTGTGTGTGTGTGTGTGTGTCCTTATTTATGTGTGTGTGTGTGTGGTAATTGTGTTCAGGTGTGCGTGATTAGAAGTCCGGTGATCTGGGAATTGTAGTCCAGGTTGGCCGTGTTAGTGTGCAGTGATGGATTCTGGGAATCGTAGTGCAACGTCATTTCTGGCGTCGACGTGACGATTACGTACATCCAGCATTTTTTTTTCTTTTCTTTCGTTCAAATCATAAGAACACACCGCATTTCTGCAGTACTTCAGCTTTGTCCTTTGGCTCAGTTTAGCAGATCACATCTACCTAAAAAAAAAAAAAATAATAAAAATAAATAAATAAAATGCTGCAACCCAAAACACACACTGTGTTTGGTTTACTTCCAGATGTCGAGTAGATTCAGGGTCTTATCTCTTTCTCACTGTTATCAAACCGCGCCAGAGTTCACTTGTTTACTTCATTTTAAAATTGGCTCTTGCTTTTATGTTACATCATTTCGTGTTTGACAGCAAAGGGAAAAAAAACAAAACAAAACACTATTTCATTCTTCAGTACACATTTTCAGTGGTCGAGGGACTCTATTGAAAAACTCTGCCTCAGACAGTCATATGCAAGAAACATCTGGCCGCATTCAGGAGTGAACTACACACAAACGGTACCAGAGAGTCCAGAAACTTAAGGATGTGTGTAAGCCGACTCCGAATATGTGTAACTTTCCCAGCGTGAATATATTGGCATAACTTTTGGAGTGAATTCACTGACTCTGAACACAACCCTTTATTTTTAACCTGATTACAGCATTACATGAAAAATCTAGTTTTCGATTATGAAAATAAAACATTTCTGAAAAATATATGGCCAGTGTGAAGCAAGATCGGAAAAGGTTTGACTTGTTCACCGCACCACTGCATGACCCATGACTTTATCTGAGCTCCTGATGTGAAGATTCACTCCCAAATTCATTTCTGAACAGGAAAATCATGTAGCGGACATCCAGAACCTGCATCTCCTAAAAAGTATGAAATGTACCACCCAATCAGGGACAGGGCCATTATGCCATTCCTCTTTCTCTTTTAGCTCCATCATGGCTGTTGCCTGTATCATTTCTCCAATCTCATCTCACGCTATCACCATCGTTAACTAAAATACTACCCAGTTTGATTTGTTTTCATCTGAGATCAAATAAAATAAAAGGCCTATAGATCGTTTTACGCTAAAATGCTGTACACACGGAGCTGTTGCTTCTTGCCGCCTTCATAGAAAGTGAGGGGTGCCAATACTTTAATCATAGAGTGATAAGCGAATGTGCAAACTGTCAGACGTTTAAACACTCACTTCTTTGTGTTCAAACACACATCTGCCAACATGTAGGGGGTGCACATACTTCCTCACAGCAACAAATCGATATCTTTCCTCTTTTTAGTGCTTCAGAAGTAAATGTGTGGAATAACAGAAGAAAACAGCACAAAGTCTTTCCCTGTGAGTGTGTGAGTGTGTGTGTGTGTGTGTGTGTGTGTGTGTGTGTGTGTGTGTGTGTGTGTCATGCAGAGTCTTTGCCTTCATTAAAGGTCACTCATGGGGGGCAAAAAAGCATTCTCCCAGCATGCCCTGTTCACATCAGTGAGTCAAATCATGCGACCCTTCAGAAAACAAGTACCATATTCGAGGTGTTATTCCTGCAAATGAAACATTGGCGCATTAAATCGTTTGCTTATTAAGGTTAATAATCATATACAGGCTTAATGCTTAATGGTCTGGTCCTCGTTTCAGGTGCTTTGGTTATAATCGGTTTCTAAAGGTTTTTATTTACCTTTTAATCTTGCTAAGGCTTCCTGTAACGATCATGTTGGTTAAGGAACCAGTTTAACAAATGTATTGGTAAAAACGTAGATGCGTACACAAGATGGCTGCCGCGTGTATCCATTTGGAGAGTCGCTTGTGCAAGTCCTCAGAAATTACACTTCAGCTACACTTCTGCATGGTGCGGTACCAGCATAACTGTGATACCGTGTCTGCAACAAACGAAACAAAGAAACTAGTGTTGTGTCTCAAATCGCATACTTACTGTACTGTATGTACTATTCTAGACTATTACAGTATTGAGTACTGACACTGTCCGGTTTTCCCATTATGGTTCGTGTTTTAAAAACGTCTCATGTAGCCTTCAAACCTACCGAAAGCTCTGTTTTGTGTACCAGTCTTCTGGAATTTTCTAGATTAGGAGATACTTCTGAATGTAAGGTCCGTTTTCAATTTGAGATGCAGCTCATGACAACAGTCACGACGACGGTGGGAAGTTTTAAAGAAAGAGAACTGCACGAAAGTAGACGTCACTTTCAATCCTTCAGATGTTTGTGAACATTTACATGTATGGCATTTGGTAGACACCCTTATCCATCGACTTACATTTTATTTCATTTACACATCTGAGCAGTTGAGGGTTAAGGGCCTTGCTCAGGGGTCCAACAGTGGTGCTTTGGGTGTGCTGGGGTTTGAACTCACAACTTTCTGATCGGTAGCCCAATGTCTTAACCACTGAGCTACTTAACCACTGCCCCCTAATACTGTATCTGCAGATATGAGTAGGAGCTAACAGGAAGGCTACAGTAACTAACCACTCTTTACAGCCGTGGTGAGCAGAAAAGCATCTCGGAAAGCACGATATGTCACACTTTGAGGCAGGTGAGCGATAACAGCAGAAGCCCACGTCAGGTTCCACTCCTGGCAGACAAGAATAGGAATCTGAAGCTACAGCAGGAAGAGGCACGGGGAACCTGGAGCCTATCCCAGGCAGCATGGGGCACAGGTGGGGGACACCCTGGATGGGGTGCCAGTCCATCGCAGGGCACAATCACACACCCATTCACACATTACGGACACTTTTGAACATGCCAATCAGCCTACAATGCATGTCTTTGGACTGGGGGAGGAAACCAGAGTACCTGGAGGAAACCCACAAAGCACAGGGAGAACATGCAAACTCCAAATGTGCTGGCCAGGAGATGTTTTTTTTTTCACTGCTAATACATGATTGGCTGATTGGATAATTGCAGGAATGAGCAGGTGTACAGGTTTTTCTATTAAAGTAGCCAGTGAATGTATATAAAAAGAATCAAAGCATTGACTTTGAAGCCCGTTACATTATCAGAGTTGACGTCTTATTAAGGGGAGTGAGAATAAAACAGAAAGCAAAAGAAAGTCACACAAACAGAGTATACAGATAATAAGAGCGGTTCCTCTCGCTCCTCGCATCATTACACATTTAGCTGCGCTTTGTTGAAAAGTAGGCCAGAGAAGTGCTGGAATCCCGGCGTGAAAGCTCAGGGGTTTCGAGTGTTTCCACCCGGGGAGGAGAACGACACCGACACGTTTACGCCTTCAAAACGTTGTGAGGAAATCTCCATACTTCAGAAGACGCAGCTCAAAAGGAAAGCCGGCACAAATGCCCTTGGGTATGCACAGAGATGGTCTTAAAAGCCAAGTCTTGCTGTCACACACATGTATAAACACACACACACACACACACACACACACAAAAACATTGTTTACCTTTTTCTCCATATGAGCGTTTATTTTTTATATACGCTGCCTAATGCATTTCCAAACCCAAAAATACCAAATATTTCAGGATGTATTTTCTACATAGGAGAGAAAAAAAAGAGAGAGTAGATCAATTTTACAATTTAGTGTCCCCCAGAATTATTGGTACCCTTCACAGTTATTGGCGCACCCCAATTAATATATAACACATTCAACAAGTGACACACGATATCAAATATAGTGTAGTTGTTATTTAAGCATGTTTTCTCCCCCAACTATCTAAAGCCAAGTGTGAACCTCCTTGCAAAGGAGTAAGTATGTGATTTGAGACAAAGGAGACCCAGGTTCTGGGCTACAACATCCACATTTATGGCACAGACACCCTTACCCAGAGTAACTTACATTTATATATCTAAGCAATTGAGGGTTAAGGGCCTTGCTCAAGGGCCCAACAGTGGCACCGCCAGGATTTGAACTCATGACCTCTCAAGCAATAGTCTAAAGCCTTAACCATTGAGCTACCACTGCCACATGATATGCGCAGCTCAACTATTATGTGTCTCTTTTGTGTTTTGGTTTTTCTCTTCGAATTGTGTGACAAGGGGATTTCACACAAGTGTGCAACCTCTTATTTATTCCCCAGGGAAACAGGACATGGTAAAAGTGACAGCAGTGTTCCCGGGGATGAAGAACATATGAAGCTTGGAGATACCAATACCATAGCTTTGGGACAGCTTTTTAGAGAGAAAATTGTATTATTGTTTTAATGAGAATGAGGAGTTGCTTGTGAGGACCTGCTTATGTAACTTGTTGGCACTGTATGCAATCACTATGAAAGTGGGAATTCACATCAATTCCTGGTGAATGTCCCAAAAATACATATGCTGTAATGAAATATCTTCATGTCATAAATCCCTGTATACCGGCTTACTAATAAGATGAAAATGGTTTAACTGCTACTTTGACCTCCATGTTTGGTTTGCTCGTGTGCTCCTCCAACTTGAGACCCGATTGGTTGTAAGGTAAAAAAAAAAAAAAAAAGCATTTGACGTCACTCTGCACTTTTATGAAACGCTGAATTCTTTTCACCTTCTGGAAGTGCCACACTGATAGCAACACTTTTATTGATATTTAGTGCGATATTGCTTTTATAAAGCAGTTCTATAGACAAGAAATTAGTGTGTGACATTTTGGACACAATATGGCCAAATGTTCTGCCTATTTTTGCTCCGCTAGCAGAAACAGATCCCGAAGAAGCCACGCCCACTTTACAGCACATCGGCTAGCTGGCTAGCTAGCTCACGATGATTTGTACATTCCAGTTAAAGGCGCTTCTGGTGAAATTCGCTTCCCTTTTTCCTTTCCATCTCCATCTGCTGAGCTTTCATATTTGAAGTCGAAGCTTATACTCATGAGAAATGTATTGTTTGCTACGTCCACTGATGATGTCGATAACGCTACCGTAGTTTCTAACTAGGAAGAGGAATTTTATGCGGCGAGCACAGATGATTTTTTTTTTTTTTTTTGCTTTTTCTGTGTGAGCCGTCCCAGTCTCCAGACCCGATCCTCACACGGCTTTGCAGAAGGCATGCGTTAGAGCAGACATGTCTGGGAAAATGGACGAAGATTATAACCGACCCTGCGTTCAGACAGCGGCAATTTTTTCACCTCACATCACCGAAAATTGCCGTCGGTCACTAGTGTGTGTTCCTGAATTCAGTTTACTGCTGGTTGCCATGGTTTCCATGATTGTAGGACACGGTGAAGCAGTTTTCGAAATGTTTTATTTTTGTTTCCCCAGCTTAGTTACATTAACTTTTTGATTAATATATATTATTAATTATATTTAATACAACCGTACAGTTCATTAAGTGTTTATTCGAATATGTCTGGCTAGTATGACTTAAATTAGTTAAACTTCAAGTTTTCTCGAGTCACAATATTAACTTGTACAGCTTTATTGATGAAACTGGATCGTCATATAATCAGCTTATTTTACAATTCAGTACACGATGCTATACACGGCATATTATATCCTGATTATGTGACACCTTTGCGTTATTTTCACCTCCGTCTGACGGAGACCAATCCCACTGGTTCTCTCCAAATTGCTTTGCTTTTCATTTGCCTGAAGTTTAAATCTATTGCATCACTCTGCCCCGCCCACCTCTCTTTGCCTCCTGTCACCAGGTTTCACTCAGAGCATACGTAAGAGGTGCTACAAGATGTTATGTAAGGAATAAAACACTCAGTGGTGTGCTGTTATACATAAATAATCAATGATGGCTTGGTGTGATGAAGAAGTTACTTCTATTGACCCAGAGTAGATTATTTTCCTATAGCAGCACGTCCCAAAAATGTTTTATTCCTCTTATACAGCAGCAGTTTGCCAATGATTACCAATATCTAATTAATTAAACAACACATCATACTTGTTTATCCGTGTATAGTTACGTGTAATGTTGTGTAATGTTCTGGAAAAAAATGCAGCTTGTCATGTTTTTGTTGTCTTCCCTGAGGTGTAATTATAATATTAGCAAATTGGGGGTTTTTTTTGAACAAAAAACATACAAAATTTAGCAATTTATGACCTCTTCCCACCCTGTCTCTGACCCTCTAACTGAAACGATCGCCTTTCGTGTCCTTTACCTTTAAGACCTCAATGTAACCACCCACTGCTATGATTGGCTAACATCTTTGCCTATGAATTAATTATCAACGCCCCCTGCCATAACACGTGCGGAACTGTTTTCAGAGACTGAGCGCCAGTGGGCGGGGCCAACGGTGTATGATGATGTAAAAGTAGGTGTCGATGTCTTTCTGTAGGGGCAGTCATATGCAAATGTATTTGCCTGTGCGACATCACAAATCCCGCCTCATCCAAACGAGCAGTTTTTGAAGCTTGGTTAAATAAATGCTCTTTTTGGACTGAGGAGGACGTATCGAGCTACGAAACTTGCAGGACGTTTTAATGGTACAACGACCTCTTATATGTCAAAAGAGCGAGGACAATTTGATTTCTCACGTCATGACACCTTTAAAGTTACAGTTTTACTTCTGTCTGTTACAAAACGCTCACAATGGAGACTCCTTCCGCATACATACAATTTTTTATCTCGTTATTAACCACACAAGTCCCTGTAAACGAACTGTTACTATGGAAACGATAATGTATTAGTACGAGCGCAGTGATATAATATGCCGGAGCTTCAACGGTGCTGAATGGTAAGAATATAAAACAGATTTAGACTAATAAATGAATAACGATTTTACGTTAGCAGAATGTTTTCCAATGTTACAGCTCTGGAACCTTTTTTATTCGAAGAACATTCAAGTTTTCCGGATGTTTCCGGAGAGCATTTT
>CM042542.1:3165000-3232500 GCA_023630585.1 Cranoglanis bouderius | reverse complement strand
CATCTCTGTCTTTTTCCATTTCTCTCACAGAATGTAACAAGTAAACAGGTGCAGTTCCATCTTGATTCCAGCATTTTCTCATTTTCTTTCTTCTCTCCCGCCCTCACTCGCTTGCCTTCATCTCTAGGGAGATAGCGAGAGCTGTCGCCGAGATCTTAAGCATTTTCCTGCATTTTGGATGTGATAATAAATCAGACAGCTTTGACTCGGATTCAAAGCTGTGATAAGGGACACGGAATGTTCATGACATCTCTGAGAATGTACTATACAAAAAGAAAATGCTAAATAAATAAAGACATTAATAAGAAGCCAAGCTCAGGGTGTGTGTGTGTGTGTGTGTGTGTGTGTGTGTGCGCGTGTGTGTTACTAATGAGAAGAGAGAAGAACCAGCACCTCAAATACAAGCTGAAGCTCAGCTGATGATTACAATGCTGTGACCTATAAGGCCGTTTATTGTCTATATTTAAAGAGGATTTCATTATAAATTCCATTTTTTTCCCATTTTCTTGTATTACAAATAGAAGCTAAAATCATTTTAAAATAACCACAGTGCGCAATGCTACAATAGAATGCTGTAAATACAAACATGACATTGCCTTTTTGTCGTCCTTTTTCATATAATTTCAAAAGTTTCTTGACATAGCATTTGCTTTCTTTCCAGTCAAAAGCCATGGGGGTACAAACTTTTGCACTCTGTATGTTGTGCAGAATGAGGCTCAGCCTACATGCCTTAGGCGATCTTGAAAATACTACTCAAGGATCACAAGAAAAATTAAGTTATGGATTTTTTTTTTTTTTTTGAGATATCCTTTGAAGAACTTGTATGTACGTGCCTAATCTGATTATAAAAGTAGGTTGGGCAGCATTCCCAAACTTTCATCCAATACAGGAAACTCCAAACTGCTTTCCTCCTGTAGCTCGATCCTGTGCCAGGGCCTTGAAAATGGTCGAATTTCAATAACCAAGCAGCTTGAAATCAAACTTTAAAGGGGTTGCATCATTATGAGAGTGCTTCCCATGGTGCCTCTTCAAAAGGAACGTCAAACCTCTCCAAAACGGAGCACTTCAGATGCATCAGAATGATGGCTCCCCCCCACCAAAAAAAAAAGAAAAAAAAGAAAAGATTCTGCAATGATCTCAAGCCGTGTGTGCTATAATTCATTTGATGTCCTTTTTAAAATTCTTTAAAAGTATGAAGATGCTTTTGCATGAGATGAACACTAGTCTGACTTTAGGGAGCTAACATAGATATGATTTTCTACAAGGAACATACTGTCATGAAGACACGATCATGGTGGTTGTGGACGTGTTTTCTAGGATGTTCTTTAATTCATGTACAGTATTTATTCATTTGACCTGTGCTTTTATCCAGCGGCAAACTTCAGTCCAAGTACAGACCTGAGAGTTCTACTGATCCTTTAAGAGTACAGCCTAAAAATGCTTCAGACATTTTTTTGTTAATAGGGATGCATTGATAAAGAATGTGGGAGGTATGAAGTCTGTAATCATCGTTACAATCTCAAACCCCCCTAGTAACCAACCAAATAAATAAATAAATAAATAAATAAATAAACAAACAAACAAACAAACAAACAAATAAATAAATAAATAAATAAATACATAAATAAATAAATACTGACAGCCTCTTTGCAGTTCCAACAGTGGCCACTAGGGGGCTGATGCACTCAATGTAAAAAAAAAAGAAAAAACAAACAAACAAAAAAAAAACCCTGTTTCAGAGACCAGAGACAAATGGGAAAACATACATTTATTAACAGAGATATAGACTGAATCAAGATACAACACCCAGAATCAATACATCATCATTGCCAAGAGAGTAGTTTCTCATTTTATACCCATCCCTGATCCGTTTCCTGTTTTGTTCTTAGAGGTTAATAACTGACATGATGAAGATCTTTTAGTAAGCCCAGATGGAGTGGAAACATGGAGGAATGTCTGCTTGTTTCAGGGCAGGGACAAGAGAAGGTCTAAGGAAATCTATTTATAACCCCGTCTGTAGAACAAATGTAGGGAGGCAGAACCTTCCCAGTGCCAACTGTTCAAAAAAAAGAAGAGGAGGCGAAACATTAGCCTTTTTCAGAAAGTAGGCCAAAAGAAAATGGGCTAGACTGGAAGCTGGAGAGCAGTGAGGATAGGAGTGAGGACAGGATGGTAGCAGTGTATATTACAGATAGCTGAAGGACAATATGAGATCATTCCAATTGCTAAAACAACAGGAAGCAAAACAAGAGGAGATATTAACATGCATGGCATAAGCTCTACTATGCATCTGTTGTCATACTTTATAAACATTCACAAATATGAATGAATCCAGGATTCATAATTTATAATGTGTTATTATATTTGAAAGCCCTCAAAATTTCATGGGACGAAGCCAAAGCTGCCGCAGCTGATCGAACTCGATGGAGACACCTTGCCGCCCAATGCGCCGAACGGCGCAGGAGGATCTAAGTCTAAGTCTAAGTAAGTTATAATAAATTATATTTTATTATAAGTGTCTTATAAGGCCTGACAGAAGCCTCTCTATAATTGCTTGTAATATAGCTAGTTCTACCATGTATAAAACTTTGTCAAGTATGAGGATATGATGTAATGTCATGTTATATAATGCGTCATAATATCTGTTCACAGTTCAAGCGTTCATTCCAGCCAATCATCAGCCACACCTGATTCCAGTCCTTTAATTAATCAATCTTGGTCTTTAAGCAACTATTAGTTGTGGGTCTAACTGGGCTGGAAAGAAAACCTGCTGCCACACTGTCCCTTTGTGGATAAGATTGAAGACCCTTGCCATTAGGTAATGAACACATGGGAAAGAGGAAAACAAGATGCTCAACCAGTTTAACCAACTTGGCACCTTGGAAAAATGGATTTTTCTGCAGGGTTTCACTAACATGACTTGAATCATGATACCATAGTCTAGAAGTGTCTAGACCATGTTGGAAGGATGATGAGGCGTCCGCATCAAAGTTTCTAAAAATTCAAAAAAGAAAACAAAAATTCTGGATAATCAGTAAGTTGTGCATTTCTATTGAAGATCACCTATGAACTTGAGAGATGTTGCTGAGGTTGAGGAACTATCAGAGCCAGAATTTACCACTGCTTCCAGGGGTATAGTGGTAGTATTTAATTTGAAACAAGTAGAACTCAGTGTCAATGCCATTGATACGGCTGTCTCCACTGTCAACAAGTCTTGTCTTTCTTGTTACTAATTGGTATGCCTGATATACCTTATAGTATGACTAAAAGTTTGTAGACACCTGATCATCACACCCATATGTGCTTGTTGAACAACCCATTCCAGATTTAGTCCCTCTTTGCTGTTATAATAAGCTCCACTCTTCTGGGAAGGCTTTCCACTAGATTTTGGAGCATGGCTGTGGGGATTTGTGATCATTCAGCCACAAGAGCATTAGTGAGGTCAGGCACTTATGTCAGGTGAGGAGGCCTGGGGTGCAGTCAGTGGTCCAGTTCATCCCAAAGGTGTTCAGTGGGGTTGAGGTCAGGGCTTTGTGCAGAACACTCGAGTTCTTTGGCACCAAACTTGATAAACCATGTCTTCATGGAGCTCACTTTGTACACAGGGGCATTGTCATGCTGGAACAGGTTTGAGCCTCTTAGTTCCAGTGAAGGGAAATTGTAATGCTACAGCGTAAAAAGTGCTATACAATTGTGTGCTTCCAACTTTGTGACAACAGTTTGGGGAAGAACCACATATGGGTGTGATAGTCAGGTGTCCACAAATGTTGGCCATATTGTACATCGAACAGGAAGAAAGCTATTGAATTAAAATTATGCCAGACACTATACCTTGCTATGACCTTGACACCGTTTGGATCCACTCCTAAATTGGTGGTTAGAATGATAATTCCATATAAATCCTGCAAATATTCAACCACTTGCTCTTGAGATATCGCACTAACAAGAATCTCGTATGGATGGCCATATGGACATATTGCACAGATGAACATCCCAAAAACATAATATCTACTCCACCTAGTGGTGGAAGCATAAAAATACTTCCAGTTTAGGCCATGACCACTTTGAGTTTATATTCATATATAGATACAGATAGTGGCATCGCATTACACCCATAATTGCCGTAGTAACTCTAGAAGGCAATGGAGTCATACGAATCAGAAAGTTGATCCTCAAGTCTGCTAATTACTTGTGGTTTAGATAACCCATATCTGTCATCCTGCCTCTAGCCATAATCCTAACTGCTCATACCTAACATGAGTTGACTCCTGAGGTCATCTGGGCTATGGGAAAGTGAAGTGATCTGTAATGGTTGTCTCAGTGAAGCCATTTAGAGAGCGCTCCATCTGTTGAGCTGAGCGCTTCTGAGATCCCAAAACACACCCTGACATCAGGTGTATCGTCCTATGGGTGGACAGATTGGCTGGAGGAGGTAGAACTGTGATGAATGTAGGGGATTGAAAAAAAGAGGGTAGGGTTTCAAACAAAATGTATCTGTTCAACAGAGTTCCTGCAAGATTTGTGTGAGATCAGGATGATAATGCAAGCACAAACCTTCTTGATCTCTTCCAAGCTTCAAGTCCATGAAATAAGTTCACATTTTGTCTCACCTTTCTTCTCAGCCCAGTGTCCTCTCCTTCTTAAGAGGAGCTGTGGGACTCTGGGCCAGTAAGTACTCTGACCTTGCTGTGCCTTCTATCAGGAAGTACTAATTAGCCCAGAGGGGAACAGGGTAGAGCGTCAGGGTTCTGTCTGTGCTATTGATTATGCTGAGTATAGAGGGAGAGACAATCTCTCTTGGTGATGGGATCAAAACAACTATTCCATGATTGATTTGTAATGAGGTTAATGTTGGTCTTGCACCCACAGTATCTAGTACAATGACTGAATAATTTCTCTCTGTTCTATGTAGAGTGTGTAAGGTGAATATTGGGTACCTCTAACCTCACCTCAAAAGGCTGATGTTGCATTCCAAAAACTATACATAATCTATGTTACTGGTCTTGTCAAGTCCAAGCAACCTGGTGAATAAAAGCTCACCTACCAAGGGAAAGCTAACCTAGCTGACATAGCTTACTGTGCTAATTAGGTAGGGCAGTACATGTAGGGATGAACAAACCGAATTTGCAACATATAGTTTGAAGTTTGAACTAAACACACCAAGCTTGGAGTCTCAAAAAGATGACTCCTAATCAGACTGATCAGTAAATTCGATTGGAGTTTGAGATTTCTTTCTGGTTATTTTTTTTCCATTTACACTTTGTTGAATGTTTAATAGCACACAGGTTTGGCTTCAAACTATTTTTTAAATAATTTAAAACCCAGATATTATAATGTATATACTGTACCTTTAGCTGACATTAGCACAGCAAGTCCATATTATGTCTCTACAACATTGTATGCAGCTTGGTTACTAATTCGGAAATTGTCGTCTGGAGTATTTTCATTGGATATTCTTAATATTATGTTTTGAAGACAATTTGGAATAGAGTTTATGTTGGTTTATTTTCCCTTTGGCTAATGGTTTCCTATATTATCCACAATGCTGTTTGACTGCCTGGTGGTAGTGGTGCTTTTGACCATGCTCATCACCTCAAAGATTGCTACCTAGCTGAGATGAGTCTCCGCCATAACTCACCACAACCGCATCATATACTGAGGCAGCACTGCCGTCTGGGACATTGAGACCACCATTTGCACCATGAACTGTGCAGTATGATAAGAATCAGGGGAAAGCACTGAGAAAGCATGTTCAAACATGGCTTAAAAAAACATTGTGTAAACATTTTCCCACTTAGTAAACAAGGACACTGTGTCAAAGTATGTGTGTTATGTGGGGAGTGTCTTTCAGGGGTATGTGGGGTTCTATCATGGTCTGAAATAAGTCTCACTTAGTCATGACATGTCCATGTATATCAGTTCATTTCAGTTACATTAGCAACAATGTGCTATTAAGCTGACGCACTGTACTGGACATGATAGCCACATTATGTGAGAGCAAAGCACTAGCACTCAAACTGACCATTTATGGAGATTTAAAGATTTCACAGAAAACATGTGAATTCTCAGCTATCCTGAGGTCAGGGGTTATCTGAATTTCTCACTATCTGACTTAGCTGAATCGACTTGGCTTTGAGAATCTTTCCTGACTGACTGCTAACCTCAGGCAATAAATTCTCTGACAAATAACACTATCAAAACATCTTCTACATACTGCCGACTCCAGACGTCTGAGATCAGACCGGCAAGAAATGCCTGTAGTTTATCAATCATTAAAAATGAATGGGATTTTGTCACATTTCAGAATTCTTCAGGAACATGTCCGGAATGTGTGCTATTGACTGAAAGCAGAGATGTGTTTTGTGTCTGAGGTGAAGTTTTGCAATGAAACAACAATACTACTGATGTAGCTAACACATACTACAGTGGTGCTTGAAAGTTTGTGAACCTTTTAGAATGTTCTATTTTTTTGCATAAATATACAATATATACACCTCAGAGTAGACAGAGAGAACCCAATTAAACAAAAGAGACAAAAATATTATACTTGGTCATTTATTTATTGAGGGAAATTAACCCACTGTTACATGTCTGTGAGTGTCAAAAGTATGTGAACCATTGCTTACAGTATCTGGTTTGACCCCCTTGTGCAGCAATAACTGCAACTAAACATTTCCGGTACCTGTTGATCTCTCCTGCACATCGGCTTGGAGGAATTTTAGCCCGTTCCTCAGTACAGAACAGCTTCAACTCTGGGATGTTGGTGGGTTTTCTCACATGAACTGTTTGCTTCAAGTCCTTCCACAACATTTCTATTGGATTAAGGTCAGGACTTTGACTTGGCCATTCCAAAACATTAACTTTATTCTTCTTTAACCATTCTTTGGTAGAACGATTTGTGTGCTTAGGGTCGTTGTCTTGCTGCATGACCCACTTTCTCTTGCGATTCAGTTCATGAACAGATGTCCTGGTATTTTCCTTTAGAATGCACTGGTATAATTCAGAATTCATTGTTCCATCAATGATGGCAAGCCGTCCAGGTCCAGATGCAGCAAAACAGGCGTGAACCACAATACTACCGACACCATGTTTCACAGATAGGATAAGGTTCTGATGCTGGACTGCAGTGTTTTCCTTTCTCCAAACATAATGCCTCTCATTTAAACCAAAACGTTCTATTTTGGTCTCATCAATCCACAAAACATTTTACCAATAGCCTCCTGGCTTGTCCAGTGTTCTTTTTGGAGAGCAGTGGTTTTCTCCTTGCAACCCTTCCATGCACACCATTGTTGTTCAGTGTTCTCCTGATGGTGGACATTAACATTAGCCAATGTGAGAGAGGCCTTTAGTTACTTAGAAGTTACCCTGGGTTCCTTTGTGACCTCACAGATTATTACACATCTCGCTCTTGGAGTGATCTTTGTTGGTCGACCTCTCCTGGGGAGGGTAACAGCAGTCTTGAATTTCCTCCATTTGTATACAATCTGTCTGATTGTGGATTGGTGGAGTCCAAACTCTTTAGAAATGTTTTTATAACCTTTTCCAGCCTGGTGAGCACCAACAACTCTTTTTCTGAGGTCCTCAGAAATCTCCTTTGTTCGTGCCATGATACATTTCCACAAACAGGTGTTGTAAAGATCAGACTTTGATAAATCCCTGTTCTTTAAATAAAACAGGGCGCTCACTCACACCTGATTGTCATCCCATTGATTGAAAACACCTGACTCTAATTTCACCTTCAAATTAACTGCTAATCCTAGAAGTTCACATACTTTTACCACTCAGATTCTCATGTACTCATGTAATATTGGATCATTGTCCTCAATAAATAAATGGCCAAGTATAATATTTTTTCCTCATTTGTTTAATTTGGTTCTCTTTGTCTACTTTAGAACCTGTGTGAAAATCTGATGATGTTTTAGATCATATTTATGCAGATACATAGAAAATTCTAGCCAGCGGTGAAGCTTTTTGAAAATAGCTTTAGCTTTGTCAAGTTCTTCCGTAAATGAAACAAAGTTGCATGTGGTTTCTGACACTGTTATCTATAAAAACAGACGACAAAGGTCCATTTTAAAGCTGAATCACTTTCTTCTTCGGAAGATCGTTTGATATCATTCTGCGCTAGCATCAGATTGCGTAGCATCGAAAATAATCAAGGAAATCTAGGAAAATATAGGAAAATAGTCAATGACAGACAGGTACGATTGAATAGAGTTACTGTTAGCACTCCAAATTTGATTATTTTCCTATATCAACATGTCCTGAGGTGTTTTATTCCTACAAAAATTTGCCAATGATTACAATTTTTCTTTATTGAACAGCAGTTCTTCATCATTTTATGTATTTATTGTTATATTAAATGTGGTGGAACATCTAGCTATAAACAGTTGTTTCCTCTCATTTTTTCCTCTTTCTGTGTCTGTTTGAGATTCTCATCCATCCATTTTCTGTACTGGTTATCCTACACAGGGTCACAGGGGAGCCTGGAAGCTATCCCAGGGGACTCAGGGCACAAGGTGGGGGACACCCTGGATGGGGTGCCAACCCATCTCAGGGCACAATCGCACACATTTGGCAGATTCTCTTATCCAGAGCGACTTACATTTTTTTGGTCTCATTTATACAGCTGAACAGTTGAGGATTAAGGATCTTGCTCAAGGGCCCAACAGTGGTAGATTGGTGGTGCTGGGGTTTGAACTCATGATCTTCTGAGCAGTAGACCAACACCTTAACCACTGAGCTACCACTACACACTACACATTCACCCACTGCGGACAACTTAGAGATGCCGGTCAGCCTACAGCACATGTCTTTGAACTGGGGGTGGAAACTGGAGTACCCTGAGGAAACCCCTGAAGCACGGGGAGAACATGGAATCTCCACATACACAGGACAGAGGTGGGAATTGAACCCCCCAAAACGAGCATAAACGCTTCTGACCTGAAGATGTCAGAAAGCCCAAAGTTATAGTTTAACTTTGAACTGTTAACAAAGCTGTGACACTGGAGAATCCTTCCATAAATGGTAAATAACATCTCCTGGAAGGAGTTGATGGAACAGGTGGAACATCTGTTTAGGTGGACATACTTTATAAGTCCCTGTGTAAGTTGTTACTATAGAAACAGTAACTTATTAGAATGACTGCACTAATATAAATGTGGGTTTGCAGCTGCAGTACTGACCAATCAGATTCGAGAATCCATCAGTGCTGTGGTGTATATATATATATATATATATATATATATATATATATATATATATACACATTAACTTTCTAGCACTGGTGCAAAGCTTAAAGGAGGAAATTGTGTCCTGTCTGATGGACTATATCTGCTGAAACAGGAAAATTAAGTACAGCTCATCTCTGAACCTTTCCTTTAAAGAATGACAAGACGTAAGTTTGTGTGTTCGCAGCAGATGTGTGAATGAAATACAGCAACACAATACAAACACACATGGGGGACACAGATGCTGTCATGCGTGTGTATGAACTTCCATTATCAGCGTTTGTCATCTTGGGTGACAGGTGCACTGTGTGTGTGTGTGTGTGTGTGTGTGTGTGTGTGTGTGGAGTCATTTTCCAACTTGTGAAGAGTGTGTTTTGGGACGTCCTGCTGAGTCTACCGTCTGCTTGGCTGTCAGCATGTGGGGTGTGTGTGTGTGTGTGTGTGTGTGTGTGTGTGTGTGTGCATTAGTTATAAATCAGATGTTGGACCACATGACGTGTTGTAGAGTTTGTTTCCTGTGTGGAACAGAGGCAGTGGGTCGCCGTCTGAGACTCAGATTAGACACCACATTTTTCTGGAATGTTCTACATTTATCTCATACTACAGTGTGTGCGTGTGTGTGTGTGTGTGTGTGTGTGTGTGTGTGTGTGTGTGTGTGTGTGTGTGTGTGTGTGTGTGTGTGTGTGTGGATGGGTGGGTGGGTGGAAGGCAAAACATCACCTCCTCCTGTTGCTTGATTTCATTATTTCATTAATTAATGACCTGTGTGACTTGAAAGTGCAAAATGTATAAACACTTTATTTCTTTCTCAGTCTCTCTCTTTTTCCTCTCTCTGTTTGGAGATGCTGAACTTTTTATTTTTAAATTAAAAGATGGAAATCTGTACTCTCTCTCTCATATATATATATATATATATATATATATATATATATATATATATATATATATATATATTTTTTTTTTTTTTTTTTTTGCAGTGAAACCCAGCAGCCTTCATTGTGTTTACTGTCTGAAAAGTGGAATTAAACAGAATTAAACGTTCTGAATGTTCTGAGATGATATTGGTCTATCTGCATTCAAATCTGTTTACAAAAACAATATATCTGCCAAATGATTTACTTTAATACCATCAAACTAAACTAGTAATCAAATTTGCGTTTATAACACTGTTATGGAGCACTGTGCGCACCTTTTCCTGGTTTTTACAGAGAGCTATGAATGTGATTTAGGAAAAAAAAACAACAATCTAAGTAACAGATTAGCATAAACATCTCATATCAAAGACAAAAGTTACACAACACCATTAATGTCACATCAAGGGTTTTGACATAACATGTTCCTCAATTTAGCTTTATAAATGATCTATGCATAACTTCTGAATGTGTTATAAAGGCCATGTGTAGGCCTCCGAATAAAGTGCTACCTGTTCTCTTATATCACGGATCTGATATGTGTAAGATGCTTTCTGTGCCCTACATGATGAGGGTTAGTGTAGCCATCTGTGTTCTTGTTCTATCAGCTGGCCTGCACACACACACACACACACACACACATACACACACACACACACTGATGAGTAGAAATGGACTCTGTAGAAATGGTCTGTTATTTTCTTATATCACAAGGGAATACTGAATATTTACAGTGTGTGTGTGTGTGTGTGTGTGTGTGTGTGTGTGTGTGTGTGTGTGTGTGTGTGTGTGTGTGTGTGTGTGTGGTAGGTGCAGTGCAGAGGAGAGCAGCCCATTAACAGTGACAGAGCCGACTCTCCCGTCTCTCACACTCCATTACACCTACGCTGCCTGGAGAAAGAGAGGCAGAGACACGAATTTCTGTGAATCCTTCCTTCCTTTTTTCCCCCTTCTGTCCTTTTGGCTTCCTTGTGCCTGACAGCCTGAGGCACCTCTCTCTCTCACACACACACACACACACACACACAGGGACGGGCTGCACTACGAAGGTGTCTCCTGCTATCACTGCTATCCCTTTAATACATTTTGAACAAAATTTACACTATAACTATAAAATTTTATATATATATATATTACTTTTCCCATAAACCTGTTGTTTATTTTTAATTTCTCTATATGACTAGCATTCAGGAAACTCCTCCGGTTCTTCCAATTTCCAAAAAAAAAAAAAAAAAAAGTCATATATTACATACACTATACAAATGCGTGACATCAGATTTAATTATTTGTATTATTTTTAATCTTTTTATTTATTTATTTAATAGAATTTTAATGGAATCTTTTGTAAAATCATTTTTTTATTTAATTTTTATTTTCTTGAATTTTCTACCCACAAACCAGGCGGCATGTATTAAAATGTAAATCAGACTGACAGACTTTTATTTTTTTTTAAAAATGACTTTATTTTTCCTTGAAGTTAGTTAATAAAGGATTATCCTTCAGCCAAATCAGTCGATTCAACTTAGGCTATAATTACTTTAGGACGTTCGAATCCCGCCTCCGCCCCGTATGTGCGTGGGAGTTTCCATGTTCTCCCCGTGCTTTGGGGGTTTCCTACGGGTACTTGGTTTCCTCCCCAAGTCTAAAGACATGCGTTATAGGCTGATTGGCATTGTGAATGTGTGTGATTGTGCCCTGTGATGGGTTGGCACCCAGTCCAGGGTGTCCCCTTCCTTGTGCCCTGAGTTCTCTGGGATAGGCTCCCTGCGGCCCGGGTAAGTGGTATGGAAAATGGATGGATGGATGGCATATGGCCGTCCGTTTATAGTTACAATAAATGTCAGTAAGCAAAACAAGTTAATTCCTGTTCTCACGTACATTATAGCTCTCTGTGTCTCTTTGCTCTCTTTCTCAGCCTCTTTCTATGCAGTGGCTGCTGTTGAATCGGCCACGGCAACCAAAAATAAATTTGTGTTAAACTAATGTCATAAAAAAAAAAAAAACGTTTTAGACCTGTAAGGTCATCACTTTCACAGTGATGTTTGTTGGTAAATGAGACCTTTTAGCTCTACTCATGTTCGACGCACGTGAATCGAAGAGGGCTTTGGCTGAATGCACGTTGCGGTTGCGATGATGTCACATTACGATCTTGGCCCAAATCCGCAGAAAATCTGTGGCAATTTAGAAAAATTGTAAGCTCCTCCAAATACTGCAGGGTTTCCTTGATTTCGTGTTAATTTCTGCTATCGGACTGATTATACTGCTGAAATAAATTCTACTGCACCATACAGCAGTGAGATGCAACCATATTTACACCTGAACAACACAGCACGGTTTATTTCAGTCACAGTCGCCTCCCTGCAGCTGCTGACGCTTAATAGCTGCAAAACGTTTTCAAAATCTACTTTGCTTATATTTAATGCTGACCTAAATGTACATTTAATTATCTGTGTTCACAAACCTTCATGTTTCTCTGTAACCTGCCAGTCCTAGTGGAGGAGGTGTGGCCTCTGTACCCGAGAGTCCCAGTGAAGGAAGTGAGGATTTTGTTGCTAGTGAAGAAAGTGTGGCCTCTGTACCTGTACCTGTCCTAGTGAAGGAGGTGTGGCCTCTGTGCCTGTCAGTACTTGTGAAGTGAAAGGGGTGTGGCCTCTGTGCCTGTCAATCCTAGTGAAGTGAAATAGGTGTGGCCTCCGTGCCTGTTCTAGTGAAGGAGGTGTGGCCTCTGTGCCTGTCAATCCTAGTGAAGTGAAATAGGTGTGCCCTCTGTGCCTGTCCTAGTGAAGGAGGTGTGGCCTATGTGCCTGCCAGTCCTTGTGAAGTGAAAGGGGTGTGGCCTCTGTGCCTGTCAATCCTAGTGAAGTGAAATAGGTGTGGTCTCTGTGCCTGTTCTAGTGAAGGAGGTGTGGCCTCTATGCCTGTCAATCCTAGTGAAGTGAAATAGGTGTGGCCTCTGTGCCTGTCCTAGGGAAGGAGGTGTGGCCTCTGTGTCTGCCAATCCTTGTGAAGTGAAAGGGGTGTGGCCTCTGTGCCTGTCAATCCTAGTGAAGTGAAATAGGTGTGGCCTCTGTGCCTGTCCTAGTGAAGGAGGAGTGGCCTATGTGCCTGTCAGTCCTAGTGAAGAAGGTGTGGCCTCTGTGTCTGTCCGTCCTAGTGAAGTGAAAGGGGTGTGGCCTCTGTACCTGTACCTGTCTTGGTGAAAGAGGTGTGGCCTTTGTGTGTGTCAGTCCTAGTGAAATGGGCTTTTGTATTCAGCACCCTTTAATACTCTTATAGGTTTGTTTTTTTTGTTTTTTTTGGTTAACAGTTGAATCCTTTTACATAGAACCTTGCAATTTTTCCCCAGAAGGAAAAAAAAAACGAACAACCTTCATGGTGCCAGATTTAATCTTTGTTCCTGAGAGTGTATTACAGAAGATCATTAACTCTAGATGAGCTTTCCTGACTCAGTGAGCAGTGTGTGTTCCTGTTTAGCCAGTGAATCCTTCTTCAGTGTTCTTGAAATCTACAGCACTAATGACCCTGACTCACTCTACCTTGGTTGTGATCTTAATGTGATGCCGGCTTCTCTGGGTTTGTAGTTTAATGAGCAGGAGTGTAAAAGTGGAGCTTTCTCTCCCCAGCAACACATTTTATTAGGCTGTAAAGCCTCGTTGTGGTGTGTTCACACACACTCTCTCTCTATTACGGCTTGTAAACACAGCAAGCTGGTGAAAGCCAGTGTGTGCGCGCGTGTGTGTGTTTTCACTCTCGGAATGATGGTTATGAGGCTTTTAGCTGTGAATAGCGCGGCTCCGTGCTGAGTACTCATCTGTTCTCTAAGTGCTTTCGCTCACAGAAAGACAAAGACGCTTCAGAGCTAGCCAGTTTCTACTCATTCTCAGTGG
This sequence comes from Cranoglanis bouderius, assembly GCA_023630585.1. Taxonomy (NCBI): domain Eukaryota; kingdom Metazoa; phylum Chordata; class Actinopteri; order Siluriformes; family Cranoglanididae; genus Cranoglanis; species Cranoglanis bouderius. The sequence continues at coordinate 3,218,472 of CM042542.1, read as the reverse complement.
CAATTAGCGTCTGCTCTTTTCATAGAAGCCATTTGTGTGTTATGCAGCAATTTTGAACAAAAAAATATTAAAAGAGGAGGAGGTTGATGGGATGCAAAGTTATAAATGCAGCATTATGTTCTGAAACACGAAAATCGCGGAAAGACAGAAATGATATTTGGTTTGTTACGTTTAATAGCATTTGAAGACCTTCGTCTTGTGTTTACAGTTAATGTGTGTGTGCGTTTAGAGCTATGAATTAAGTTCTACATACAGTATGTGCAAAGTTCTGTACAGTGGACGTTTGCTACATGACTTGCTAGGCCGTCTGAGTCTGTTGTTAACAAGCTAGCTAGCTCAACAAGTTCTGACTCAGGCAGAGTTTATATTAATGTGCTCATTCTAACAGGCTATCGTTTTGACATTACCTTATACAGCGGCTTGTACAGTGGATCCGCCACATAAACATGTTTAATCACTGATATGATGAAGTTTTCTGTGAGCAAATGTTTAGTTAGCATTTAGCAATAACAGAAGGACCAGTGTGAAAACAAGAGCTAGCTAAAATCAACAACAGGGTGGTGTAACCTCGCCCAGAGTTACTGTTACCACCCTAAAGTTGATTATTTTCCTATAACAGGACATCCCAAAGTCTTTTATTCCTCTTATCCCACAGCATTTTGCCAATGGTTGCAATTTTTTAATTTATTAATAAATGACGTCATACTTTTTTATCCGTTTATAGTTACATTTAGTGTTGTTTAACATCAACGAATAAAATTCATGCTATCACTTATGTTATGGCAGATAGAAACAGTCACTCCCTCACTAGCCTCTCTTTTGTTTCTCTCTAAAACACATTAGGATGTGCTGTTAAAGGAAAATGCTCAACTTCAGGGTGGTAACTTTAACTCCGCTTCTTCACACCACCTCATCGTTGATTATTTTCCTATAAATCTTCCTTCCTTGCATGTAATACATTTTAAGGCATGATGGGAAGCAAGGGGGGGGGTTAAACAGACAAAGCAGACAAAGCAGCAGGTGAGGCTAATGAAGTGCCATGGCAACACAGTAATGAGAACAGGAAACGCTGACTATTTAAAGAACCGGGGGGAAATGTGACAGAGCTGCACAGAGTATAATAGTGAAAACAGGCTGACGATATGATGGAGACACTGTAGGAAGAGACTGATAGAGCAGAAGTGATAGTGAGAGAGAGAGAGAGAGAGAGAGAGAGAGAGGGAAAGAGAGAGACAGCGTGACAGGATGGTGATCAGTAACATATAATTGCTGTAATGGATCTCTCCTCTTTCTCACACCCCATTTTCTCCAAACCACAATCATGCACTTCACCACAAATATGTTAAACTGGTCGACATTAGGGCACAGTGCGAGCTAACAAACACGATGTGCTAGTTCGAGAGAAACCGCAGCCCTGTGATTTCTGTCTGATGAGCTATGCAAACAAATCCGACGTTAAACCAGAAACTTCCCAGGACTGGTAAGCAGAGATGGCTATACAACCTGCTATATCATTTGGTAACATGTTACTGGAAGCAGCGATAAGATGGTAGCTGGAGTTACACTAGAAACATGTAGTGAGATTAGTGTGACAATGGTGGAACAGAAAGATTGGTGACAAAGAAGGAATTGGAATTGGAAATGCAGTTGCTTTTATGCAATTGTAAATACGAGTCCAGCATATAGACAAAGTGTTGCACCTCATCCTGGACAGGGACGTGGTGGATCCGGAGCCTATCCTGGGAATACCAGTGCGAGGTGGGGATACTCCTTGAGTGGTATGCCAGTCTTTCACAGGGCATCATGAACATCTAGGAGCAACTTAGCAAAGCCAAACCACATACATGGTTATTTATTTATTTATTTTTTTTGGCATGGGAGGAAACCAGAGAACCCAAAGGAAACAGTAACCCTTAACCCCCAACCAGAAAAGATAATCGAAGACACAGTAAACCAAACTCAGGATCAAACCATGGATCCCGGAGGTGTACGGCAACACTGTTACCCACTGCACCACCATGCCACCTTCTACCTAACATGCTAACCTTAAATTTGTTTGATTTGTTTTTTTGATACATTAATTTATTTGATATTATTTTTTAAAGTTAATTAATATTAATTTTTTTATTCATACAAATGAATGTAAACTTAGTTTTACAATTTCTATCATAAGATTTCTATCATGTGTGACTGAGCCATGACACAACCGCATCAGAACCGTATCCCGACCGCAAGTCCTGTGCCATGTGGCTGAGTTAACACGTCCACATTTCTTCACAAAACACTGCTATTGATCAGGTATCGACTGTCTTTCCCTGTGGTGTAAAAAGACACCACAAGGTCCACATCGTCTGTCTTCTCTTGGAACACCACTCATTTCCCTCCGATGTCCAGCCCCTTAAATCGCTCGGCTGAGACCTCGTTTCCTGAGCGCCAGCAGGACAGGAAGAAAGGGAACCAGATAGAGGGAGGAGAACACGTAAAAGATATTGATTCGTCTTTTTCCTAATAGATGATGGAATTGCACGGTGAAGGAGGATCGCTGGAAACTGTGACAAGTTCCTGTAGTTGTTAGGAGCATGATACGACAAAATGATCATATTATGATTCTCAAAGGCATTTCTATGATTGCGCACAAACTAGTAGTGTTGCATTAAAAATAATAATAATAATAATAATAATAATAATAATAATAATAATAATAATAATAATAATAATAATAATAATAATAATAATAATAAACTGTTAAATATCTACAAAAATATTTATTTATTTATTTATTTATATATTAATGTATTTTCAATAACAAATAACTTATTTGTAATAAATAATAATAATTAAAAAAAAAATTAAAGACTGACAAAAAGTGAATTAAAAAAAAAAGAAAATCAGTTTACAAAAAAAGATGAAGTATAAAATCGTCACAAAGAAAATCTATTTGAAAAATAATCTTCAGTTGCTTATTGTGACAAAATCTATCATGATATCGATATTATATCATCGTATCGCCCAGCTCTATCTTATACTGTGCCCATTTTTTTTTTTTTAATGTAAAACTTCAAAGCCAACAGGAAATCAGAGAAAAGAGAAACCAGACATGAGCACTAATGCGCTTGCTTTAGGCACAGATATCTCCCCCTCTCATGTCTCACGGTCTGCTTGGATAGGATCTAAAGAGCGTTCCGCGCCATATATCCTCATTCCCCACACATTCCTCCTTCCTTGCGACCGTTAGTTATCGCAATCTCGAATTTGTTACTGAGATGATTAAAATGCAGCCGTGATTAAAATTCAACTGGGGAGCTTTTTTTATTTTTTTTTTTCTCCGTTGCATTGCAATTTCCCAAACCAGTGCACCGAAAAACAACTAAATTATATTTCCTTTTTTTTTTTTTTTTTTTTTTTTTTTGCTTCTTCCATCAAATTAAAGCCCTCATTGCAACCCATAAGGAGGGAAATGATTGTTTCCCTGGAGAGAAAAAAAAAAAAAAAAACCCTAAAAAGCAGTAAATTGCCATCAACACAAGCGAGGGCTGATTTTGCCACTCTTTCAGTGTGCGCTATCAGTTTTCCACCACTTTATGAAATTAGTGCTTTAAAGTTGCGGATGAGTTTGTGGAGACTTTGAAGAGAGAAAAAAAGAAAGAGTGAAAAACTGGAGGAGAAGTAGAGAGACTTGGTGCTGCAGATCACACATTTTATAATTCCTTCTTATCTCACACTTCTCTTCCACACCTGTATCTCTCCGTCTCTGTCACTCTCTCCCTGTCTATCGCTCTTTATTTCTGTCTCTGTCTCTCTTGGTTTCTCTCTCTCTCTCTCTCTCTCTCTCTCTCTCTAACATGCTGTCTCTCTCTGCCTCTTTTTCTTCCTTTGTTCTTTCTCTTTGTCACTGTCTTGCTCTATCTGCCTCTCTCTTTATCTCTCTCTCTATCTCTCTCTCGTTCTCCACTCCCTCTGTCTCTCTGTCTGTTTCTTGGTCTCTCTCTCTCTCTCTCTCTCTCTCTCTCTCTCTCCTCTCCCTCTGCCTCTTTTTCTTCCTTTGTCACTGTCTTGCTCTATCTGTCTCTCTCTTTATCTCTCTCTCTCTCTCTCTCTCTCTCTCTCTCTCTCTCTCTCTCTCTCTCTCTCTCTCTCTCCTCTCCCTTTGTCTCTCTATCTGTTTCTTGGTCTCTCTCTCTCTCTCTCTCTCTCTCTCTCTCGGTCTCCTCTCCCTTTGTCTCTCTATCTGTTTCTTGGTCTCTCTCTCTCTCTCTCTCTCTCTCTCTCTCTCTCTCTCTGTCTTTCCCTCTGTCCCTCTATCTGTTTCTTGGTCTCTCTCTCTCTCTCTCTCTCTCTCTCTGTCTTTCCCTCTGTTACTCTCTTTCTGTCTCTCTCTATCCCCTTGTCTCACTCTCTGCTTATGTCTGTCTGTCTCTCTCTGTCTCCCTCTCCCCTCCTCTTGCTCCTCATCTTTTCATAATTTAAGAAATGAAATGTGCTATTAGTATGAAAAAAACAAACAAAACAAAACCCATGAACAATATTCCTGTAAAAGACTTCATAATTATAACAGTTGGATCCTTTTTGATTGTAGCAGTTGAGTTGATTAGGTGATGAGGAAGATTATGGCGAGCGGCCGTACGTCCACGCACCTCCCCGCGATGTGTAATTATGAGATTTTTTACCTTTTAATTTTGCCCACTCCGATAGCGCCGATGTCTCCGTTCGAATTCTAATTATCCTCTCACTGACTTTTAGATGAGGCATCACACCGATGAGACAAGCTGAGAATAAGAGATAGGAAATAATGTATTTATGAACCCGTGCTAATGTAATGGTTAGCAATGGAAAACAGTAAATCAAAGGGTTTGTTTTTTGTCTGAATAAACAACTATGAAACGTGGCTTTGTCAATTCTGTCAATAATAGTTGATGCAAAATACAACGAATTTTATAGAACACTCATGAATTATATAAAAGATTTTTGTAAATGAAGCTGAATCTGCATCATAGGACTACTTTTTCAGGAGAAAGAATTTGCAGTTACAAGCACTGTTCAGGAAAAGTAACCGGAACTACTTTTTTTTTTTACTCTTCTGCTCCGGTGTTGGATTTAAACGCCATGTTTTCTCTTCCGATCTTAAACTGCCCGGTTTTAGTGATCCTGTTCTCACTGTAGCCTCAGATTTCTGTTCTTGGCTGACAGGTTCGACATGCTGTGCATTCTGAGATGCTTTTCTGCTCACCACAGTTGTAAAGAGTGTTTATTTATTTTTAAACCGTAGATTTCCTCTCAGCTCTGGTCAGTCTACTTGTCTACTTTGTACCATTTTGTATAAACTCTAGATGCAGTTTGGCATGAAATTCCCAGGAGATTTAGCAGCTTATGAAACACTCCCACCAGCTCGACTTGGACCAACAACCAGGAATCATATTTTTCCCCCTTATTCTGATGTGAACACTCAAGCACTTGACCTGTATCAGTACGATTTTATGCATTACACTGCTGACACATGATTGGCTGATTCGATAATTGCGTTTATGACCAGGTGTTCCACTGAAGTTTTTGAATCCCTGTAGTTGCGTATGTTTTATTACAGTTCAATCACAATTATTGCCACAGACCAAACAGCAATTAAATAAAGAAAGCTAAATCTGTGTGGAACTTATTACCCGCTCGCTCTCGGATACTAATACGACTCTAAATGAGCGCCTTATTAAAGGCAGTAGCACTCGGAGGATAAAGCCAGTAAGTCTATCGATAGAAGACTCATACACAGTGCTAGTATAAACTGTAAAGCTTGTGTCTAAGGTGCCTAATTAGTGTGGAAAAATTGTGCCATTTTACATTTCATTCGATTAGATTTAGACTGTTCCAATAAAATAGTCATCTCTAACATTTCTCCATTCACTTATACCTATATTACACATGTGCAGGTGTGTGTATTTATTTTTTATTCCCCTCACACCACCAGGTGCCAGGAGAAATTATAATTAGAGTTCTCGACGTTAGATTATTTCCTTTCACACCCCATGCCAGACTCTCCCTGGACACACACTCTTTAAAAGAGTGTCAGTGTGAATAAGGATGTGTGCGCATCAATCTGCGCTGAGTTGTGGCCCACGGAGACAAGAGTGGGATCACCATGAGAGTATGCGTCTCTCAAGAACACACACACACATACGCACACACACACACACACACACACACACACACACGTCCCTGTTAATTCCGCCTGAGCACCAGCTGCTTCTGTTCATCTCTAGAGGAAGGCCATTCGTCTGCTTGAGTGTGGTGTGTAGGAGTTTTTACCATTCCTCCCTAGGAACCTTGAAATAATCCATACAGCATGCTCACTATGCAAATACACACACACACACACACACACACACACGTATATGTACGCATACTGTATATACTGTAGCAGCATTAGTTTCAATAGACCTTTGGCTTAGCCTCTATTAGACTCTCCTACTGAGCCTGCGTCAATACTCTTCAGACAGTTCACTGTATCGGCGCTGCACTGTTGGATTCAGAGTGTGTGTGAGACTCTATCCTCTCTCTGCTGGAGCCGTGAATCGGCTCTGACCCCCCGCTGCACTCTGAGCTGTGCTTAAACACTGCTAATTGTTCTCCGGGGAGAGCATCCATTGTCGTCGTGTGAAACCAGAGCGTATACCCAGCGGCTCTGGAGGCTCACTGCTGCCGCTCGCTGAGGGATTTAAATAAAGTTCATTGAGAAAGTTTACTAAGGCACTCTAACTAAAAAAAAAAAAAAAAAAAAAAAAAAAAAACACTCCCTGGGGCTTACCTGGGACATACCTCACTCTTGTAGCTACATACTTCACTGTCATCATTGAATAATTTATAGCACTTACTGTGTAATATAGTACTTTAAGATGAATAACTGAATAACCACTGGGTAAATGTGGAGTACGGAGTTTTCCATCCATATGTCTGTTAAGTAATGTAAATGGATGATATCTGTAAGGATCATGACCGGTTGCTTGCTGTAGTCCACTTAAATTCAGTTCGATAATTAGTATGCTAAATTCCTAAAACACTGTTTGGATTCGATTAGCGTTAGACAAGCTCATGAGATAGATATTACTGGTGTCTCTCTAGAATTTTAACAGACAGTGCATTTCTGCATATGGAAAGATTTCCTCATCCTTTATCTACTATAGAAATAACCCCAGGGATATACAGTACACACACATATATATATATATATATTCTGTTCAAATTGATTTTTTAAAAATTGACGTTCAAAGTGAAGTGAATATAGATTACATCCTCTGGGAAACACTCCAGGGAGTGCTGATTTTCTTCGCCTTCCACAGATGCAAAAAATAAAACAAATCGAAACCAAGTATGGGCTGTGTTTAAGATGCTAGAAAAAAAAAAAAAAAAAAAAAAAAAAAAACATTGATGACTTTTACAAGGGCTTTTCAGAGAAGCAACTTCTTGGGGGGTTTAGTAGAGTTTAATAGTCAGTTACTGAGTTCTCAGCACAGGTGAAACCAACATATGATGGGCACGGTTGAAGCAATCATTTTGCATGAAAGACACGACTTGTATGCAGTACGCAAGACACTACTATTTCTGCTATTTCAAATCTGTTCCTTCAAATAGTACTTATGCATGTTGTCTATGTGTATGCTTGGAGCATAATAACTCATAATAACGCATAATAACTCCTCTGATTACTAGTTTGGATTTTCTTCTATATTTTATTGCTTAGTGTTTTAAACTTGGCCAATACTTGGTTTAGACTCCGATTAAGAGCATTTCTTTGAGTGTCTCCATACTCTTTTCTGGTGTACTGTATAGTTATGACAGTTATAGTAAGCAAAAATTGCTGTAATCTTCCCAGATATGGGATAATATATTCTAATAAATCACTGACAGACTGAAGTATAGTCACAGATGCTAATGATGTAATAATTACACTACCCTACTTCTATATGTTAAGATAATCCCATCCAAATATGTCTTAAAGCACTCCAAATGACTATAGTGTGATGACCTACTAGAGCTTAAAGTTGGAAATAAATGTCCAAATAATCATATGCAACATAGATGAAGTTTGACAGATTCTTCTGTCTTTACAAAGAAATACACACCAGGCAGCAAGACAAACTGTTTTACTACAAATTATATTAAACATGTTAATGATTTCTTCTTTTATTTATGTTAGAAAGTGGGTTTATTCTGGTCAGTGGATCCAAAGATTATCCAGGGAACACTGGACAGAAATACACCCTAGATGAGATGCTTCGTGGGGCATATTCACACCTAGGGATAATTTAGAACAGCCAGTAAACCTACTGGCATGTTTTTGGGAAACCGGGGAACCAGGGAACAGGAGAGCCTGGAAGAAACCCATGCAGATAGAGTGAGAACATTGAACAGACACTAACCTGAGCTCAGGATCAAACTGGGAATTCTGGAGCTGTGAGTTGACCACCCTGTCACCATTGTGGTAGTGATAATGGAATGCGCAACACACTGGAGCTCATCCATCCATCCATCCGTCAATTTACCATACCGCTTATCCTACACAGGATCGTGGGGGAGAGTGGAGCCTATCCCAGGGAACTCGGGGTACAAGGCGGGGGGACACCCTGGGCGGGGTGCCAACCCATTGCAGGGCACAATCACACACCCATTCACACACTATGGACAATTTGGAAATGCCAAATCAGCATACAACGGAAATGCCAATCAGCATACAACGCATGTCTTTGGACTGGGGAAGGAAACTGGAGTACCAAGAGGAAACCCCTGAAGCATGGGGAGAACATGCAAATTCTGGGATGGGAAAAATCTGGGATGGGAAGAATTGAGAAAAATCTATTCTACAGGACATAGTAGTGATGATTGTTGTGATGCTGTGCAATACCAAAACGTATATTTATGAGCCAAATCAAGATGGACTAGGATCAGTCAAATAAAGATGATCCTAATAATGGACATCAATTTATGGACCTCAGTAACAGACGTTGCTGATCAGTGTTCAGTATTTGAAATCAAGAGCTTCGTGCATTTAATAATGGTCAGCATTATTTGATTCAGTTTTATTCCATTATGGCTTTAATGGGTGATGGAAAATGTAAAAAAGCAAACTCAACATAGCCTGAAGTTGATCTCGAAGGCATAGGTTGTGTAAAGCAGCACCGTATGTTGAGTGCTCTCCAGACACCTAAACATGTCAGCTAGCATAAGTTCAGGTGGAGCTGTCGTAGTGTGTTACTATATCGAGAATGTAGTCATGTGTAAAGTGGATGTGCCACCTTGAGTGTGCTACAGGTTTGATGCTGATTGCCCGTGACTGGCATCAGCACTCCATTCCAGTCCCATCTGCTTCTGAATCCTGCCGACACTTTTTAAATCGATAAGACTGGCTAACGGCAAGGACACACACTCACTCTCCTACACACATACACACGAACACACCCCCCACACACACACACACACACACACACACACCATCCAGACACCAGCCTGAAACATGGTGCTGAAACATCACACGGACCTCTGTCTCGGAGGCTGCCTGTGGACCTCTGTGTTAGGTGTGAGGATGGACGTGACATGCCAGCTAGGTAAAGTGGGTTCATGAGGTGTCTGAGTTTGATCAGGGTCAAGGTCACACTGATGAAAGAAAGAGAGAGACTCAGTGTGAGTGAGGGAGATTAGTCTTCTCAGTGATGTGTTATCAGACCAAGAAAGTCAGATGTAGAGAAACCTATCATAGGATTTATAGAAAGCAAGCTAATGCTGGTGGAAAACACCTTCACACCTGTAGAGGAGGTAGTCATGTAGAAATCAGGGTTGCCAGGGTTCTTTGGATGGAAATATTTGTCATTCTCTACAGAACCCTTGCAATGTTTTTCTAAATGGGTTCTTCTTGAGGGGAGACCTTTGTTCTCAGGTTCCCCCATAGAGACAGACTGAAGAACTGTTTTGGTGCTAGATAGAAACTGTTTTTGAAGAGTATACACTTGCAGAACATTGGTTTCTACAAGAGTTCTTTGAATAGTTATTAGTTAAGACTTCTACATTTTGAGCATTTGTACTTTTCCTACTTGGAACCCTCCCAGATAGAGAAACCCTCAGTTCCCCCAGAGGAAAAGCAAAGAACCATTGCAGGATCCTTGAGGAATCATTGCAACCTGTTTTTTTTTTTTTTTTTTCTTTTTTCTTAGAGTATACACTCTTAGAAAAGGGGTTTCTACTAGGTTTCTTCAAAGCTTCTTTGGATAGGTAGGGCTTCTAAGTTTCCTAAATGGGTTCTTCTTGAAGCAATTTTTGAAAGGGATACCCTCTGTTGTCTGGTTCCCCAAGAGGAACAAATGGAAAAACACACCGTAAAAGCACGTGCCATCACACCAAATTATGGATCTTCCAATTAGCTTCCACTGCAAGTCGGATGCAACAGATGCGTCTTTTATATTTCAGTAAGCTCAAGAACACTTCCGGGTGCTTTAGCGCTTCTCAGCACATGCGCTCATCAGTATCAGATTGACAGTGGAAACTGACATCAAGCATGTACATGAGAACGCAAGAACAAACAAGAACGTATACTAGGAATCTCCTTGTGTTGCTCTTGCTCTTGCTATTTCCCAAATGAAGTAAGGCAGACATATTGTTACAACAGCAGCTAATTAGAGGAAGAATGCATCGCACTCCTTTCAGCGCAGGAATCACACGGGAGATTTGCTCTACAAACAGCATCTAGCAGAAGAGGGGATGTAGTCACACTTGTTTGAGAAAGGAGTTCAAAATGACTCTGGAGAATTGATAACAAGTTTCCTTAACGGTAAGGAAGCACAAGTTCTATCACACCACTAATGATGCACATGAGGAACAGCACACTTGAAGAAAACAAACCTTTGTACACGTGTGTATGTTTATGGCAGATGTACAGTGTGTTGCTTACGAGAAAGCATGTAACTTGGCATGTTTAATAACCTATCACTTGATAATTAATTAGCACACAGTGTACCAGGATGGTGAGTTTTAAGGAACTTGTTTGTGTCAGAAGCATTGTTGTGTACTGAATTGTTGGTAATGATGTGTTTCACCTCCTGCGGTTGTGAGATGGTTCTCTAGCCAGTGCGTCATTAGGCTTTGCCTCTTTTTCCAAGAACAGAACAGATGTTACAGGCTAATTAAACAGGAGCACGCTTGTAGGATATCCACAGTGAACCATGGGAAGAGCTTACAGAGTGGTGGTGGTCTTTAAGCTAAATCGCAGATTTGTGGACGGTTCCTAACCAGGGATCCATCTGGCTCAAGCCTTTTGAGATGTCCAGAGTTAAGTAGTTTCTGAAGTGTACTCAGATAAGCTTTTGCTGGTCTTTCAAAGGATGGAGAGACCATTAAAAAGAGAGATGTGTCCATCGTCCAGTATGTGTCTATCAGACTAATATCCATCAACAAACATTAACATACAGTAGATTGTACCTGATGAATCACAGGTCTATAATAATATGTTTATTTTAATATGTTATCTTACTGCATACGAAGACTTGTATGGCGGGCAATTCATAAATACTCATTTATGAATACTCAAACGTAAATGGTGTAATTGGTGATAAGGTGAAATTTTCTGTAAGGAGGCTTTTATTTAGCATATACAGTACTGTGCAAAAGTTTTAGGCACCCAATTTTTATTTTTTTTGTACAAACTTTGTTATAGATATTTAATTTTATGACTTCTACATTATCAAGTCAGTACAAAAAAAAAAAAACATTTTAGATTCCCAAACATTACTTTTCTAGGATAAAATTAAATGTTACAGAAAAAAAAAATGTTTGTATGTCATTAAAGAAAGCAGCGTATTACGTAAGAGACACTTTTCAGACAAAAAAACACAATGAAGGCTGCTGGGTTTTGCTCCAAAAATAAGAAGCGAGTGCGAAAGTCAAAGTCTCCAGAAGAACTGTGGCTGGTTCTGCAAGATGCTCAATAAAACTTACCAGCTCATTTCCTTATAAAACTGCACACATTGTACCGGAGACTACTATTTTTTATTTTTATTTTTTTTGTCACACCAAATGTTGACTTTGTTTCATTTACTACTGTTTACTGCTCTTTACGGTATTTTTCTAAATGTGGAAACATTTAATTTAATTATTTTCAAGGCATCTTTGCTCTACAGCATTTCTTCGTATGTGCCTAAAACTTTTGCAAAGTACTGTACCGTATGAAAGGGGTCTCCAGTGTCAGCACTTTGTAATAGTTAAAGGCAAGGCAAAGCCAAAGGAATGTCTTCAGTACAGAGGACGTTGCATTTTGCAGTTTCTCTGTAACAAGCTGCAAGCGGTCTAAAAACATGTGATCAAGTGTAGCTATACACGGATAAAAATTAGAATGTGGTGTATATTATTCCTTACATAACGAGCTAAATCCCTACCAGTGCTGCACCAATACTGTACTGCACTGTTTGATTAATACCGTGTCACTGGACTATCTATACTATTACTGTCTTATTAATAGTTATCTTACTGATACTGGCTGAAAACCTCTTTGCACACAAGGCACATTTGTAATAATGTATGTGTCTTGTACATATTTTATTCTTCCTGGATGAGCCTACTGTAGCACAATCATTTCCATTGTGATTCAATATTCTATTTTTATATCTGTATACATCACTGTTTTTGGTTACATGTTTCATATTTATGTATTCTCTTACAGAAAGATATTTCTCGAAACTGCATGTTAGATGTCCAGAGAGAAACATTTGATTTCATCTAGGAGGTTTGGATTTCAGCACACGTTCTTTCAGTATTTATACGTTCCAGATGTCCTAAACACAAACAGGCAAACTAAACACACACACACACACACACACACACACACACACACACACACAGGTGTCTAAATGTACTGTGACACATGGCCTGTGGCAATTCTCTCTTTTTAACTTTATGAACTCTGAGAAAGTAAGTAAAACCTCATCATCATGTCGATCTGATAACAGAAAGCGAGAAGAATATGGAATGTCGAGATGGGATCGGGTCTTGAGGAGTCATGAGGCGATAATATGAAATATGCTTTTTTAGCGGTTGATTTTTCTGTCAGGATTCTTTGTTTATTGCCTTCGGCCCTCTTGCTAAACCTTTCTGTCAACCCAGCACACACGCAAACAAGCACACACACATACACACGTCAGTATGCATCTCTTTCATCATTCATTCTCCTCAGTTGTGCGGGAAGCTCCTGGCTGATTAGCTAAATATGCCTGCATTATAAATCATGCTGTGATGGTGAGGTCTTCTCCTCTCCGTCTCTCCATCATTAGCCCTCCAGGGGACTTCTAAAATCACACACATACACACACTTATATACACACATACACATCATTTTTATCAAATGTAGATGCTAATCTGGATGTTGTGTCTGATGACCCTTCACAATGCTTTGTTTAAATTGATGTATCTTCTTTAGTGTTTCAATTTGAAAATATCCTGCTGCAATCTGCTTCCATGTCCTCAAAGCCAGTGCCACTATATTGAAATTCATATAGCACTACATACAGAAACCTCAGAACAGTTCATAAAACCTTGTATGGATGATGATAATAGTAGCATCATGTCAAAACCACTGCTATGAGATTCTCCTGTTACACCCAACATGGAAAACTTCTAATCTTTGTATATGTGTGAATTGAGACAATTAGTGTATAACATCCTGTTTTAATCTAATATTAGACCCCATCCATGACTAGGCATGTATATAAATAAATGACATTATCCATAGTCAAAATAAATGCACTTGGGCCTCTAAGAATTATAATTTGAGAGCAGTCTTCAATAATTCACTGAAAGACTATGGATAAGTAGGCTTTTATAATGATTTGGGACAAGGGTATGGGGACACAGAGTCTCTGTAGAATCAGTGGGGATTGAGAGCGTTTTGTGAAATAGGGAACCCCTGTAGGCTGGAGGGAGATAGGAAGCTGGAAATGGACAGTGCGTCTCTGTAGACCGGCAGGGTATTATGAGCTTTGAAGGGGATTGTCAGCTGGAAGGAGATAGGAACCTTTGTATACTAGCAGGGGATTCGGGTTGGAAGGAGATAGGGAACCTCTGGAGACTAGGGGAGCGGTAGCTCAGTGGTTAAGATGTTGGGCTACTGATGGGAAGGTTGTGAGTTCTAATCCCAGCACCGCCAAGCTGCCACTGTTGGGCCCTTGAGCAAGGCTCTTAACCCTCAATTGCTCAGATGCACAGTATAAATTAAATAAATACAAGTCGCTCTGGATAAGGGTGTCTGCCAAATGTCGTAAATGTGACTAGCAGGAGACTGGGGCCAGAAGAGGACAGGGAGCATTTGTGGATTGAAGGGGTTCAGGACCCGGAAGACACTGAGGACCCTGTGTTGACTGAAAGGAAATGGGAATTTGGAAAGGATGGGGAGACTTTGTTTACCTGGAAAAAGATGAGCTGGATTAGGAAATACAGCCTTTAAGGACTGATATTAAAGGAAAGGCAGCCTCTGTAGACTAAGTTAGAGGGAGGTGGCAGGGGTTATGGGGGCCCTAGTCTCCACTAAGTTTCTGTAGACTGAAATGTAATATGCATCATATATACAGTAGACTTGCAGGGAATAGGGAGATTCATCAAGTTAGGAAGCTTTGTATAATGAAAGCATATGGGGAACTGGAAGGGCATAGGGCACATCTATAGCTATAAGGATGGGGAGCTATAAGGGGCTAGTGAGCCTCTGCAGATTGAAAGCTCCTGGGGACCTGGGAAGATATACTGAGTCTTGATAGACTGGAAGATGATAACAACCATCTGTAGGTAGTAGTATAGTGAAGTAGTGAAGAAGAAGATAGTGTGTCAACCTGGAAGGAGATAGGGGGCAGGAAAAGAGCAAGAATCTTTTATAGACTGAAAATAGAGAAGTGGAAGGAGCAAAAGAGTCTCTGTATTCTGGAAGGGGATGGAGAGATGGAATAGGAATGTGGAGTCTTTTTAGACTGGAAGGTGTTGAAGGGATGGAATGGGGAGCCTTGTAAACTTAAAAGGGGATAGTGAGTTATACAGAGATATAATAAGCCTCTCTAGAATAGACCTGGATGGGGATATGAAACCTCTGAAGACTGTTGGAGAATGACAATTACCATCTGTAGACTGCTACTCGTTAAGGCAGTGAAAAAGATAGTGGGCTATATACACTTGGAAGAGGATGTGGTGCTAACAGGAGATAGCAAGCCTCTAAAGACTTGCAGTGCTCTGGAAGATGATAGGAAGCCTTTGTAGACTGGAAGAGGAAATGGGAATATGGAGGCTCCGTGTAGACTGGGTGGCACTGGAGACCTGGATGGGGATATTCAATCTCCTTAGACTAGAAGGAGATAGGGTGCTATCTGAACTAATGATAATGACCACCTGTAGACTGCAAGGGGATAAGGAAGTGAAAAAAGGATAGAGAGGCTCCAAAGACATGTGAAAGGATGCAGAGCTGGAAGAAGCAATTGAATGGAGGGGGGTAGTGAGATATTGTAGACTGGAATGGAATTAAAGCTGAGAAAGAGTAAGGATCTTTTATAGACTGGAAAGAAATACAGAGGGATATCAAGCTTATGTAGCATGGAAGGGGTGGGTAGCTGGAAGAAGTTAAGGAGCCTCTGTAGATTGGAATGTATGGGTGACCTGGATGGGGATATGGTGCCTCTGAAATCTGGAAGTTACTGGAAATCTGGAAGCAGATATCGAGCCTCTATAGACTGGAAGGATACAGGTAGTTAATGATAATGACTATCTGTAGAATGCTAGGTGATAAGGAGGTGAAAAAAGGTAGGTGGGCTCAGTAGATTGTGAAACCCTGTAGACTGGATGCAGATTGGAATTTGGAAAAGAATAAGGATGTTTATAGACTGAACCATAATAGAGAGGTGAAAGAGACATGTATCCTCAGTAATATGGAAGGAAATGGGTAGCTGAAAGATGTTATGGAGCCTCTGGGGAAAAGGGCTTCCAAGTCAAGTCAAGTTTATACAGTTTGTCATTTGCACAGTATGTCGAGGCACATGTACATTGAAATGCTTAAAGTTTGTATAGGCTCAAAATCTCCTTCCATGTCTCCAGTACTTAACAGTCTACAGAGGCTCATCGTTTCCTTATAGCATTCTATCCCTTTCCAGTCTATAGAGGCTCCATATCATTTTCCACCACACTATTACTTTTCAGTCTATAAAAGAGCTATTTTTTTCCAAATCTCTATGCCTGTCCGGTATACAGGGCCTCATTATTATCTATATTGCCTCAATATCTCCACCCAGGTCTTCATAACCTTCCAGTTTACAGAGGCTCACCATCTCCTTATAGAGAGCTAATGATAATGACCATCTGTACACAGCTAGGGGATAAGGAGGTGAAAAAAGGTGGGTTCTGTAGACCTGGAAGCGGATATCAGATAGACCGCAAGGGACTAGCAAGCCTCTGTAGACTGGAAGTGGATAGCAAGCCTCTGTAGACTGGAAGGAATGGGAAGTTGGATGAAGATAGGGAGACTCTGTAGATGTGGAAAAGGATAGGGTGGTAGAAAAGGATTGCAAGCCTCTGTAGACTGAAAGGGAATAGGGAGCCCACAGGGGATAAGGCCCTCCTGTAGGTTCAAAAGAGGGAGCTAGAAGTGAAAAGGGAATCTCTAGACTGGAAGGGGATGTGAAGATGAAAGGAGCTAGGAAGCCTCTGGAGTGGGACTCAATCCAGGGAATATTTTGAATCCTTCCAAACTTATCCATACCAATACAATTAAGTTAGATCCAAAAGATCTTACCAAGATGGGAGTCTAAGAGTTAAGATTTTATTAGGGATCATGATACAATAGATCCCATATGTATGAGAGAAATGCTGCTAATAAATCTAAGTTTAGCTATTAATAATTTTACAAGTGGCCAACATTTTTACAATGTATCTACATTAAATCTCTGTTACTCACTACTTCACTATTGCTTTTTGGCGATTTTTAAAATTTTTTTTTACCATGTCTGTGTTTTATTTTATCCTTCCATTTTTCTGACATTATACTGGTTCTTGTAAAGAATAAACACAGAACAGAACTTATTCATGAGAGAAAGAGTGATGGAGAGACAAAAGGAGGAAGTCATAAATACAAGTGCACACTAGTAAAGGATCTGATGGGGGATTGAAAAGTAAAGATGAGACGGTGAAAATAGAATGAACCATAAACGAAAGAAGGTGGTAAACAGACAACATGCAGAAATAAGGGAGGGTTGAAGAAGGATGTAGATATCATAAAGAGACAGAGAGGTGGGGAGGGAAGGTGGGGAAGCTTTTGTATGCAGCACCAGGCCTACCAGCTGCTCTTTGGCCTTGCTCAGAAACTTGATCTGTTTGTACCGCTTTCTGTCTTCTTTCTTTATTCTGTTAATCTCGTGCTTGCTTGTCAGCTTTAAGGCATCATGCTTTTACCTGGAGGCTTTGGGATACCGTGATACACACCACATACCACATGGTCGAGCTAAATAATGAAGACAAGATAGTGGATATTGATACTGATATTCTAAAAACAAAAAAAAAACAACAACAACAAATACAACAAAAAAAGTGTTTGCTTATTAATTCCATCAGTGATTCAAGGTCAGGTTTCAAGACTGTTACTGTTTCAACATATTTGATCAGAAACAGCATCATCTATGTCACTTGTTTTTGTGCTTCTAAAGAAATAATGGATTAAGCACATAACCCCAGGAGAAAAAAGGAATGTAAGAGGGAGGACTGATACAAAAAAGTAGCGACAGAAGGCAAAGGGTGACAAAGGAAAGAGTGACAATGTTTTTTTTTTTTTTTTTTCAAACCGCCTTATCATTTGTTCATTTAGATGAACTCGTGCAGTGCCATGTCCTCATAGGATGGATGTTCAGGGCAAAAGCGCAGAAACAGAACTTTGCTATGTAGCACATGAAAGTAGGCCAGGTTAGGAGTGTGTCTTGGGTCCACCAATGATAGCAAGTGTGTGTCCATGTGGGTGTGTGATTTGGGATCCAGGTCAGAGTGGTCTCTAAGAGGCCATATGGCAAATCGCTCAGTCTGGGAGCAGAAGCGAGGTCATTCCTTCGGTCATCTGGAGCGCCGATCCTCAGAGAGGGGCTATACAGTACTGACATAACCCTTCCATGTTGGTGACAGTCTGCTGAATATATTTACACACACACATTTTATACTATATGTACATATGCACTTGCTCTCTAGGCATGTCTGCTTTCTGCCTTATTATATATGAGTACTATAGAGAGAGAATCAAAGACAGAAAGAGAGAATAAATTAAATAAGCAGAAAAAAAGTGAAACAATGTTCTGTTCTCTAATTTTTCTATTATTCTTCATTCGAAAACTATGGCCCCAAGGTTTAGGAATATAAATGTACCCTTATTTTTCATTCCAATAAAAGAACACCAGATTTACTTTAACTGAATTAAATTGAGAAACAGAGGTAGAGAGAGAGAGAGACAGAGAGAGAGAGAGAGAGAGAGAGAGAGAGAGAGCGGGAAGCAGAGAGTGGGGGTGCAGACAGACAGAAGGCATTGCTCTTACATCTGCTAGGCTCTTGTCTGTGGGGTGAAAGGTCACCCGGAGGAAGGTTAGCATGCAGTCTGTGCGTGTGTGTATGGCAGGGGTCCTGTAGGGTATGCAGGAGGGTCGGTATTTCAGTCAGGAAAACAAACAGTGGAGACAAGCAGAGCATCTTTTCCCTCCAAGACGAGTGGGATGAGGGGTCAGCTGCGAGCCATGTATTTGGAAACACACTTGTTCAGTCACTGAACCTTTCTCAGCAACCAAAGCTCACTTATCTTTCCCATCTTTGCTAAAACACACTTGATTTCGCTCTCAGTACATACTTTTTTTTTTTTTTTTTTTTTTTTGCAAAGCACCACACACAGAGCTGCACACATTTCATATTCTCACACCATATTTTTGTAATAGTACCAGGACAAACACTATGGAGCGTTTCTCTGCAGTTCTGTATCACTCCTGAGAGGAAAATGGAACAAAATAAAGGCCAAATCTCATTTTTCTCTAAAGAACACAATGAAAAGATGTCGAGACAGACTGTCTAGGAAAGTAGTGTATATTTCTCTGTGGAGAAAACCCACGTCAGAAATGCTTTGAATTTAATGACTAGAACTGCACCTTGTGAGCTTACAAAAAAGAAGAGAAGACAGAAGACGCATACATGAATAGTAACATCGATCACCAGAAAAGGGGCGGGGTTAAGTCAAAATAGCTGTTTCTCAGGAACCAAAATAAACACATAAAAATTAAAGTTTGTTACCTAGAAAAGCCTTCTGTCCTGAAGATCTCTGACTGTAACAAAGCGTTGACACTGGAGACTCCTTCCATAAATGTTAAATAAACATCTCCTTACAGAAAACTTCACCACAACAATGATTCCACACTTCTCTTAACCCATTTATGTGGAGCGTCCATTGTACAAGACCCTGTCAATGATCTGTTACTATAGAAACAATAATGTACTTACAAACCAGGATGAACTGATTACTGAAAATGAATGAATCGATGATGATGATGGACCTTGTTGTATGGCCACTGTTATGAAACATTATTATTACCACTGTTATGGAACACTGCATGTGATGTACTGTAGGTGAAAACTTCTGGACAAACCTGAAATAAAGTGGATGATACAATAAAGTTGTTTTCTTTATAAACAGACATTTTGTAGATATACATAATTATTAATAATTTAGTGTTTTTATATATACAGTATATTATAGTATATGCAGTTTGTTCTGGATCATCTACACACACACACACACACACACACACACACACACACACACACACACACAGTGACAGCCAGAACTTTGTTTCTGTAAAAGTTCATATGATCAAGTCTGTTTGGAATTTTAATAAACAATAAAAAAAAAATCCATTGTGAGGAGTGTGTGCGCGTGTGTGTGTGTGTGTGTGTGTGTGTGTGTGTGTAGTTAAAGTGCTAAATTTAGCTAATAATATAGGAAATTTTGCACAGATGTGTGTATAGAATCGCACAGAAAACATTTAAGAGACCTGCTGTTTCATTATGAGATATTGAGAAAACTGTAATTAAATACAATTCTCATTGTAAACAGCTGGAAAAACCCCAGTGTCTCTTTATAGACAGAATGAAACTGAATGCTGGACTGTTTACATTTCTGCCATTCTTTTGCTCTCACTCATGGAGGACACACAGACACATGGAGAGGGTATGTGTGTCCAGAATGCTAGCATAGTAGAAGTCACATGCATTACTGTACAGTGAAATTATTTTCTTCACATATCCCAGCCTATTAGAAAGCTGGGGTCAGAGCACAGGGTCAGCCATGATACGGCACCCCTGAGGTAGATAGGGTTAAGGGCCTTGCTTAAAGGCCCAACAGTGGTAGTTTGGCAGTGCAGGGGCTTGAACCACTGACCTCCTGCTCAGTAACCCATTAACCATTGAGCCACCGCTGGTTATGCTAGTACTCGTAAACACCTTAATTTCTAAACCCATATCTTTAATATCTGTGCAAATTCATGATCGCTTTCTAATGACGTGTTGCATGTTCACAAAGAGCAAAGTGTGTATAATTGCTGAAGTGCAAAGTGCATATAATTGTCTTTAACAGCTGTCAATCTGAAACACCCATGCAGTTCTGAGCAGGGTGAAAATGGGCCTTTTTTTTTTTTTTTTTTTTTTTAAGCTTTTAGCTATAATTAAATTGTTGTTAGGGACATACTGTATGCTTCTTCATTCTACCATTGAAAAACAAAGCTGTAGTGCTGTTGAATTCTTGATTCTGATTGGTCAGAAAGTGTTGACACCACTATGGAAAATAGAAAATAAAATATAGAAAATAAGATTAGTCATTGCATTGGGACAAAAGTAATATTAGTGTGTGTCTGTGATAGCCAGTGTGCTTCAGTGGATCAACTGCATTACTGGAAGTTTTCATTTACACCACTCTTACAAGGCACGCTTTCACTGTTGAGTCATTTTGTTTAGTTCACCTCCGTAGACTTTTGCCTTTTATCAGGCATCATTAAATGTAAATTTGTCGTGCATGCGCTTGGTAATTTCCATCAGATCACCATTCATCAACATGTAAGTACGAACAAAATCAGCATCACTATCGGCATACTAAAACAGTTACTATATAATTAATAAAAGTTAACGTCATATTCCCTGGAACATTAAGTATCAGACGTTGATCCTGAAATAACATCATCTCCAATGCGTTTCCAATCAGAGGTAAGTAATCCATTCGCAAAATATACCTACCTTTTCCATTTTCTCTGACTTGTCATTGTGTTTTCTGCCTTGTTATCTTGTTCTTAGGTTTGCCATTGTGTTTATAATTTGTTATTAATTTGTTTTCATATTTGTGATTTGTTTTGCACTTCTCGGCCACCGTAGAAACCAGATGGAAGACCAAAACCGCAGAAGAAGTAGCTGGTCAAAACCAGGAAGACAGACAGGAAATAACGCTCAGAATGGCAAATGGGCAAAAGCTCACAAAGAACCGGCTTAAACACACTTAATAGTGTGAAAACATGAAACAGGTGTGTTAGGGTACAGCTGAATGTGAGGGCTGCAAAACCGGCCTGGATCCGGATCAGGATGGAGATCGGTGGCTCCTGGATAAGATGTGATAAGAAAAGATCTAAAGCCAGGGGTCTTCAGTTTTATCCACAAAGCCCCAGGTTAGCTGCAGATTTTCAGTCTAACCAAGCAGGATCTACACCTGATTCCACTTGTTAAATCAGTTCATCTTGCTTTCCAATCAACTATCAAGTGTACCCCCTATTTGGCTGGAATGAAAACCTGCAGCCACACTAGCCTTTTGTGGATAACCTTGAAGAGCCCTGATGTAAAAATCACAAATTGTGTCCAGTTTTGTCAAACCAGTGATTCATGCTTATAAATACAGTATGAATTTTCCCATCCAAGACTAACAACCATCTCAGGTTCAGTGCTATTATACTCTAGTCATTATACAAGACATGCTAGCTTTGAACTCTTACAGTACACCAGCTTTTAATGAATTTCATTTTTGTCTAAGGTAATTTTTAGAGAAGCACCTGTTACAGAGCTGATGCCAAAATGAGAAATAAGTAAGAATCACTGTTAATGACCATTGAGCTGTCAAGCAGCAACTGCTGAGGAAATTATAGTAGCATAACACCATTTCTCCTTGAATTCTGGCAGTTCAGGGTCGGATCCACAGTTTGGCTTGACTTTTCGCCCGAGAGAAAACAGTGCCGGCTCTCTGAGGAGACAGCCTGAAAGAGCCTTTGTTTGAGAGGCAGACTCACATCTGGTGGAGAGCGGTAGTGTGTATGTAAGTGTGTGTATGTGTGTGTGTGTGTGTGTGTGTATCGCTTTGGCACAGACTGCTCATACCGAGGCCAGCTTGGCGGCACGCCATGTCATAGACTTTAGTGTGAAGTATGAATGAAACTCATCCTCGGAGGTGGAGAGGACCTGGCAACACTTCTGAGCAGCCAAGGGTTAATTGTTGACTCTGAGGGCATATGGAGACAACACACTCCACACACACACACTCACACACACACTACACACTACACACACGTCACACATCAAATTCCACCCTTCAAAACGAATAGTAGCGCTTGTTATTCTTCAGGGTTTTTTCGGCATTTTGCCTTTTGATTCGGTTGGCTCTTTTGACTTGTGCCAGATTAAAAGCTTAGTGTGAGTTAAAAAAAAAAAAAAAAAAAATCTCTTAAACTTTGTCTCTCTTTTTTAACTGCACACACACACAGACATACATTGCTGTAAAGGATTTTGACACAAGTTCTATAAAAGACATTCCTCCACTGTGCAGGAAGTGGAGATCCAAAACCTGCATTCGTCCTTGACCTTTACAATGTCTTATACCACAGCACTGTTCAATTCTCAAATCTGATTGGCAGGAAGGAGTTGGTTAAGCTTCTATGACAGCAGCTCTGACAATAGTTGCGGATAATTGTTTCTGCTAACAAATACTGTAACAACCTCACTAATACTATAGATATCTAGTGACCTTTGCCCAATCTGTTGCAGTCCTAATACCACGATTGGATTAGCCTGGACCCCTTCTGCTATCTACAACTAGCTACGTATTGAGGGCTTGGAACTGGATAAGTGGGGTAAGTGAGGGGTAAGTAATATTTAACAAACTTTACAGGGAGACTTCACAAACTTTGCTCTTACACTGTATGATTTTCAGCTTGATTTTGCTGTAGCAGACAAAAATCGCATACTGTAAAAGTATTATTTATTTGTGAGGTGAGATCAGGTTTTATAATACATGATATAACGATTTAGTGCCATTGCTACCAAAGACAGGCAATGACAAAGTGTCAGGAATTTTTGAGGAGCGTTGCTACGACGTTTGTCTAAAATCCATTGACAGGACGATGGCATAGGATGATGCAAAACTCATTGGACAGCTACAAATATGGTCGTGGTGATGGTAAAATGTAAATGAGAAATGCCTATGGACAGAAAAAAATATCCTTATTACCTCAAGCTCACTTTGTACAATGTTTGTACTCATGCGATCTCATTTTCTGCCCATTTCGTAAGCAGAACGTAGTAATTTTCTTTAATTGTAGGTCTACCGTTTGAGGATCTTCATTATGTAATCTGACTTAGAGAACATCTTATTGTGCAGTCTGTTAGAGAATTCGGCCAAGATTTTATTGTGATCTTGTACAGTGTGACTAGTAATAATCTTAAATGACAGAAGTAATTGCACTGAAATCAACTGGACATTTATTTAAAACTATAGGTCAATTACATTAAATTTTTTCATTGTGAGATATATTGAGACATGCTTATTATTTCTTAAGTGTCACTTATGGTCTTCCTATTCCAAAATCTTGCTCTGTAGTCACATAAATGCTATGTAATAACATAATTATTATTATTAGCCACTTTCTTGTCTTTAGATGCATACCTTCATGGCAATTCAGGTGTCTTTACCAAATCCCGTTGGACGAAATGTTCAAACAACTGATTCCAGAGTTACAAGCTAGCTTGTTTCCTTCCAAACTGACATTTCCAAATATTTCCTCTTTGGGATTACTAAACGATACAAAAAACATCCAAAACACTTCGACTGATAGACAACCAATAGAGGCGACTACAACAAACCAGCTGGCACTAGATTTTAATTCCACCATAAAATATTTCAATAACAGGCCGAGATTGCGGACCTCAAGTCATCTGGAGTTAGCTAGCACAGCCCAGATCCATAATTCTTCAAACCCACTTCCTTTAAAGTGACATGTAAGATATACGAGGAGTTTGTAAGAGTGAATTGGATCACTTCAAGGTGCAGCCAGACTATTCAGCTCCAGGACTATTCAGGCTCAGCTCTATTCACTGCAGGCTCACATATTTCATGGTTTACAGTAATCAGGACCAGGGAAATGAGTGGGAGAGATGAAAGGAACATGGTGGAGGGTGGCTCTAGGTGTCCAGCATTGCTGCCTAACCCCAGGTGGTTGCAGTGAAATGTCTTTTTCTTGTATAGTTATTTCAAAGTCTGTGCCAGATGCTTTTCAATACAAGAGCACTGATATTTGTAATGGCAATAAGGCACAAAAGAAAGAAAACTGTCCAGCATTGCAAGAGTGAATGGACTTTGGGGTATCTGGGGATATTCTTAATGTTACTCACAGTACGTGGTGCTGGGCAGCGAATACACTACTGAAGACACATACAAAGCTCAGACAAACACTAAGCATTCTGAGAATGTTGAACATTTTAGCATATATATATATATATATATATATACATATATATACATACATACATACATACATATATATATGTATATATATATATATATATATATATATATATATATATATATATATATATATATATATACATATATATATATATATGTATATATATATACATATATATATATATATGTATATACATATATATATATATATATATATATATATATATATATATATATATATATATATATATATATATATATATCTTCTTTTCCTTTCGGCTGTTCCCTTCAGGGGTCACCACAGCGAATCATCTGCCTCCATCTAGCCCTATCCCCTGCATCCTCTTCTCTCAGACCGACTACCTTCATGTCCTCCTTCACTACATCCATAAACCTCCTCATTGGTCTTCCTCTCGGCCCCCTGCCTGGCAGCTCTAACCTCAGCATCCTTTTACTGATATATTCACTCTCCCTCCTCTGAACATGTCCAAACCATCTTAACCTGGCCTCTCTAACTTTGTCTCCAAAACATCTCACATGTGCTGTCCCCCTGATGTACTCATTACTGATCCTATCCATCCTCGTCACTCCCAAAGAGAACCTCAACATCTTCAGCTCTGCTACCTCTAACTCTTCCTCCTGTCTTTTCCTCAGTGCAACTGTCTCCAAACCATACAACATCGCTGGTCTCACTACTGTCCTGCACACCTTTCCTTTCATTCTTGCTGGTACTCTTTTATCACACAACAGACCTGACACTTTTCTCCACCCATTCCAACCTGCCTGCACACGCTTCTTCACCTCTTTTCCACACTCCCCGTTGCTCTGGACTGTTGACCCTAAGTACTTAAAATCCCGCACCTTCTTTACCTCTTCTCCCTGTAACCTCACTGTTCCACTTGGATCCCTCTCATTCACACACATGTATTCTGTCTTGCTGCGACTAACCTTCATTTCTCTTCTCTCCAGAGCAAACCTCCACCTCTCTAGAGTTTCCTCCACCTGCTCCCTGCTCTCTGCTCTCACTACAGATCACAATGTCATCCGCAAACATCATAGTCCATGGAGATTCCTGTCTGACCTCATCTGTCAGCCTGTCCATCACCACCGCAAACAAGAAGGGGCACAGAGCCGATCCTTGATGCAGTCCCACCTTCACCGTGAACTCCTCTGTCACACCTACCGCACACCTTACCACTGTCCTACTGCTCTTATACATATCCTGCACCACTCTAACATACTTCTCTGCCACTCCCGACCTCCTCATACAATACCATAGCTCCTCTCTTGGCACCCTGTCATACGCTCTCTCTAAATCTACAAAGACACAATGCAGCTCTTTCTGACCCTCTCTGTAATTCTCCATCAACATTCTCAAAGCTAATATTGCATCTGTAGTGCTCTTTCTTGGCATGAAACCATACTGCTGCTCACAAATGCTCACTGCTCCCCTTAGCCTTGCATCCACTACTCTTTCCCACAACTTCATTGTATGGCTCATCAGCTTAATACCTCTGTAGTTTCCACAACTCTGCACATCTCCCTTGTTCTTAAAAATCAGCACCAAAACACTTCTCCTCCATTCCGCAGGCATCCTCTCACTCTCTAAGACCTCGTTGAACAACCTAGTTAAAAACTCTACTGCCATCTCTCCTAGACACTTCCATACCTCCACTGGTATGTCATCAGGACCCACTGCCTTTCCTCTCTTCATCCTCTTCAAAGCTCTCCTAACTTCACCCTTGCTAATCCTTTCTACTTCCTGCTCAACAATATTTGCCTCTACTACTCTTCTCTCCCTGTCATTTTCCTCATTCATCAGTTCCTCAAAGTACTCCTTCCATCTTTCCCTCACCCTCCTGTCACCTGTCAACATATTTCCATCTCTATCTTTAATCACTCTAACCTGCTGCACATCCTTTCCATCTCTATCCCTCTGCCTCACCAACCGATACAAATCCCTCTCACCTTCCTTACTATCTAACCTTGCATACATGTCCTCATAAGCTTTCTGTTTGGCCTTTGCCACCTCTATCTTAACCTCATGCTGCATCTCCCTATATTCCTGTCTACTTTCCTCCATCCTCTCACTGTCCCACTTCTTCCTAGCTAACCTCTTCCTCTGGATACTCTCCTGAACTTCCTCATTCCACCACCAAGTCTCCTTGTCTTCTTTTCTCCTTCCAGATGACACACCTAGCATCTTCCTACCTGTCTCCCTGATCACTTTGGCTGTAGTAGTCCAGTCATCTGGAAGCACCTCCTGACCACCTAAAGCCTGTCTCAACTCCTCCCTGAAAACCACACAGAACTCTTCCTTTTCCAACTTCCACCACTTTGTCTTCTGCTCTGCCTTTGCTCTCTTCATCTTCCTCACCACCAGAGTCATCTTACACACCACCATCCTATGCTGTCTAGCTACACTCTCTCCTACCACTACTTTGCAATCACTAATCTCCATCAGATTACAGTGTCTACATAAGATATAGTCCGCCTTGCTCCCTTTCCACCTGGTCTCCTGGACACACAGAATGTTGACTTTCCTCCTCTGCATCATATCTACCAGCTCTCTGCCTTTACCTGTCATCGTACCAACATTCAAAGTCCCTACTTTCAGTCCTAAACTCCTGCCTTTCCTCTTCTCTCTCTGCCTACGGACACGCCTTCCTCCTCTAACACACCTTCCTCCTCTCCTTCTTCGACCAACAGTAGCCCAATTTCCACCAGTGCCCTGTAGGTCAACGGCACCGATGGTGGTCGTTGTTAACCCGGGCCCCGACAGATCCGGTATGGAAGTCATGTTAGTGATTCGCATATTGAATTTGGCAAAAGTTTTATGTCGGATACCCTTCCTGACACAACCCTCTCTATTTTTCTGGGCTTGGGACCGGCACAAAAATTACACAGGCTTGTGACGTCCTGTGGCTAGATTTATATATATATATATATATATATATATATATATATATATATATATATATAGAATCTAAATACCTTGTGTCCAGATGTTTTGTTTAGCACCATTACCAGTGGTGCTAGTAGGAATTTTAGACCCACTGACAGATTACTGTCCCTGTCAGATTTCCATTCTTGAAGGTTTCCTTGGGACCCCTGTCTACTCAGAAATATTGGAATTGTCCCCACATTCTCCTTCAGTCCCTTTATGGCACTCCTGCTCTGAGCAAGATCCTTAACCTGAAGCTGCTCCAGAAGTGCTATGTAATGTGTGTGTAACAAATCAGCAATACAAACAGTAGTGGCAGCCCTGTCTTTGAGTACCATGAGTTCCTGTTGTTGGTGGTCTTGATCAGGCACCAGAAACCATACAACTGGAAACTATTGGACTTGAGAAGGTACCAGAAACCACACAGCTGAAAACTACTGGACTTGAAACCAGAAACCACACAGCTGGAAACATCTGGACTTGAGATGGTCACAGACACCACACAGTTGGAAACTACTGGACTTGAGCAGGTCTCAGAAACAACATAGCTGGAAACTACTGGATTTGAACAGATCCAAGAAACCACACATCTGGAATCTACTGGACTAGAAATTACTAGACAGCTGGAATCTTCTGGACTTGAGCAGGTCTCAGAAACCCCATAGCTCAAAAAAACTGAACAGGTCCAAGAAACCACAGAGCAGAAAACTATTGGACTTGAGCAGCAACCAGAAACTGCACAACTGGAAACTACTGCACTTGCACAGGTCCTCAAGACCACACATCTGGAATCTACTGGACTGGAAACTACTGGAAAGTTGGAATCAACTGGAGTTGAGCAGAAACCACACAGCTGGAAACTACTGAACTTGAGCAGATCCCAGAAAAAATACAGCATGGGAACTACAAGTCTTGAGTAGGTACCAGAAAGCGCACAGCTGGAAACTACAGGATTTTAGCAGGTCTCAGAACCCAAGCAGCTGGACTTGAACAGGTAAAAGAAACCATACAGCTGGAAAGTACTGGACCTGAGCAGGTCAAAGAATACACATAGCTAGAATCTACTTAACTGGAAACTATTGGACAGCTGGAAACTACTAGACTTGAGCAGGCACCAGAAACCACACAACTGGAAACTACTGGACTTGAGCAGGCACTGGAAACCACACAAATGGAAACTACTTGACTTGAGCAGGCACCTGAAACCACACAACTGGAAACTACTGGACTTGAGCAGGTCAAAGAATACACATAGCTAGAATCTACTTAACTGGAAACTATTGGACAGCTGGAAACTACTGGACTTGAGCAGGCACCGGAAACCACTCAGCTGGAAACTACTCAAAAGTTTGCTTATTTTCTGGTTCCAAAAGTTCTGACACTTTGTGCTGCAGAAAGAGCCCTTATATGATCTCTGAGTTCATCACTCACTAGTGCATCAATGTATGTGTCTTTATTAGAGAGGCTGACACATCCCACTGGGCGTAGATGCATGAGGTGGAGAGAAATTTGATCAAAAGTTGTGTGTTTTGTGAAACCCCGTCTCTGATGGCTAGAAGGCGGAATAAAGTATTATGGAGAGCAGGATGACAAATACTCTTTAACTTAGGGAGGAGGGGGGTGGAACAGACTGACATCTAATACGTCAGCGAGATTTGAAGACTGATGGAGTGTGTGCCGTAATGGCATTATCAGTCAGGAGGAAGAAAGAGAGACTGAGAAGAAGAGCCATCAAAAGAAAGCAGATTAAGGAGTTTCCATGCACTTGCCCATATTAATGTTCAACAAAAGTCGGTAATAAAGAGGAAGCAGGGGCTGGAAGGTGTGCGCCATCCCGGAGATGAAATATTTACCCAAGCCGACACTGTGTTTGCTTGCTGCCACCGCTGATCGTTGGCCATGTTTTATTCATGCGCCAGTGTTTATGGTGGTGAGAGGATGCCAGAGTGACAGACGTTTCTAAAAAGAAGGCGATCGGGCCTTTAGACGCAGATAGCCAATTATCATCGCGACTCTATATCTGGGAAGATATGTGTGGGTGGAATCCGAGAGAAATCGTAGTGAGAGTACAACAGGGCGAGCGAGGTGAAGACATCAAACCCAGTGCGAACTTTAATCTCAGCCTCTTTGATCTCCCTGACCAACGGTGACGGCGCAACAAATCAATGGCACTCCGGCTAACAGGTCCGCCATGACGCTAATGCCTTACACCTAATCGGCCTCGTATTTTGCTCATCACTCATTCTCTCTATCTAATGGTGTCTCCATTGATTAAATAAACACGACTGCATGATAAATCCGAGTCTTAAGGTGAGCTCCTCTTCTCCATGGCGTCACAGTTTGCTCTCCATCAGGCCGTGTCGAGCCGATTAGCATCGATCCGACCCGCCATCCGCGCCTGACTGCTGAGGGTTTAATATCCTCGCGCACGTATTAGCAGCAGACGATTGCATCTCGGCTAAAATGATTACGCTTCAAATCAAATCTTTTACATGGATATATTCCTGCTTTAATTTTTCAGCTGTCTTTTCCTCTCATTCTTTACACATCCTCTACTCGTCTCATGGCCCGTGGTGGTATTTCGTGAATGATAATGGAATTTACTGAGCTGCAGTGGGATGGAATAGTCATAATGTTCAGTGTGTGTGTGTTTGTGTGTGTGTGTGTGTGTGTTTTTATATCTTGGTTGGGACCAAATATCCCCACAAGGATAGGAATATCTGACATTTTTGACCTTGTGGGGACTTTAGGCTAGTACCCATGTAAAAAAACCAAAAAAAACCCTGCAAGTTTCATGTGTGTGTGTGTGTGTGTGTGTGTGTGTGTGTGTGTGTGTGTGTGTGTGTGTGTGTGTGTGTGTGTGAAATTGATCAGATTAACTGAAGATAACAAAGGCGGATTCCAGATATGTGGAACATTAGATATATCAGAAATCTGCTCACTGATACATCAAAGGAAAGAAATTGAAATTACATGACACTCTCTCTCTCTCTCTCTCTCTCTCTCTCTCTCACACACACACACACACACACACACACACACACACACACACACACACGTACTCTCTCTCTCTATCTTGCTCTCTTCCTGAGGCGTGTGTAAAGCAGATAGTACACGTGTATCTGAATCTGTCAGGGCCCCGGGCCAGGAACTAAGCATGTCCACAGAGAGCTTTTAAAAGCAGCATGACTGTGTGTGTGTGTGTGTGTGTGTGTGTGTGTGTGTGTGTGTGTGTGTGTGTGTCTCTCTCTCTCTCTTGCTCTCACTTCATCTTCTTTTTTCACTCCATCATTTTCTGGCTGTGGTACAAACTTGGAAAGTTTGACTTCATGATGTTCAACATCTTTTGGACATTTTCCTGCATCACACTTACCAATTTTTCCACTGACAGTGTCTGCATGTGTGTGTATATGCGCTTGTGTGTGTGTGTGTGTGTGTGTGTGTGTGTGCGCGTGTGTGTGTGCTGCAGGGAACTGGCGGACTTTTAAAGGTCTCCCTGAACATGTACTTTTAAACAATTTTTAATGTGACATAATGAATAGAGTGATAAATGGATTTTTCAAACTCTTGAAGTGATTAAAACGCCCTCTGTGCTTTTATTCACGTCTATGAATAGCAGCCGAGTGAGGCTTGGCTTTTTTCTAGTTTTAGAAAAGGGTGGGACTTACGTCATACACCCGCCCTGTCGCTCCTCGTTCATACAGTATTTCAATCACGCTCCATCTCTAATCCATAGAATCCAAGAGAACAGAAAATACTCAACACCTAATGCGATACTCTGGCTGGTTAAGTTAAGTTAAGAGGATGGGCAGGAGTACGCGCATTAGGTGTTGAGTATTTTCTGTTGAATTAATGTGATGAAGCAGTGAAATGGCTGTTTCGATCGAGCTTGACAGCAGACCTCAGGTATTTAGCCTAATCACTAGCATCAGCTAATATATATATATATATATATAGATGACAAGCATTGCGCAAACACTCCAGAATTGACTATTTAATACAGTGTCACTGTATACGGGTTCCGGTTCGCTCATTAACATTAGCTAGGTAGATATTTCCAGAAACTAATTGAACCAAGAACCGATTTTGCAAGAATGTCACAGGTGCTTATCTTCAAGTTGATAAAGTAGCTTCATGTAGTTTTTGGAGTAACCTGCATTGTAGCTACCTACTTTAGCTGAAAAGGTAGTTCGACTGTAGCTCCGCTACTTTAAATTATGAGTAGCTTGACAAAATAAATTGCAAAAGTGGCTTCCCCGACACTGGATTTTTTTTTTTTTGTTAACCAAAGTTGAATCAGCGTTATTTTGAGTCAGTGTGGTTAGCATGAGGATGTAGTTTCCACTCAGGTTCTTACAATTGCTCATAAAATGTTTCTCAGTTGCAATAAATGTGCTTCTCATTTCTTTCCATAAAAAATACCCCGTTTTGCAGTGTTCATCCTTCAGATGTAATCTCTAAGTTGAGTCGCTCAAAATGTTGTTTTTGGTTGAATGTTGAATTTTGTTGCTGGAACCAAATCACCTGGAAACCGGCTAGTTTGAGGTACAGTCACGTGGAACGCTTCGGGATCTCACACTCCAGCATATCTGGCTGACCTGCTGAAAGAGAAAGACGTTCTCCTTGCACTGATGGGGTGAAGTCATGGTTTCTACGGAGGTTTTACTTACAGTACTTACACTGTGTAAGTAGTGACCATTATAGCAGCCTACAGACCACACTGTGCATTATTCAACAGTACAGAAGACCATGGGCTCATGAGTGCATATAGAATTCCCACTCTCGCTCATTTCTCAACACACACACACACACACACACACACACACACACAACCTACTAAAGCAGCTATGATGTTTCATCCAAAAATACATATGTAATCGATCCATCAAGACACATTTGATGTCTGAAGCCAATATCGCTAATAAGTCATTGAAGCTCATAGCCTCCAGATTAGCATCATAGCTAAATTCATTCGGTCCCCAACATACAAGTTTGCCGTCTTAACTTTACGCCACTTCTGAGGCGTACCGAGTGACTCCAGGCCAGAGTCTGTAAAACTGTTTACTGTTACCGCCCTGAAATTGATTACTTTCCTATAATAACATGTTCTGAAGTCTTTACTTCCCCTTCACACTGTGGAACATCCACTAAAAAGTTGATTTTGTTTATCACTTATGTTATAGCGGCGATCAAAAAAAAAAAAAAAATGCATTTCATCACTGTATCTAGAACAAAAAGAAGACAAGCGTATCAGAAAACTTAAAGTTACAGCTTCACCTTTTACTTACAAAGTGCTGAAATTGGAGACTCCTTCCTTAAATGATAACATTTTCCATGTTTATTATTATTTTTTTAATCCGTTGAGGAATGAATGAATTGTCACTATAGAAATAATAACACGTTAGAACGAGCGCGTTAATAAAAACCCGTGATTTCAGCAGATCCAGCATCTGGAACTACTGTCTGATCTGCTTTTATAGAAATCTGAATCAACACCTTCTAACCAATCAGAATCTAGAATCCAACAACAGTGCGGTTTCTGTGGTTTATTTCACTATTTGTTTGCACGTAATACAGTAAAAGCTCCTTTACTTATGCAAAAGCTCTCGGCTGGTCTCCTGATTCTGACTTTATATTTACAACATAAATGAGTATATTATTATTCATTAATATTGTACAATATATAGTAAGACATACTATCCATAATATCCATACTGAGGGATTGTGGGTAAATTAGTATCAGTGTTTCAGGACTGTACTGTACTGATTCTCTCTCTCTCTCTCTCTCTCTCTCTCTCTCTCTCTCTCTCTCAAACACACATAAACACACACACAAACACACACACACATAGACATCCTGCATCTGTATTATATTTATATTCTCTTCCCCTCTCAGATGTAATGGATGTCTCCCATGTCGAGTCCAGCTGAGCTTCGGACTGCACGGATACTGCAACCATACAAAGAAAATTACCCTGTTACACACACGTCTCTGTGTTGTGTGTGTGTGTGTGTATGTGTGTATGTGTGCCTTATTTTCCCTACTGGAGGTTTGCTGGCCCTTAAACGGTCTCCTAACCCGTTTCCATAGTTACCATGGTCTGGATCTGTGGCCGTCCGAACGTGATCCAGCTATAGCCAAAGTATTCAGAGCCAGAGCTGCATTATCCTTTCATACACACACAGTGAGAGAGAGAGAGAGAGAGAGAGAGAGAGAGAGAGAGAGAGACAGAGAGAGAGAGAGAGAGGCATCCTTTGCTCCTAGTAGGCTCCATCTCATTTGGGGATTTCGGAGGATTTGGCACAGTTAAAGCCTGTTTCAAATCTTGTGGTTAGTATGTTTTTATACCACACACACACACACACACACACACACACACACACACACACACACACACACACACACACACACACACACACACACACACACAGAACTCCAACAACAGACATTTACGAATGTGGTTTGTCAGTGAAGTCCAACTGAACTCAAAAGCGATGTTTAATGATGTTTCCGAAAACATTTTACTATCCATTTAAAACAAACACAGGATTTATGAATCCTTCTAAATAAAACTGACTTGGTGGGCGGAGCTACACGTTAGCACAGCGTGTGATGTCATAAATTAGGTTAGACAATGCGAATGATTCGAGGATAATGCTGTGTTAGCTGGAAAGTGTTATCCACAGAACCAGTGTGCTTAGATATCTAACTATCTAACCTCCAAAATGTTAGTGATGAACAGATTGTGGTTGTCATGGTAACGTTATACAGTATTTTGAGAGGATTTTTGAATAAATTAGTGAGAGTATGCCAAGACAGATTGAGAGTGATACTGAAATCCCAGTAATGTCGACCTGTGAAAAAAATAGTTTACTAGCCGTTTTGCTGGAAGGTGAATGCAGGCACATTTGGAATTTGCATAATCATGCATATTCATGTCTGCTGGCATTTTTAATGAGGGTAAAGGTGTAGAGATGTTTCTGGGCCATTTTAATAAGTTCTTATTATTTGATGTATATTATATTAATAGGTCAAAATTATGCATTCAGTGGAGCTTTAAAAGTTAAAGTAAGGGAGTACGATATTCACACACAAACCCTGTCTTACTGCTCCTGTCTTTCTCTGTTTCTCTCTGTCTTTCTCTCAATTCAATTCAATGTGTGCTTTCAATGTCTCTCTCTCTCTCTCTCTCTCTCTCACTTTTTTCTTGCTCTCTATGTCTCTCTCTCTCTCTACGTCTGCCTATGTCTCCAACATTCTCTCTCGATCTCTCTGTCCATCAAGCTTCCTCTCTTGCGCTCTTTCTATCTCTCTCATGCTCTTTCTGTGTCTCTGTCTCTCAGTCTTTGTCATGTTCTTGCTGTCTCTATGTCTTTGTCTTTCTGTCACGCTCTCTTACTTTCTCTAAAGTTCAACAATGCTCACACAGATGTTAGTTACATGATTTCCGATACAAGCTAATAACACGTTAATAACAGGTCGCTGGACGCTGGAGTAGAGAAGAGACGCTGGAGTAGAGGATGGACGCTGGAGTAGAGAAGAGACGCTGGAGTAGAGGATGGATGCTGGAGTAGAGGATGGATGCTGGAGTAGAGGATGGATGCTGGAGTAGAGGATGTATGCTGGAGTAGAGGATGGACGCTGGAGTAGAGAAGAGACGCTGGAGTAGAGGATGGACGCTGGAGTAGAGGATGGATGCTGGAGTAGAGGATGGACGGTGGAGTAGAGGATGGATGCTGGAGTAGAGGAGAGATGCTGGAGTAGAGAAGAGACACTGGAGTAGAGGATGGATACTGGAGTAGAGGATGGATGCTGGAGTAGAGGAGAGATGCTGGAGTAGAGAAGAGACGCTGGAGTAGAGGATGGATGCTGGAGTAGTGGAGAGACGCTGGAGTAGAGAAGAGACGCTGGAGTAGAGGATGGATGCTGGAGTAGAGGATGGATGCTGGAGTAGAGGATGGATGCTGGAGTAGAGGATGTATGCTGGAGTAGAGAAGAGACGCTGGAGTAGAGGATGGACGCTGGAGTAGAGGATGGACGCTGGAGTAGAGGAGAGACGCTGGAGTAGAGGATGGACGCTGGAGTAGAGGAGAGACGCTGGAGTAGAGAAGAGACGCTGGAGTAGAGGATGGATACTGGAGTAGAGGATGGATGCTGGAGTAGAGGAGAGACGCTGGAGTAGAGGATGGATGCTGGAGTAGAGGATGGACGCTGGAGTAGAGGAGAGATGCTGGAGTAGACAAGAGACGCTGGAGTAGAGGATGGATGCTGGAGTAGAGGATGGATGCTGGAGTAGAGGATGGATGCTGGAGTAGAGGAGAGACGCTGGAGTAGAGAAGAGAAGCTGGAGTAGAGGATGGATACTGGAGTAGAGGATGGATGCTGGAGTAGAGGAGAGATGCTGGAGTAGAGAAGAGACGCTGGAGTAGAGGATGGACGCTGGAGTAGAGGATGGATGCTGGAGTAGAGGATGGATGCTGGAGTAGAGGAGAGACGCTGGAGTAGAGAAGAGATGCTGGAGTAGAGGATGGATGCTGGAGTAGAGGATGGACGCTGGAGTAGAGGAGAGACGCTGGAGTAGAGGAGAGATGCTGGAGTAGAGGAGAGACCCTGGAGTAGAGGATGGATGCTGGAGTAGAGGATGGACGCTGGAGTAGAGGAGAGACGCTGGAGTAGAGGATGGACGCTGGAGTAGAGGAGAGACGCTGGAATAGAGGATGGACGCTGGAGTAGAGGATGGACGCTGGAGTAGAGGATGGACACTGGCCAGTTTCAGATTGGGGCCAACCAAAGTTCAAGCAACAATCTGAAAATACAATAAAACAATAATCACATACAATACAGAAGCATCCATTTTTTTGTTTCATGACTCAGGAAGTGATTAATATCTGGGAGAGGGTCACTTATACATGTGCTATGAGACTAAATACAGCAAGCAGCAACAGTCAAGCATCTTTTTTTTTTCCAAACGTAAACGATATCTGCATAGAACAAAACAGTAAGTAATTCGGCCTGTAATTTTCTCAGAGGAAGACGAAGAAAACACCGACATGGCCGATGTGGACGGTAATAAAGTCACAGAGGAGCTCCGGTAAAATGGGAAATTACTCCAGAACCACATGTACATTTAACCCAATCCGGATAGGGCTTAAGAATAGAAATATTTGTAAGATCTGTCTGTCTGTCTGTCTGTCTGTCTGTCTGTCTCTCTCTTTCTGTGGCTGAGTTACCTGTTCAAAGAGCACTTTATCACCTTCTATTCATTTATATGGTCTCTTCTTGGTGAGGCTTACAGTAATTATCATGAAGGCTAAAGTGCTTCCTGTCAAATGTTCCCTCCTCTCCCTCTTCTTGATCTCTTTCTCTCTCTCTCTCTCACTGTTCTTAACTGTTCCCTCAAGAGTTCTGTAAAGAGGTCAGGGATAATGGTGGTGCAGAGTCTCCTGTTCACTTACTGTCTGAAACCCACACAGTAAAAAGGAGCTTCCAGTCTACTGCAGATGGATTTGGCCAATAATTAAATGTGTCCACGTCGAAATCATCACACACACACACCTCAAATGGCCTCGAAAAAACTTGCTTTTAGGGTTTCGGACACCGTTCGAGCTAAAGATGGCAATCCCACCATCTTGAAGCTACGTAAATTACTTTTGTCCTTAGCAAATATTCAATAATACAATATTTAAAAAAAAGAAAACAACAAAAAAAACATAGTTATCCTAAATAGTCCTAAAAAAAAATAAGAAAAATATTTTCTGTAAGGACGTGCTTGCTTTTTAACATTTAAAATGGAAAGAGTCTCCAGTGTCAGTGTGATGATTTGTGATGATTTTTTAGTCGTATTAAATTCAAAAGAGAGGCAGAGACTGTTTGTAGCTGCTATAACGTAAGTGATAACTTGTTTCAGTGACATTCTACAACATTACATGTAACTACTGTAAATATATGTGGATAAAGCGTATGATGTTCTTCAATTAAAAAAAATATATATATAATCATGGGAAAATTGCTTTAGTATTTGAGGAAATAATCAAATAATAGGTGGTAATGGTAACTCTGCTTTATCACACCATTCTGTTGTTGATTATTTTCCTGTGACATCATGCCCAAGTGTTTCATTCCATACATAATAACTCTTCTTTCTCTATCTTCTAAATTCTCTATCCATTGGTCCCTGCCTCTCTCTCTCTCTCTCTCTCTCTCTCTCTCTCTCTCTCTCTCTCTCTCGCTCTGCCTTCCCTGTCTCTCTCCTGCTCACTTTCTGACCCTTTCACCTTCTCTCGGTCGTTTTCCCTCTGTGAGACACGATTTATCCGGACCGTGCCAGACGCAGTGGTCAGTCTGAATTATGGATGGTCTCACACTTTGGAGTAACACAATGGCACAAACAATTCCCCCTTATTCCTCCCCCTAGGCCCACACCGACATACACACACACACACACACACACACACACACACACACACACACACACACACACACACACACACAAAGTAATATATCAGCTGAGCCATTAATGCACACTGAAGTAAATCATTAATAAATAGAAACTCGATATGTATTAAACATGAAGTGTTAGTTCTCCAGCTCAGCACTGACGCTGATGTAGAAAGCAGATTTAAAGTGCTCTTTATGGGGCTTTATTGCTTTCTCATCCAATAAACTCCCTGTTCTCACACTGTGTCAATATTACTGTGGAATCCAAACAATGAACATCGATGTGTAAAGCCTCGAACAGTAGGTGGCGAGTTGCTAATTTGGGGAGAAGGCTGTAAGTGTTTAGCTGTGCACGCTAATGAGCTGCACATTACATTTCTCTCGATATTACTTTCAGTATCAACTCCATGTATCTCCTTTTTTTGTTTTTTTTATTATAGGTTGTATCCAGGAATTACTGTATACAGCACAGTCATCTGAAAAGTATTGTCCATCTCTTTACTACCTGCAGTAACAGCGTTTCACCCATAAGATTTCCTCACCGTGTTTTACCTCAGGAAGGCTTTAATCAAAATATGATCCACATTCAAAAAAAAAAAAAAAAAAAAAAAAAATCAACATTAAAGTAAAAGCTAACCTAAAAAAGTATGTTTTGAGATAAGATTTAAAAATACCTAATGTCTGTGTACATATGTCTGATATCAGCTAGAAGTGAATTCCATAGTTTAGGAGCATAAGAGGAGAAAGCCTTATGACCCATGGAGCGTAAATAAGTCAACTTATCAACCAGATTGAGAAGAGCGAGGTTGCGTGTTAAGAGCTCAGACAAATACTGAGGACCCAGTCCACCAATACATCTATTAATTACATTTACAACATTCGCCAGACATCCTTATCCAGAC
The DNA here is from genome assembly GCA_023630585.1 of Cranoglanis bouderius. Lineage (NCBI taxonomy): Eukaryota > Metazoa > Chordata > Actinopteri > Siluriformes > Cranoglanididae > Cranoglanis > Cranoglanis bouderius. The sequence continues at coordinate 3,179,416 of CM042542.1, read as the reverse complement.
CGACTTATATTTATCTCATTTACAGAGAAGTTGAGGGTTAAGGGTCTTGCTCAAGATCCCAGCAGTGACAGCTTGGTGGTGCTGGGATTTGAACTCACAACCTTCCAATCAGTAGTCCAACATGTTAACCTCTGGTGTGGGGCGGAGCTTCCAGCGCATCTTTTAATATCAGAGAGCTCAAAACACATGTGCAACTGTCAATCATTTCAGATTGATAAGTTGATTGAGTCACCTGGTTTTTCTTTTAGGGTATTTTTGAATGATATCTCATAGCCGCATACTTCAATGTTAAACTACAGTTTTCCGGGTATGTTTTTTTTATTTTTGCACCAAATTTAACAAGGTGAACTCTGACCTATGTATCGGTAACCCAGTAGACAGGAGCTAGTTGGTTCTTGTGAGCCGACAGAGAACAAGAAGCAGGATCTGTGGTTTCTTTGGTCAATAAAAAAAAAATTGGAGGAGCTGCTTATTATTAAGTAACACTTGCACTGGATTTTTGACTCACCGTTTCCTCACTGTTTCTTGGTGCAGGGCTAGGGCTTTTGTGGTAAAATTCTGTCTCTGTCTCTGTCAGCTAGGAATTTACTGTGGGCACCTGCACAATAAACACATGCTTCCTTCAATATACTGTTCTGCCATTGCATTTTTTTTTCCCTCACAGGAAGTGAACATACTCAGAGGAAAGTTCTAACCTTCATACACCCACCATCGGCCCCGAGAGACCTGGACCCGCGATGCTCTCTTGGACTGTGGAGCCATCCCTAAAGACAAATAAAGAACATTTCTATGATTTCTTGTAAGGAAGAAATTGCTCATTTGTGTGGGCATGTGTGCACTTGTGTGCAGTCATAGATGTAAATGCAGCGTGTGTGCATATGTGTGTAGTTGTATTATTACACATGGCTTAAAAAAAAAAATCTCAGTGAATTGAAAAAATATTAGGTGTAATGCAGACCTGATGACTTTTATCTTCGCATTAAGGTTTAATGAATTTGTAATGAATTTACACGAGCTTTAGATATTTTTAGAGCCATGGGTTTCAATGTGGGGTCTGGGGACCACCAGGGATTTGTAAAGGATAGCAGGGTTCTTCTAGGGGTTCTTTGTATAGTTATGGGTCCTTAGCTCAATAAAAGGGTTTTAGTTTAGAACCTTTTCTAATAGAGAAACCTGATGTTATAAGGATATACAGAGAACCTTAAAGGTTTCACTCAGAACCTTTAGGGGTTGTAGGGCGTTTGATCATATTTTCTAAGAGGGTAGCACTGAACCTTCAAGCCTCCATGGTTCCTGGTTTGATCCTGAGTTTAGGTTCCTGTCTTTGTGGAGTTTCTTTACACGCTCTCCTCGTGTCCATGTGGGGTTCTTCCAGGTTCTCTGGTTTCCTTCCATCTCCCAGAAAACATACTGGTATGTATGTAGGTGGATTGTCTAAGCTAGATTACCCCTAGATGTCCCATCCAGGCTGTATTCCAACCTCGCGATTAGTGTTCCTGGGATAGACTCCGGATTCATCACAACCCTGACCAATATAGAGCGTCAAATCCTGAAAATGAATGAGCTATGTGTTTTGTCAGCAGGAATAAAAAGCTCCCACAAATAGCCAGAATACCATTATACACATCTGAATAATGAGCCGAATATTTGAATAGTTGGATTATGTTAAAAAAAAATAATAATAATAATAAAAAAAAAACTGTATAAATACTGTATGGAGGGTGAATACTTTTTGCGAAAAAGTTTGAGAACTCCTTGATTTAAAGTTCAAAAGCTGAGACTTTACAGAGACTGTAGAAAATGTAGATCTGGGTCGAAGTGACTCCAAAACAATACAACAGCCCACAAATGAAGTCAGTAAACTAGGGCACAGTGATTTCACACAGCTCCCGGTCTGTTCGGGCTCCTAGTCTAGTTAACACCACACTCATGCTGCCTTTGTTTCAGACACAGATATTAAACCAAAGAGGCTGCTTTTGTTTCTCATTGTTCTTCCTGCAGCTCCAGTCTGCCAACACGCACTTTATTTGCCGCAACCTGTTTTCCTTTTGTTTGCCCTTCGTCTTGTATGCTATTCTTCGCCTCTCTTTTCTGGATAACAAATGGGAAACATTAACAGACACACACACACACACACACACACACACACACACACACACACACACAAACACACACACACACACACACACACACTGCTGGCACAGTTGTGAGTAATTAAGCCGTGCTTTGTCTCAGGGAAAGGTTCACCACAAGACCAGATCGGCGCTTTTTGTCTCGCTTTGTCGATTTCAGCCATTCAGTTACAGAGAGGACTAAGGAGACAAAAGAGGCTTTCAGTGGCCTGGACATACTCCCAATACACACACACACTTTCCTCATTGGAGAAGGACCAGTGGGGGGTTGACATGAGGAAGTCAGTTGGCCCAAAACACAGTTCATTTACTCACAGTTTATTGATGAGTTGTAGCTAATTCCTATGCTAGCCATGGCAAAAATGTCTATGCACTGTTTATTTCAGGAAATTAAATCCATGCAGATGGAAAAGAGCCCTGATGTTGACACAAATCTGCAGATTTTACTCTTTAACCCAAGACATTTCAGGTGAAAATGTTAACAAAAAAAAAATAAAAAATTGCAAGTATTTATGCAGATGGGGCGCCATCAAATTAAATTTCCATACTTCCTAAAACCAATATTCTATTCTTTAATTGTGTTTTAGGGCATTTTACATTATAAAATCCATAATATCCTTCTAATTAGAGATAGGAATGAACCTTTCATGAATGTAGATGGATGTAAAATGTAGAAATGTAAAGGGGCTTTACTTGTAAATATAAAACAGTTATTTTGAAGAAAATGGTTTTAAAAATGCAGTGCGATTTTATGTGGTTCCACACTAGTAATACAGTTTATAGAAGAAAATGACGCATCAGGGAACAAGCTTTCCAGGGATATATGGCATGTGATGATGTAGAGTGGGCGGAGCTTAATGCCTTCTATAATGTTTGGTAAAAACTTAACATAAAATTAACATGTTTCTGTTAAGTTTTGGCTTCTCATTTTTTTCTTTTTTTGCATTGTAATTAGTAATTCTTACTTGTCTAACCATTCACTAAATCAATTCAATTAAATTCAATTCAGTTTTATCTGTACAGCACTTTTAACAATGGTCATTGTCCCAAAGCAGCTTTACAGAAACATATAAATTCAGGATGTTGTTACGAAACCAGAAGCAGGCTGGACACAGTTGCGGTCAAAAACTTCGTCACTTTATTCAGCATACATGTGAAAAGGACACAAGGCAAACAACAGGCTTTTAGAAGGCTTCGAGTCTTCGCAGGATATTGAAGCAGAGCTTGTACACACTCTCAAAAGTATTAGCGCTAGCAGTACAAAAAACACACACTTAACCACGGAAGGAAAAAACGAACAAAAACAGCATCCAGCAATGAACCCTTACAACAAAATAGTGGTAATTACAAAAGGTGTGCAAACTATTAGCGCTAACAGAAAATCAAACACTTGTGCAAGTAAACCTATCACCGAGATGTGTAAAATAGGAAGAGGGCTTGAGAGGAAATCGGAATCCAGGGTACTTAGCTTAATGTCAAATGCCGTGAGAATCAGTCCAGGTTGCAGTAGCTCAGTAAGGTTAGATTTGGGAAAAAACAAACAATACTTCGCGTTAGACCTGTAACACAAAAGTCCTTAAATAACGTGTTAGTGAAATAGAAGACAGGTGCGCGGGATTAGAACGAGGGTGATTGTGACCGAGGTAGTGTGTGGGTGTTGTAGTCCCTGGCGGCCATGTTTGTAGGCCGCCGAGCTTGCTGGGAAGTGTAGTGTGGAGTGTGTGGATAAGAGTTCTGGGAATTGAAGTCGCGCTTCTTGCGCGACCTAACAGATGTAGACTTTAAATGTATGAAATTATCCCCAATGAGCAAGCCAGAGGCGACGGCGACGGTGGCAAGGGAAAACTCCCTGAGACGCTATGAGGAAGAAACCTTGAGAGGAACCAGACTCAAAGGGAACCCATCCTAATCCGGGTGACACCGGATAGTGTAATAATAAATACATCCATTCTGTAAATGTACCAATACTACATGGTCATGGACCTCTATGGACCTTTTTAGCTTAAACATGTATACTGTATATTTCACCCTGCAATGACTGGCATTCAATTCAGGATGTATTCTCACCTCATGCCTGGTGTTCCTGGGATAGGCTCTGGATCCACAACAACCCTGACCAGAACAAAGCACTTATGAAGATGAATAGAGTGCACTGACTGTTGACAGCTTACTTCCTCACTCGCCTGTTGGCCTTGTCCTGGTCTAAAAAATAAACGCACACAATGTCAACCTGTCCACAACGTTTTGTGTAATTCCTTTCCAACTGCACTCAAGTTAGGAGGCGTGGCCTAAAGTTTTAAGGCGAAGTTGTATGATAGGAATATACACTATGGGGCCAAAAAATACGTGGACACTTGACCATCACATCCTTGTGTACTAGTTGAACATCCCATTCCAGATGTATTCCCCATTTTGCTGTTATAATAAGCTCCAAACTTCTGGGAAGGTTTTTCACTAGATTCTGGAGTGTGGATGTGGGGATTTATTTATTCAGCTACAAGAGCATTAGTGAGGTCAGGCCGTGACGTTGGGCGAGGAGGATCCAGTTCCAGTTCATCCCAAAGGTGTTCAGTGGGGTTGAGGTCAGGGCTCTGTGCAGGACACTCGAGTTGTTCCTCTCCAACGTTGTCTTCAAACCATGTCTTCATGGAGCTCGCTTTAGGCACTGTCATGCTGGAACAGGTTTGGATCTTTTAGTCCCAGGAGGGAAATTGTAATGCTACAGCGTACAAAGACATTCTATAAAATTGTGTGCTTCATACTTTATGGCAACAGTTTGAGAAAGAATCACGTATAGGTGTGATGGGCAGGTGTCCACAAACTTTTGGTCATATAGTGTAGTTCCAGTTTAAGTTGTAGAGTTTTCTTCCATCCCTTTAAGTTTAGGGAACAGGCTGGGAACTGTCCCAAATCAGTGTGCCCTAGTTTATGTGTTCCTATATTTAGGAATGTGTACCAGTCTGATGCAGTAGACCAATCTGAGTAGTAAGTCACAGATGGAGAAGAATCTTTTTCTGCTATGTTATGAAACAATTATTGTACAAATGGTAACGTTGAGATGGTACTACAGTGCTAAACTGGTGGTTATGATCGGGCATTGTGTATATCGCATTTATGGCTGGAATATTAATGTAAAAAATATAACTTTACATATTAGTTGTCTGTGAATTCTGACAAATTTGCAACCATGACACCATGTTGATACTTTGATTAATATTTACACAACTTGAGTGCAGTTTTAGGATGGTGAGATGGTGAAAACATCCCTTATGACGGGCTTGATTCTGCATGAAAATAAAACCATAATACAGACCTTAAATGCAAACATTTTCAGAAAAGACAGTGTATGTATATCTTTCACTCTCTCTGTGTGTGTGTGTGTGTGTGTGTGTGTGTGTTTATGTGTGTATGTGTGTGTGAGCAGTGACACAGTTGTCAGGGAACATGAGAGAGGGTGGCAAAGCTGCTCGCAGCATCGCTAGAGGAGCAGAGAACAACATGTCATTTTGTCTTTTCATTTATTCCCTCGCTCTTTCATTTCTCCCCTGTTCTCTTTGCCCCTGTGTGGCTGTTAGGCAGGGATTCTCAGAAAAGAAACAGCTGCTGAAAGGCCCGGACACTCTGCATGTGTTGGAGACAGAAAACAAATAATAGCCCAGAGGTAATCATTATCCTCATACACTCTAGCATCATCATCATCATTACCATCATCACTGTCGCCCTCATCACCATCAGCATTATCAGAATGACTAGAAAAGTTTTATTTGACACTTCTGGGGTCTTGGAGGCTTTCAGTAAGTCAGCACACTCCCATGCATGTTCGTTTTCTTGATTTCTGCAGCCAGATTAGCATTTTTGCTAAATCAGAATCAGCCAAGAATGACTCATTTGGAAGGAATTTGGCTTAGCAGTTGCTTACACTGACATGGATATTCTAAAATTGGGAAGTGTAGAATAATAAAATGTTAGCATTTTGTGAGCAGACTACCTACCAGTGTTCAGGATATATACACTCTCTTGGTTTAAGTCTAGACTAATGACTCACCTTGTTAGGCAAACTTGAGTTGACTTCCTAGACACATCCTGGAGAAATGGTAGTCCATTGGTGCAGAGAGTTTTAATGAACACTGATGATGGTGCTTTCTCTACTTTCTTCATATGTGATCACTCAAACTTGTTAATAATTGAATAGAGAGCTGCTAGGTGTCTCAGGGATTCAGCAGGCTCTCTTTTAGCATTCGGCTGCCAAAGCACCGACAATAATATTGTAAACAGTCTATCTTAAAGTAACACATTTGTTGCTCCACTCCAGTTTTGTCTCTTAGCTCTCTTACTAGCCCAATCACAGGGTATCTATCTTAAAGTCCACAAGCCCCTGCTCCTGTGTGCTGAGGTATACAAGCCCCTGATCTAATCAGTATCCTACTTCTGAGGTCTACAAACCCCTGCCCCTGTCCAGATCCCACTCCTACCATCCTGAGGCCTATAAACCCCTGCCACCATTTGGATCCTACTCCTGCCATCCTGAATTCTACAAGCCCCTGCTCCAATAAAGCTCATACTTGTAAGGTCTACAATCCCAGGCTCCTGTTCTGATCCTTCTACTACCATCCTGAAGTCTCCAAACCCCTGCTCCTGTCCAGATCCTACACCTAACCTCTTGCTGTCTTCAAGTAGCTGCTCCAATTAAAATCCTACTACAAGTTCCTGTTCCCATCTAAATCCTGCACCTCCCACTCAAAGGACTATATGCTTCTCTTCCTGTGCAGATCCTACTCCTCTCATCCTGATGTCTGCAAGCCCCTACTCCAATCAAGATCCTGATTCTGAGGTCTGCAAGCTCTGGTCCCATCTGGATACTACTCCTACCATCCTGAGGTCTCCAAGCCCCTGCCGTCTCTCCAGATACTACTCCTGCAATCCTGAGGTCTACAAGCTCCTGCTCCATCTGAGGTGTGCAAGCCCCATTCCCATTTAGCCTTAGCTACATTGGATCTTCTTTCCATGAAGTTGGGACAAATGGCTATATTAGACATTGCTCTTACCAAATGAGCAAATATGTGAAGATTGTAGTACCAATTTTTTGCCACTTATTTGTCAGATTTTTAACATATCATTTATTTAAAATAAGAGAACTAAAAAACATTTAATGACATAGATGGCTTATAGGAAATACTTCACAGCTACTGTGTGAGCAGGGAAATTATCACTGCTGTATCACTGGAGATTCTGAAGAGTGATGATGTTCTGTGCCAAGGAAAATGCATGGGACATTGAGAATGCAAATGCATGTAAAGCTTTTGTTAGTGTGCCTTTTAAAGATTTGGCCAAAAAATCAAATTTGCACAATTTCCCACTTAGCCCAAGTGTTTCTCGTCTGTTGCTTGTTTCTTTAGTTTTTCATTGGAGCTATGAGTCTATCTCACCATACATACAGTATACACTATACATTTCTGCATTTAACTGCAGGGAATGGGTGTGGCTTCCAAATCCTTAGGACTAACACTTATTTTTTAAATTTCATATTTATGCATTAGCACTTACTAAAAACAAGCTGCAGCTCTCAGAGTCTGTTAATGACGGAGTAAAAAGCCATCTGAGAAATAAATACTGTATGCCTCACACAATCTGTGCTGAGAATAGACATAAAGAAAATCTTTTTTTTTTAATCAATTTTTCAAGCTGCATAACTTAAGCTGATGAATTAGAGTCACGCTGGGCAGCTCTCCAGGCGTACCGAAGGAGGCAAAAATAACACACTGAGACACACACCTCACTTGCTCATATGCAAAACGCACTAACACGTTGCACTAAGTGCATGTTCGCCAACATCAACACACACTGGGGCCAACTTTACCCACACATACACTGTGCATACACAGAGCACAGACCCTGCATTAAACTTAACCCCGCCTGCCATACTCACCATGCACTGACCCATAAATAGAGGTTAACCACATAGAAATATACATGTAATTACCAACAGACACACACACACACACACACAATTACACACATTTACGCATACACGCATACACCGAATCCATTTTAGCTCCATCTGCCTCAGACACCATAACCTGGCCCTGAAACACATGTTCAAAACACAGACAACACTGTGTGTACGTAAAATACACAGACTACACTCACCTTAACACTGTCAGCCACACTCACCACACTCGAGTGCCTAAATACCCCAGACAGCAACAAGAGTAAACACAAAGGCACATACACATATCTACACCAACACTGTGCATATGTAAAATACACAGATGACACTCACTTAAACTCAAATAAAATATATTTTTGCTCATATATCACCTCAGACATCAACCAGAGCAAATACACACACATACACACACAGTCAAAAGTTTTTGAGCATTTTTGTTTACAAGATATAATTTTACATGCTCTAATATTTGAACATCGAGAAATGATTATTAATAAATGTTTAGTGAACTGAGAATGTTAGAAATGTCTAGAAATACTAAAAAAAAAACAAAAAAAAACAAAAAAAACCCCACAAAATCTATCATTTTAATTAGGGCCTTATTTATGTTTTACAGTTAATACTAGTGCTGTCTATGCATCTTTTATCTACAGGCTAAATGGCTTTATCCTCCAAGTGCTCTTGCCTTTAATAAAGCACTCATTTAGAGTCGTATTAGGATCTGAGAATGAGCAGTTAATAAGATCCACAAAGATTTAGCTTTCGTTGCTTAATTGCTATTCTGTATCGCTTTGTTGGTCTGTTGCAATAACAGTGATGAAACGGTAATAAAACAAAAGAAACGCTTTCGACTTACAGTGTGCTTCAGTGGATAACATCCAGACAAGATTCTCGTGTGTGTTGCTGATGGGTTATGGGAAAAGTCAATTGCTGTTTATCGGTGATGTTGGTCTAAACACCTCTTGCTGTGAAAGTATGCGATTCTGGGCCATGTTTATTGATAAAAGTACCAGACCAAAAGTACCAGCAACAGCTGATATCTGGCTTGTGGGACATTATGATTCCTACTAGCTCTGTAACGTTATGATTGGTTAAAGTTAGGGGTCTGGGTGGAGTTCATGCTTGTAGCTGTCACAGTCTTGCCTTCCTTGCCACACCCCCCTTGAGTGAAGAATTATGATAGGTCGGTCCATGTGAACCAAATAACTGTATAACTGTTGGTTGTCGCACTGTTGCTTTCTGACTTGCCAGTATCGCCGAAATTGTTGCTCCGTGTCATGCGTGTGCAATGAAATCGAATGTGCATCTCTCACTTTGTCACCTAGTGTGAATGTAGAGTAACATTTCCAATTCAAACTATAGAATCAGGCAGTGAATTCTAAACCTGAAACAAATGACCAGTTATTGCAACAAGCAAACTATAGTATGCAAATTAACACCCAATACCTTAATATCCAATACCTTATGTGATATTTAATTCACCAAACGTTATGCTGCTAGCAAACGTTTGCCGTTAACTGTGGTGTGTCACCCAAATACACAACCGCAACATTAATTGTGACAAAGGCACAAACCAGTAAATGAAGAGAGAAACCAATCAGCTAGCCACAAAGTTTAATTCCTTATGCCTGACACACACACCCATACACACGTACACACACAAAACACAAACTCTGAACCCAAACATCTGCTTTAAATGATTCAAGGGTTTTAATGGCTATACAGACCATTAGTTAACGTTTATGGTGAGTCGTGTCATTGAACTTATCCCTCTTTTTTCTCTTCTCTATTCCATACACATACAAACACACCCACAATATACACACATCCAGACACACACTGACACACGCTGTCCTGGGCATGCTTGCTCTAGCATGACATATCTAAATGAGCTGAGCGTATTTGAGATTCAAAGTGGAGTTCAACGTCCCTCTCACGTATACACAAGGAGAAAACACAAAGAGCATGAGTGAGTGTGGAAATGTGTTAATGTGTGTGTGTGTGTGTGTGTGTGTGTGTGTGTGTGTGTGTGTGTGTGTGTGTGTGTGTGTGAACTTGTCCTGTGTCCTGCTCTTATGTCTGATGATGTTCATGAGGTAATTGAAAATTGGGGCTCAGATTGTTAAAACTGATCAAGCCTGAAATGAACAAAGAGGAAAGCTTTGTGCGTCAGTGTATGGTGTAAGACACTGGAGGACTCATTATGGTGTCCACACTGATCTGCATCTTGTCTTAGGCTCCTGGATCTTCTGTGGTCTAATCAGAGGAACCAATTGAAAGCTGGTGATCCAGAAAGTGGATCTCTAGATTGAGTGTCTGCAGCACTGGATCTCCATTTTTTCTTCTGATTTAAAACCACTCTCCTATACCTGGGTGTATAGACTTCAGCTTATTGATCTGTAACTTAGTTTATGTCCTCCAACCTCTGGATCTGCAATTTCCTTTGGGTTCTCCAATTTTAGGATGTGCAACTTGGTTTATGGCCTTCAACTTCTTGATCTTCAACATGGTTTATTGTGTGCAAATTCTTTTTAATCTCCTCTGACTTATTATCCCCAGACACTACACTACACTGCACTTAAGCTTGGCTTATAGTCTCCTGTTACTAAATCTCTGAATTTCCAGATTGATTTCTGGCACCAGTCTTTAGATCTCCACCTTGGGTTACAGTTCCCAATGATTGACGATCTAGCTTGGCTCCTATTGGTCTCCAGCTAGTGGATCTATATTGCTGGCGTGGCTTAATATCTCCAACCTTTGAATCTCCAACTGTCAGTCTCCAGGACCATGAATTCTTCACTGCTCAGCTACCAGGACACTGGATCTCCAGCTTGTCTTACTGTGTCCAACAACTAGATATAGAACCTGGCTTCTGGTTCCATTCCATGGCTCACTGAACATCGAGATTAGCTTAACGTTTCTCATCAGTGGATCTCTATATTTGGTCTACTTTTATCTGTTGGATCAATGTATATCCAGCTTGGCTTGTGGTCTATATTTCCTGGAACTCCATCTTGGCCTAAAATCTCAAACAACTGAATATCTGGTATATATTATGGTCATAGATTATGGTCATTCCTGGATCTACAGGTTGGCTCGTGTTCTCAAACCACTGGATCTCCAGTCCTTGATTCTCTTTACAGTATACCTGATCATTCAAGGCCTTGCAGGCAAGCTATCACTATTAGTTGCCTATTTTTAGGTACACTGGTGAAGTTGATAATATATTGGTAACTCAGTGCATATACAGGGGGGGGGGAAAAGTATTTGATCCCCTGCTGATTTTGTACATTTGCCCACTGACAAAGAAATGATCAGTTTATCATTTTAATGGTAGGTGTATTTTAACAGTGAGAGACAGAATAACAACAACAACAAAAAAAAAAATCCAGAAAAACGCATTTCAAAAAAGTATAAATATACACTTTTATATAATTATAAATTGATTTGCATTTTAATAAGGGAAATAAGTATTTGACCCCTTCGACTTAGTACTTGGTGGCAAAACCCTTGTTGGCAATCACAGAGGTCAGATGTTTCTTGTAGTTGGCCACCAGGTTTACACACATCTCAGGAGGGATTTTGTCCCACTCCTCTTTGGAGATCCTCTCCAAGTCATTAAGATCATTTTCAATGCCCTGGATGAGGGAAGGAGGTTCTCACCCAAGATTTGATGGTACATGGCCCCGTCCATCGTCCCTTTGATGCGGTGCAGTTGTCCTGTCTCCTTAGCAGAAAAACACCCCCAAAGCATAATGTTCCCACCTCCATGTTTGATGGTGGGGATGGTGTTATGACTTGGGGTCATAGGCAGCATTCCTCCTCCTCCAAACACGGTGAGTTGAGTTGATGCCAGAGAGATCTGACCACACCTGACCACAACACTTTCACCCATTTCTCCTCTGAATCATTCAGGCAAACTTCAGACGAGCCTGTACATGTGCTTTCTTGAGCAGGGGGACCAGGGCGCTGCAGGATTTCAGTCCTTCATGGCGTAGTGTGTTACCAATTGTTTTCTTGGTGACTATGGTCCCAGCCACCTTGAGATCATTAACAAGATCCTCCTGTGTAGTTCTGGGCTGATTCCTCACTGTTCTCATGATCATTGAAACTCCACGAGGTGAACTCTTGCATGGAGCCCCAGACCGAGGGAGACTGACAGTTTCTTCCATTTGCGAATAATCGCACCAACTGTTGTCACCTTCTCACCAAGCTGCTTGGCGATGGCCTTGTAGCCCATTCCAGCCTTGTGTAGGTCTACAATCTTGTCCCTGACATCCTTGGACAGCTCTTTGGTCTTGGCCATGGTGGGGAGTTTGGAATCTGATTAATTGATTGCTTCTGTGGACAGATGTCTTTTTACAGGTAACAAAATGAGATTAGGAGCACTCCCTTTAAGAGAGTGCTCCTGATCTCAGCTCATTACCTGTGTAAAAGACACCTGGGAGCCAGAAATCTTGCTGATTGATAGGGGATCAAATACTTATTTCCCTCATTAAAATGCAAATCAATTTATAACTTTTTTGAAATGTGTTTTTCTGGATTTTTTTGTTGTTATTCTGTCTCTCACTGTTAAAATACACCTACCATTAAAATTATAGACTGATCATTTCTTTGTCAGTGGGCAAACGTACAAAATCAGCAGGGGATCAAATACTTTTTTTTCCCCCACTGTAAAAGTCAGGAATACTGATGTAGAGAATGAGATAGAAGATCCATATTGCCTATTATATTTGACCAATCAGCATACAGGAAGAGGGAAAAGGCCATGATGAGATGGTAGTTAGGCAGAATTTCCCCTCATCCCTCTCGCTGAGGTTTTGGTTCTTTGAAACAAATGGGCATTCATCCTTCATACGATGGAATATTTTCAAGACTGTACCAGATTTTTATCACATCTGGCTCGTGGTAGCACGAGACATTTCCAGCATTCATGTGGTCTATATTTTTCTCCCTGGCTTGTTCTTTTCATTTCTTCCTATTTTTTTGCTTTGTTTCTTTTCTTTTTTTTTCTCACAGCAAACAATAAAATGCAGCGTCTTTCCTTTTTTGCTGTGCTGGGGAACTGCCCACCTTCAAAGAATCCAGCCTGGGTTTAATCAGCCCACACACTTCCTGGATTAAGATATACATAATTATTCAAGTCATACATATGCATGAGCTGTGCTGGATGTGTGCCGGCTGGAACATCACTGGGCTTTATTAACTACAGAAAGAGAGAAGGACAAGAGAGAAAGAGAGGGATGAATAGAAGAAAAAGAAAGAAAAATGAGAGAAAGAAGGAAGACAGGAACATTATGGTCCAGGCTTTAGGCATTGCTTTCTTTACAGTGCCCTCACAGACAAGTAATTACAGGGAAGAGCTATAAGTCTGGGTAAAAGAATACACACACTCGTCACATGTTTAGGTCCTTCTCCACTGGAGGCCAGGATGAGCTATTGCAATTTGTGGGTAAAAAATACACATATGTGTTGACAGCAATCTCAAAATGACACCACCACAAAAGTTCAATAAGACAAGAAAAACAAATAAATGTACAGTGTTTTTTCCCTCCAGCATGCCGAGTAATGAAAGAGTTATGGAAACACAACACATCTCATATCTCCCAATATGAGAATATCATCACAGAGGAACAAAAATCATTTTTGTTCCATTTTTGCATGGGCACACATACTCGCAGAGTAGCCAACTAGCAAGAAAGCTGTTTAATTTAGCTTGCTAACAAGCTATTCAAGCTCATTTTCATGCTAAATCATAATCACAGATCACAAAGTAATATCAGTTGTTGTTTCCACTGCGGTAACCTCAGAAACATCCATCCATCCATCCATCTTCTGTACCGCTTATCCTACCCAGGGTCACAGGGGAGCCTGGAGCCTATCCCAGGAAACTCAGGGCACAAGGCAGGGGGCAACCCTGGTAGGGGTGCAAACACATCGCAGGGAACTCAGAAACTTGAGATGCAGATTGAATAGGAGTTCCAGGAATCTTTTTAGTTAGAACCTTTTTAGAGCCACCACCCAAGTAGGCAATACTTGCCAAGGGCCTAGGGCAGTGGCGGCTTGACAATTAAGGCTCTGGGTTACTGATCAGTAGGTTGAGGGTTGAAGCTCAAGCACAGTTCAAGCCCCAGCACTGCCAAGCTGCCACTGTTGGGCCCTTGAGTAAGGCCCTTAACCCTCTCTGCTCCGGGGCGCCGTATCATGGCTGACCCTGAGCTCTGACCAAGCTTCCTAACAAGCTGGGATATGTGAAGAAAAGAATTTCACTGTGCTGTAATGTACTATATATGTGACGAATAAAGGTTTCGTCTTCTTCAGAATAGGTAACAGCTTG
>CM042542.1:3155000-3160000 GCA_023630585.1 Cranoglanis bouderius | reverse complement strand
CGAGGTAATAAGGATATATTTTTGTGCATTAGCTTGTTGTTTTTATGTTTCGCCATCGCCGGTGGTATAGTTGTACAGTAGCTGGCCTGTGAGTTTCACATCATCCTACGCCGTCCTCCTACTGGTGGCTTTAGGACGAACGTCGTAGCAGTGCTCGCACTCCGAGCTCTTAATCAAAAACTGCCTAGAACTTTGTCGTCAGCTGTGTTTAGGAGCCAGCGAGCAGGACATCACGCAGTCTAAGACCACCGATCTCAACTCACAACCAAAGTCAATTCCGATGAGCGATTTTTTATTTGCGACATCAAAATCTGGCCCAAAAAAAAAAAAAAAAAACCCATACAGCTTAATTTTGCTCTGAGTGACAGTGAGCTAGTCAGGGCTTCCTCTCATGTCTCTCATTTAAGGAAAGCAATTTCCTCCTCCGTTCTAGTGCACTTGTGGTCATTACCCTAATTTAGGGCAAATATCACACATATTTGAGCAGCATTTTCCCATCTGTGAAATCCTGTCGCCAGAAGCACAGCATGTCTGTAGTGTATGGGTGAAAAATCAGAGAATAAGGAATAGGTTATGCCTTAAGAGTATCTTGTTAAAGGTTATAGTATATGTACGCTCCAGGGGAAAAAAATGCGCGAGGCTTTTTATAACATGCAGGTCATTCAAAGTTCATGTTAATAAACCTAACATGGCTTCTTAACAGCCTATCATTTGCGGGTGGCCATTAAACCTGAATGAACCACACTGTAATGTCCATGCGTAAGAGAGTTTGAAGTTTTCTGTTAGGAGATATACAGCCGTGGCCAAAAGTTTTGAGAATGACACAAATATTAATTTTTACAAAGTCTCTTGCCTCAGTTTTTATGATGGCAATTTGCATATACTCCAGAATGTTATGAAGAGTGATCAGATGAATTGCAATTAATTTCAAAGTCCCTCTTTGCCATGAAAATGAACTTAATCCCAAAAAAAACACGTCCACTGCATTTCAGCCCTTCCACAAAAGGACCAGCTGACATCATGTCAGTGATTCTCTCGTTAACACAGGTGAGAGTGTTAACGAGGACAAGGCTGGAGATCACTCTGTCATGCTGATTGAGTTAGAATAACAGACTGGAAGCTTTAAAAGGAGGGTGGTGCTTGAAATTATTGTTCTTCCTCTGTTAACTATGGTTACCTGCAAGGAAACACGTGCAGCCATCATTGCTTTGCACAAAAAGGGATTCACAGGCAAGGATATTGCTGCTAGTAAGATTGCACCTAAATCAACCATTTATCGGATCATCAAGACCTTCAAGGAGAGAGGTTCAACTGTTGTGAAGAAGGCTTCAGGGCGCCCAAGAAAGTCCAGCAAGCGCCAGGACCATCTCCTAAAGTTGATTCAGCTGCGGGATCGGGGCACCACCAGTGCAGAGCTTGCTCAGGAATGGCAGTAGGCAGGTGTGAGTGCGTCTGCACGCACAGTAAGGCGAAGACTTTTGGAGGATGGCCTGGTGTCAAGAAGGGCAGCAAAGAAGCCACTTCTCTCCAGGAAAAACATCAGGGACAGACTGCTATTCTGCAAAAAGTACAGGGATTGGACTGCTGAGGACTGGGGTAATGTCATTTTCTCTGATGAATCCCATTTCCGATTGTTTGGGGCATCTGGAAAAAAGCTTGTCCGGAGAAGAAAAGGTGAGCGCTACCATCAGTCCTGTGTCATGCCAACAGTAAAGCATCCTGAGACCACTCATGTGTGGGGTTGCTTCTCAGCCAAGGGAGTGGGCTCACTCACAATTTTGCCTAAGAACACAGCCATGAATAAAGAATGGTACAAAAACATCCTCAGACAGCAACTTCTCCCAACCATTCAAGAATAGTTTGGTGATGAACAATGCCTTTTCCAGCATGATGGGGCACCTTGCCATTAGGCAAAAGTGATAACGAAGTGGCTCGGGGAACAAAACATCAACATTTTGGTTCCATGGCCAGGAAACTCCCCAGACCTTAATCCCATTGAGAATTTGTGGTCAATCATCAAGAGGCGGGTGGACAAACAAAAACCCACAAACTCTGACAAACTCCAAGCATTGCTTATGCAAGAATGGGCTGCCATCAGTCAGGATGTGGCCCAGAAGTTGATTGACAGCATGCCAGGGCGAATTGCAGAGGTCTTGAAAAAGAAGGGTCAACACTGCAAATATTGACTCTTTACATAAACTTCATGTAATTGTCAATAAAAGCCATTGACACTTATGAAATGCTTGTGATTATACTTCAGTAACAGTTAGTAACATCTGACAAAAAGATCTAAAAACACTGAAGCAGTAGACTTTGTAAAAATTAATATTCGTGTCATTCTCAAAACTTTTGGCCACGGCTGTACGTATATTTAGCATTTATGGAAGGAGTCTCCAGTGTCAGAACTAGGGTTACAGTTCAGTGTAACGCTGTTCCCAAACAAGAAAGTCTTCGGGAGTCTTTGTCTTATTAAATTTAAGAGAGAGGGGGGAAAAATTGTGGCTGGTAAGAGAATAACTGTTTATAGCTGCTATAATGTAAGCAATAACTTGTTTTGTGGACATTCAACAATATTAAGTTAACATTAAATGAACTTAAATCAACATAGTTAACTAATTAAATTAACTATAAATGACTAAAAAGTATGATGTCATCCTTTAATAAATAAAAAGAAAGGTAACGTTGCCAACTTGATGGGGTGTAAGAGGAATAAAACAGTTCAGGATGTGCTGTTATAGATATATATTTTTTTTTTTCCAAACAGTAACTCAGCTTCATCATATCACCTTGTTGTTGATTATTTTCCTACAGTATGAAAGCAACCCCCTAAGTGTTTTACTTTTACTTATTCGTTACTCATCTATATCTCCCAGTGTTCTTTGTCGGTCTTAAACTGCATTCGATTGAAAGTTGTAGCTTGAAATTACGTCAATTTTGAGCTTGGAACATTCTAGCAACAAAAAAAAAAAAAGGGGGGAGGGGGGGGACATGGACACCTCTAAGAAAGCTTGTTTTTTTGTTTGCTGTGTCCAAAACTTAAAGTCTCCACGAAGTGCCTTGAAACGTGCATCGTTATTCAATGTGTATTCAATATCGAGTGGCTCCTCCCCCTTTTTAAATAGCCAATAGTTTTTAAGCAAGCAAAAAAAATATATATATTTTTGGAGGCGGGACACTTCAGATTCTAGACAGCATTTGGTTGGACAGAAAATCTGATGAGAAGCTAAAGTGCGGAATGATGTCATCAAAACTGTCGATCCGTATTGGTGGTAGAGAGAGACTGTACATTTTGAACGCATATATCTTCTATATGTGAATTTTGTCATTGTTTTGGAGCGCACTAGCTTATAGATAACCTTAAGGCGAACATTTTCATACTAAAAGCCACCAAACTTGAAAAACTAACAACAAGCTAATATTAGTGATATGAGTGATGGTTCATGGTGTATTTACTTTCTCAAGTGATTGGCTGATTTAAAGCAAATACTACTCTAATGTCATTTAGAGTAGAGATGGTGTGAGCAGCCATGTTGATGATGTCACATGCTGAAGTCAGGGTTGAGAAGGAATTTTTCCTAGTCGGAGTTCTGAAATGTTATATGAAATGAGTTATAACTTTTAGTCGAAAACAGCATTACACCAATGAATCCTTAGCCTTTATAGCACTAAAATATTAATACTCTGAAATGAAATGGTTTCTCCGACAGAAGAGTGATTTACTGAGACGTTTGTAGATGACCTGTGGCCTGGAACGTGAATTTAAGAAAAGGCATTGCCTCAATAATTCAGTATTCTGAATGTCAGCCATATTTGTTCCTTGAGAAGAACATGCATGGTGAGGAACTTGCTCTGTCCCTAACCGCAAGTGATAAAGATAATACAAAGGGAGATGATGACCTTATCGTACTAATGGTGAAATTCCGAATAAGGAAAAGATTCTCTGTAGGGTTGCATCATTCCATTGCTCCCTTGTAGACTTTTCAGCTTACACGTAGTTAATGGAAAAGGGGAAAAAAAAAACAAAAAAAAAACAACGATTCACATTGTCTTTTGCTGACTTTCCAAAAATTTAGGTTGAAACATTTTGCATGGAACCATCTGTGAAGTCATATTATTTTCTCAGTAGGGCTCATTCTCTTACATTCCAGCTCAGCAGACTCTGTAGGTGTAACTCACAGTTGCCAGAAGCTGCTGGATATAAATGCAGTTTCTTTATTTCAGAAACCGTAGTCAAGACATCAGCACATTCTGAAAAGCAGGAAAAAGCAGAAACCAGCGCACAAGCCGTCATTGCTGTCTATATAATCCAATTCCAAAAACAGTGAGAACGGTCAGAACCAGAAGAACAGGACTAGAGAACTAGAAGACAGAAACAGGACAAGAGAACTGAGTAAATAAGGAAGATAGGCATTTGGTTGTTTCTTGCCAAGCCACTTGGTAAAAACGTACATGCAAAGACACGAGAACGGAGAACAGGTCTGTAAGAGTGCTTCATGGAGCTGCCAGCTTTAAGGAGCTGTAGTTTTAGAAGCTTTCAGCTTCATGACACAGGTAGATACATTCGGTAAGCTACCTACCTTTGAAATAAGATTTTCCCAAATCCAGTCCTGGCGCTTAGCACAGTTCGATGATTTCCCTGTTCAAGACATGATGTTTTGGCCTCAGAGGCTCCACACAAAGAGCATCTAATACCTTAAAAAAAAAAAAAAAAAAAAAAAAAACATTTCTGGCCACAAGCTTCAGAATAATGAAGCTTGCGAGCCGATTAGCTATCTCTGTATATGCACTTCCATATACCGGTTTCCAAAGGGAATACAAACTTTTGATCACTCCAACACAATGAGCTTTTGCAGCAATATATATAGAAATTGGACTGGAAAAAAAATAAATAAATAAAAAATCCAAGCCATATCATTTTAGAGCAGGGACAAGAATTATATTAACCGATCCAACAAAGAAACTATCGTTATAATCAACAGACTAACAAAGAAGCTAACATT
>CM042542.1:2855000-3140000 GCA_023630585.1 Cranoglanis bouderius | reverse complement strand
GTGGAAAGTTCTGTTAGCGTGTAGCATTTCCAATTCAATCCTTCATTTCATCATCATCAGTAACCACTTACGATTACCAGATCCAGAGCCTGGGAACACTGGGTATGAGGTGGGAATACTCTCTGGATGGGAAGCTAGTCCATTGCAGGACACATTCCCACCTAGGGTTTATTTAGCATAGCCAATCCACTTACCAGGAAACTGGAAAACCTGGAGAAAAAGTGGGGAAAACACACAGTAATTGGAGCTCAGGATCAAATCAGGTATGCTGAAACTGTGAATTGGCAATGCTACCCATCGAGCCAGTGTGCCATCATTTCTTCCCAGATATACAATTTTTGATAAAAGAGCATAAAGAGCAGTTCTGTGTCAGCCATGTTGAAAGTTGGACTTTCCCCTCATACTTTCTTGCCCTCCTTCTCCGGAGCACTCAAACAAAGAGGCCTTGGAGCAAGCCATCCATCTTAATCATGGCTCGGGCACAAAACTAATGACCTGGCGATAATAACTGATAGCCATAGCATTCCCACAAGCTTTATTGGCAATACCCTTAAAATGTTAGCAAGAAACTGGGGGAATGATATCCCTCCAAATCCCTGTCCTCCACTTTTGTCTTCCCTTTGTTGATTATTCTTAGGATGGCGGCAATACACAATGCCATCATTCGCCAATGGACGATACCTTGATGGAGGTTAAGCCTACTGTATGCTTGATAAGATTCCATTTAATGGCCCATTACCTGAACAGTTATTATTACCAGAGCATCCTAAGCATCTTATGCTATGAGTGAAAGAATTTCAAAAATCCCTCCCAATATAGTCTGGGGAACATTTGAATTTCTAAACGGTGATTTCATTTCTTTAATCCTGGCTCTTTCTGGAGGCTTGGCACTGAGGTTATGAATGAGAAATAAGCCTAGATGCTCGTAGCAGACTGGCTGTGGTGAGCATGGAAATACATTTTAATATGCCAAATGAGATTTGCTTTACCATGGCCCGCATTTCTGATCTTATTTACCTAGGTGAATCAAGCTGAATTCGACCCTTTCGCGGCCTGATATATAAATGTTTCCGTTTCTGTAACCCCATTCCTGGTTCAGAAGCAAGTGACTAATCTTGAACCATTCTACGCTTATCTAGAGCAAAACAGTCAGTTCTCATCCAGCAAAATCCAGCTGGTTCAAAATGCTGCTGTTCTGGAACCAGGAACTGGTGACTCAGGGGATCAGGTGGCATCATTCTGTCACAGTGACAACTTGAGCAACTATTTTCACAACCACCATTCAAAAAGAAAAAAATATGACCAATGAGAGTGGAATAAGTAAGGAATAAAACAGTCCATGAAATGCTGTCGTAGGAAAATGATCAACGATGGGGTATTCTAATGAAGCAGACTTACTGTTACTTTTTATCCCTTTATAGTTACAAGTAATGTTGTGGAATGTTACAGAAACACCTTATTTTTCTTTCTATTGAAGTTAATGAGTGAAAAAACACAGTTTGTCATGTTACTGAGTAACCACAAAGAGTAAACTCCTCTGTCTTGAAGACTTTGCTATGTCAGAAAACTTGAAGTTATAGCTTTACCTCTGAATGTTACAAATAAATGTTAAATAAACATCTCCTCACCGAATTTATTTATTTTTTTTTTTTTTTTTAAATCTGTCTAAACAATACTAAAACAAAGCATTGTTTTCAACTTCCACATTTAGAAAGTGGAAAAAACAAAAAACAAAACATAGATGCCTCTGTGCTCGTCTTTTGTTAGCAACAAGCTAGCCAGCTAACTGTGATGAGTGATGTACCGTATATTTTCCTCAAAACATCAAACTTTGTAGTCAATGATATAGATTTAACAAGTGAATATGTCTGAATGTTAATTGGTTTAAAGCAAATACTTGAATACACTTGTATATACAATATAACTGATATAAGAAAGGTAAGAAGTGCTACTTTGTTTACTGTTGATGCTGTGTGCAGCCATGTTGATTTGACGTCACTTGCTGAACTCAGGGCTGAGGAAACCTTCGTTCCAGTAGGAATTCCGAGTTGAGAGGAGCATTTTCTTTATTTCTTTATTTATATATTTTATGTTTGTTTGTTTTTTTTCCCAGTCAGAGTTTGTAAATTATGAGTTATGACCATTAGTCAAATGCAGCATAAAATGAAAGAGCTGCTAATTATTAAGTAGCTTTGCACCAGACATTTGTTTCGCAGTTTTATTACTGTTGCTTGATGCACATCTGGAAACGCACATCAGCCATCTTGTCTGCTGACATATTCTCAGCCTTTCCCTTAAAGACATCATAAAAAATTTAACTCGAAAGTAACCAGGAATCAGTGTATCATCCAAATCTAGGTGGACGTCGAGCCAAAGTGTGTCTGGGTTGCACAAACCGAGCATGCAAGCTCTACAGAACTCTTTTGTTAAGAAATGAGGCCAGCTGTCAGCTGCATTTAATGAAATATTTCCCTGCGATGTTATATCCTTAAGGCAAATATGTATCCTGGATGGATAGACGGTCAAATCGGTGCATGCGAGAGAAGAATGTGAAAGGTCAGGAATGAAAACATATTTATGTTGGCCACACTGGGGAGACGCCCACTTCCTCAAGTTATAGGCCATAAACCAAACCCCCCCCCAAACTGAAAGATAAATAGACTCTCTGTTTTAAAAGGTGCGTGTGTAGGAGTGTGTGTAGCTTTAATTGAACCCATTACCAGATCTCCGCAGTAAGAGGTCAGGTTACTCTACTTTGCTCAAAGAGCGTTTGTCCTTCCAGTCCCTGTGCAGTGTAATCAGTTTAGGATCACATTTATAAGAAGAAATTTTGCCATCCACTACTGCTATGAAGGGGAATTCCTACTGCTGTGGATGATTTGGGAAGAATGTTTAGCAAACACTTTGCCTAGTTCCTCGTTGTTATGTCTATTATTCTTGTCCCAGACCAGAACATGATAAAATGCACTCAAAACATGCTAATAATAATTTGTGTTTTGCTTACGATGCTTGAGAACAAAGACAAAGTAGCGTGTGAAATTAAGAAGTAAATTACAACACTAAAAACAAACGAAAAAACAAGACCTGAAAAGTAAATGACTAGAAAAACAGAAAAGTTTAAACTTCTAAACTACTTCGATGAGAGAAATTATTATTATTATTATTATTATTATTATTATTATTATTATTATTAGTAGTAGTAGTAGTAGTAGTAGTAGTAGTATGAGTAGTAGTATGAGTAGTAGTAGTAGTAGTATGAGTAGTAGTAGTAGTAGTAGTAGTAGTAGTATGAGTAGTAGTAGTAGTAGTAGTAGTAGTAGTAGTAGTATGAGTAGTAGTATGAGTAGTAGTAGTAGTAGTAGTAGTAGTAGTAGTAGTAATAGTATGAGTAGTAGTATGAGTAGTAGTAGTAGTAGTAGTAGTAGTAGTAGTATGAGTAGTAGTAGTAGTAGTAGTAGTAGTAGTATGAGTAGTAGTATGAGTAGTAGTATGAGTAGTAGTAGTAGTATGAGTAGTAGTAGTAGTAGTAGAAGTATTTACATTAACATTAACCCCTAAATAGAAATTGGATTGATGATCAAACTTGTAGAGGCTTAAAATCAGAAGGACTGAAACTTTTAACCACTTCTCAGAGAGAAATAATGTTTTCTTTGATACAATAACCCATAATTGAACAGATGATCGAAAATGCAATCAGTGACTTAAAATCTTCATCCTTCCATCTAAAATCCATACAACCCCCCCCCCCCCCCCACCCCACCCAAAATCAAAAAATAACAAGACCTGAAGTGTAAATACCTAGAAATACTTTTTCACTGCTTCTAAGCGAAGAAATTTGTTGCAACTTTTCTCAATGACTCAAATATGTAGAGGTCTAAAGTATTCAATATTTGTTCTATTTTGAATCCATATAATCCCCAAGAATCCAAAACTAACGACCTTAAAAAAAAAATAAATAAAGAAAAAAAGTCTGATTAGAAATTATGCTAGTTTGTAGTTTCTACTTTTTTTTTTTTTTTTTTTTTTTTTGCAACAATGATCCTTAGTTTTCTGTACTGAATCACTCAAATAGAAATCGAACATATGCTCAAAAGTGTAATCAGATACCTTAAATCCATAAAATATCTCAAAATTAAAAAATAACAAGAACTGAAACATAAATGAGTAGAAACTCTGCAAGAAAGGCAGAACAACTGAACATGTTACACTACTTCTAAGACACAAATGTTTTTTTTTATTTGTTTGTTTTTGTTTGTTTGTTTGTTTTTGCAACATTAACTCTTAATTTTCTCCAAGCACAGATGAACTGAAACTTTTAAACCACTTCCAAGAGAAAAAAAATAAAAATAATAAATCGTCAACATTAAGCCTTAATTTTCACTACTCAGTAACTCAAATAGAAATAGAACAAATTGAAAGTGTAATCAGAGGCTAAAAACGTCATCCTTCCATCCTAAATCAATCAATAATTCAATCAGTAATTCAGAAATAACAAGACTTTAAAAGTAAATAATTAGGAATTCCGCTAATTTCTAGATTTTTTATTAAGCCTTTCTCTGTTCAATAACTCGAACAGAAATTAAGCATATGACCAGAACCCTAAAATCTTCATCCTTTCATCCTTAAATCTTTAAAAACCTCCAAAATTCAACAATAAGACGACTTTTTTTTTCTTCTGAGAAACAGACACTTTTAAACAACTTCTAAGACAGTTTTTTTTTTTTTTTTTTTTTTGCAGCATTAAGCCATAATGTTCTCCTTAAAATCCACAAAAAGTTTAAAAAATAACAAGAAATTCTACCAGTTATTTTTCTGAGAAATGCAGAAGCAAAACTGTTGAACCACATGTAACTGAGAAATCTTGTTTTTCCCCTTTTTCAACATGAAGCCTTAATTTTCTCTGCTCAGTGACTCAAACAGAAATTGAACAGATGAGCAAATGTGTAATCAGACGTCTAAACTCTATTTCCATCCTAACTTTGTTGTTTTTTTTTTTCAATCTCACAAAATCCAACAATAACAACACCTGAAATGTGAATGACTACAAATTCTGCCAGTATTTTTTTATTATTTTTTTTCAGAGAAACACAGAATTGAACTTTTACAGCATTGCTATGAGAAAAATTGTTGTTGTTGTTGTTGTTGTTTTAACCCTAACCCTTAATTTTCATTACTCAACGACTCAAATAAAAATGAACAGGTTAAAAGAGTATTCAGAGGCCTGACATCTTCATCCTCCTTTATAAATCCCCCCAAATCCAACACGAGTAGCACATTTAGACACATATAAAGGTTAAAAAATAAATAAATAAATAAAGAGAACACCGAGCGAGAGCTGGAGGGGGCTGAGAACAGCTTTCTGCCGCTTTGTGAAAGGCGATCCCTCACTCCTAAGAGTTTCCACTGTAATGGCCCTGACGCTAGGAATCCATTTCGCTCTGACCGGCCAGACTCCCCTCCGAAAGGCCGCACACATCTGCCAAGCCAAACAGACGGAGAGAGGGAACGAGTTAACGAGGGAGGGGATGGTGGGAAAACTTCCCCCGTTCTGTTATATGTCACGTCTGAGCCCCTCACACACGCCCGAGTCACCGCTGCCCCCAGAAGTGTGTGAGGCTTTGTGCTCCTGAGAAAGGGAGTGTGTCGGCAAGCAACAATGAGTCGCTCCGAGGATTCGTGAGATGTGTTAGCACGTGTTAGTGTGTGTTAGTGTGTGTTAGCGCGTGTTAGTGTGTGTTAGCGTGTGTTAGTGTGTGTTTATGTTGGCTACTATTGTAATGATAGAGTTCAGAATAAGAGCAAACGGTAAGAGAAATAAGGCATAATGACAATGGAAGATAAAGAATGAGACAAGAAAGAAAGAAAGAAAGAGATGGTGAAGGAATACAGGATTAAAGAGATACAAGGAAAAAAGTTTGAGAGAAGAGAAGGAAAATCCAAAGGAGAGAAAGGAGAGAGAAGGGAGAGGAGAGGAGATAGGAAAGGAAGGAAGAAAGGATGTGAGGAAGATGGGTGCATTACAGATGGGAAATGAGAGAGGGCAAAATGTAGAAAAGGTAAAGAAAATCAAAAAGGTGTAGATAAAGGAGAAAGAAGGAAAAGTGGAGAAGGAAGGAGTGAAGAAGAGGAACGAAGAAGCAAGATATCAAAGTGAAAGTAACCAAGAATAGGAGAGAAGAGGAAAGGAAAGGAAAGGAAAAAAAGAAAGAGGAGAAAGAATGAAATCACAGGGGAAGAAAGCGAACAGAGGGGAGGAGGAGGAAGGAGAGAAGTAACGGTCAAAGGCGAGGACAGGAGGAT
This sequence comes from Cranoglanis bouderius, assembly GCA_023630585.1. Classification (NCBI taxonomy): domain Eukaryota; kingdom Metazoa; phylum Chordata; class Actinopteri; order Siluriformes; family Cranoglanididae; genus Cranoglanis; species Cranoglanis bouderius. The sequence continues at coordinate 3,133,700 of CM042542.1, read as the reverse complement.
GAAATATGATAAGCAGCTGTGAGCAACAGATCTAAAAGAAAAGTAAAAAGTGAAAGACAGAGAGAGAGAGAGAGAGAGAGAGAGAGAGAATGAAAGAGTGCACAGTGAATGTCCTGAACAGTGCGGCTGATATCAGATAGACGCGGCCTTAAGCCACACAGGCTTACAACGTATCACACGGCTGCGAAAACAAGCGATCGGGTGACGAGGCGACAGCTGCCAGACGGACGGGAATCTCGATCACACACACACACACACACACACACACACACACACACACACACACACACACACACACGATCCAGAGTTCTATTCTCAAGGACAAAACTCCACGATCCGGCGCTCTCAGGATATCTCAAAGACTCCCGACTGAGAATTACACACATACACACACACACACACACACACACACACACACACACACACACACACACACAAACCAATGTTGCATGAAAATGATATTAACACCACTCACATCATCTTGCAAGATGATTGAAACTGAACTTTAACTAGAAGCCTAAAGAAAGAAAGAAAGAAAGAAAGAAGTGATTAGTGAAGGAAGAAGGAGGGTGAACAAAATGGAGAGAAGATAAAGAACAAAAGTAGAGAGTGGGAGAGAGAATGTGTAGATAACTCATGGAGGGAGAGTTAATTGGCAGTAAATTATCGGGATAGCTCGTGTGTGAACAGAAGCTGAAACGTTACTGGGATCGAGGACAATGTGCTGATATTCTACAGCAGTGCGTTCAAAACCAAATTCCACCAAATCCATGGATTTGTTATACTGTGACCCTGTGTAACAGGATCTGGAGATATTAGTGATTGTAAATCACCCGTATGCACTCCGACACACCCTGACAAACACACACACACACACACACACACACACAGTCCCGAAAGAGTCCCGAAATGACCGGCACACTTCTTCTAAAATGGAAACTCTGAAAGTGTAAGAGGCCCCTCGAAGGCCCCTTAATGAGCAGCACACTTCAGACACAAAGCACAGGAGAAGGAGGCCAGGGGGAGGGCCCACACACACACACACACACACACTTCCTCTCCCAACTCACACACATAGACATCCTCACTGCTGTCAAAAAGTCACTATTCACATTCAAGCATTCACAGACTTAAACACACACACATACACACACACACACACACACACACACACACACACACACACACACACACACACACTTTATCACACCCTCACATGCAGCAGAGTGATGATAAGCTTATCTGCCGGAGCTGATAGTGATGTTTGGGTGATGAGCTGACTGCATTCGGTGTGTTTCTGTGTCGAACATCACACACACCGACCTGCCGACTGCTCGCCGAGTAGCAAACCGACGTCCTGAAATGTGGCAAGAAGTGAAGCGCTGAAAATATATATGTATATGTAAATCTCTCTCAGTCGATGTGCATACAGTGTGTGTGTGTGTGTGTGTGTGTGTGTGTGTGTGTGTGTGTGCAGCGTAACTTGTATTTACAGTTAACTCCAGACATAGAACACTCAGTGTTGTGCTGTGGACGGAAACTAATCAGCAACCATATTTCAGTAACAGTACATCCTGAAGTGTTATTGTCCTCTTACACCACAGCAATGAGTCAACAATTTTTATGAATTTATGAATATTTTTTATCCATTTATAGTTACATTTAGTGTTGTGAAACATCCATGAAACAAGTGAACCTCACCAGCATCTCTTTTGTCTCTAATAAGTTTTACAAAGCGCTGACACTGGAGACACCATCATTCAAGTCCTTGTGTGAGTTGTTTCTACAGATATTATAACGTACAGTATTAAACCTGTGGTCAACTTCTAACCAATCAGAACTGAGTATTCAAGAGCTCTGTGATTTAATAAGTTCATCACCAATCAAAATAACAATAAAGTTCACCACCAATCAAAAGAAAGCGTTCGTACAGAAGCGGCTTGTTGGTTTGATGTGAAGAAATCCCGATCGACAAAATGTGGAAATGAAATATTGATAATATGAGAGAAAGAAAAAGAAAGAAAGAAAGAAAGAAAGAAAGAAAGAAAGAAAGAAAGAAAGAAAGGGGGAGATGAAGAAAAGAAGAGGACAGGTGGAGAAAATGGGCAAATAAGGAATATGAGAGAGTAGATGAGATGAAACGAGGTAAAAGGGAGAGAAGACAGAAAGAAAGAAAGAAAGAAAGAAAGAAAGAAAGAAAGAAAGAAAGAAAGAAAGAAAGGGGAAAATGAAGAAATGAAAAGATGATGGAAAGGGGAAGGGGAAAAGATAGAAAAGAAGAGATGAAAGAAAAATAGTAGAGAACATGAGAGAAAAAGTGTATGCATGATGAAAGGTGAGGAGAAAAGGGAGAAAGAGATAAAGGAAAGAAAGAAAGAAAGAAAGAAAGAAAGAAAGAAAGAAAGAAAGAAAGAAAGAAAGAAAGAAAGAAAGAAAGAAAGAAAGAAAGAAAGGGGAAGATGAAGAAAAGAAGAAGAGAAGTTGAGAAAATGGGCAAATAAGGAATATGAGAGAGTAGATGAGATGAAACGAGGTAGAAGGGAGAGAAGAAAGAAAGAAAGAAAGAAAGAAAGAAAAGAAGAGGAGAAGTAGAATAGACAGATGATGGAAAAGGGCAGGGGAAAAGATGGAAAGAAGAGAAGACAAAAATAGTCGAGAGCACACGAGGGAAAGTGTAGATACACGGACTTGGATGATGGTTATACTTGTGTCCTTTTCTCTTGAGGGAGTCTACAGATGTTGGCATTCCTGAAGCTTAAACTGAAAGTTCATCACCAACCAAAACAAAGCATTCGTACAGAAGCGGCTTGTTGGTTTGACCTGAAGAAATCCTGATCGACAAAATGTGTGTAACTCTCATGAATGGAACTGAAATATTGATAATAGTCAGCTGAAGTGAATGGAGTGTAACGTAGGAGGGAGATTTCAAATTTACAAGCGGGACATTTATTGTCTTTTCTTTTTACAATGTCTCGTTTCTCAGCCTGAAGAAAAAAAATCAAACTCCTCAGCCTTGCCCAATATCGATAAAACAATTTTCACAAGTGCAGATTTGCAGAAGGTTTGTCTAATCACATCAGGGCCACATCAAATCAGCCATGTGCACTCGGACATGAAAGGCAATATACAGGACGCGCACGTGCCATATGCACGCAATAAATCCCACAAAAAAAAAAAAAAAAAAGTTCAGATGAATAACAATAAAGCATTGAGGAGTGTGGGGTCTCGGAAAAGTCGCCCCGCACCGAAGCAGAATGCTTATGAGAAGAGGGGGATGGAGGGATGGAGACTGTTCTGCGAAGAGGAGGAGGAAAGAGTAAGAGGCCCAAGTGGCAGATGCTCGCGTGCCTTTACAAACAACCCCCCCAGACTTCCCCCTTCCTAAATCCCCACTGGTGATCCGGAGCATTCCGCTGTAATGGCCCTCCTCCACCTCCTCCTGCTCCTGCTCTCCCTTTCACCCCCCTCCGCTTTAGACACGTCCCCCTTGTGCAGATCGGCTACATCCCACCTGCCGCGCTCCTTTTGTGCTCCTGATCCCTCGTTTTCATTTCAATGACAAAGTTTAACTCTCCCATGGAGGAGGGAGGGGCACATTCAGGAGCGCACACTTTCTAAAGGAAGCCATCTGACTGAACATATGACTGGGCCAGATTTCCAAACCAGTGCACATGTTTCACCCCTTAGCCCACTTTAAGCTGTGCTGTAAAACTATTTATTTGAACAGGACATAATGCCTGTTTCGTGTTGCACCAATTTCGGTCTTTAGCGAGGAACAGCGGACGCTGAAAGGGAATTGTTGGAACGGTCACAAATCTCACGAGGAACTGATTTGTGAACTCGTCGTGCCGTGTTTCATTTGATTGAGTCGTTTGAGTTTTGTGGTGCGACTAAAACAACACAGCGTCACGTATTCCTAGGAATTCAAACGGTATAAAAATGGTTAACGAATGCTAAAGTTGGCATCAGGGTTAGGACCAGGATTGGGGTTTGAGCTCGGGATGCATCGATAGCGATGCTAAACCCTTGGATACCAACATCCGATACCACGTGATACGACGTGACGTGAGATTACACCGCAAACAGTTATCTTAGGGTCTTAGCAAGTAGAAACACCTTGAATATAGTCACGTTTAGCCAGCATTTCCTTTTATACGATTAAAACAAACCAGATGTGAGATTATTACCAAATTCCAGCCATTTTCTAAACAATTTCAAGCTTGAACTAGTCTTGATCGATTGGCAAATTTGTAGCATTTATTTATAGAAAGATGCAAAATGATCTGCTAATAAAACGAATAAGAATTTTTAAAGCTTGAAATGGGTAAAAAATATCAAGAAATAGGTTTAATAATCTTATATTTGGTTTATTGTAATCGTTCAATAGGAAATACTAGATCATTTTGGCTATACTGAATATATTTTTCACTTGAACTTTACACTTGCAGTGTAGCATATGCATACAGTATGCTATCGTGCTAATTTACAGACCTGGACGTACTGTGTTCCACGATTGACGCTAGCAATCAAACCAAACTGTGTGAAAAGATCAAGAGGAGGAACTACAGCATCGTCCTACAGCGTAGTACAAGGAACTTGATAAAATATCGCAAACATAAAACTCAGCACGAGGGTTTCATCGCTAGAAAACCAGCTAGGTGGGAGGGGAAAAAATAAAAGCTAGCCAGTATGTTGTCCTTGTCGGTCATTGACGGCCCAGTGATGGTTTCTGACACAACGAAAACAAAAACGTACTTCTGTAGCCAGCGAACGCACCTCGTTTAAAATCTACTCCCTGACTCATTCGGCCCAAATCCCGTCGCGTGACGTCATCACGGCGCGCATTCAGCCAAAGCCGTCTTCGATTCACGTGCGTCGCACACGAGCACAGCTGAACGGTCTCATTTACCAACAAACATCACCGTGAAAGAGCGTGCAAAGCTACTTCTCGTGCGATTGCGATTTCAAGCAGTTTTCCGCAAAAAAAAAAAAAAAAAGCACGGAACACTTTGCAAACTGCGTCACGGATTTTTTTTTTAAAAAAAGCCGCAGCGAAATCGAACTTTTTTGGCTGCAACGATCACAAAAAAAAAAAAAAAACCTCCTGTACGGACTGCGAACTTTATAAAGAACAAGCCCAGTAGAGTAAGCTCATGAACACACACGTGAACGGATATAAAAAAATAAATAAATAAACAGAGCTAAACGACGTCCCTGTCTGATTAACTCTAAGCTACAGGTTACTCATTTCGGTGTCGGTATCAGCGAGTACCAAAAGAAAAAACAAAAACAAAAACAAAAACGAATTCTGGTACTCGTACTTGGTTTGGGGGGGGGGGGGGGTGGTATTGATGCTTTCCTAGTTTGTCCCTAGTGTATGACTCAATTGAATGCAATCCAAAGAAATCCAACCTTACAGATTTTACACCAGATCTCGCTCGATCAAACATCTTCACGGGCTTTGTGTGTGTTAGTTTAATAAAACACGCAGACTTGGACTTCTCTGAGCATGAAATTGGATTAGAGTGCTGTAATGGCATTACATTCGAGTGAAGATTCACACATTGGAAATGGGTTAGAGAGAGAGAGAGAGTGTGTGTGTGTGTGTGTGTGTGTGTGTGTGTGTGTGATGGACAGACAATAAGACAGAATGGGTGCACGAGTCTATTGATAACTTGATTATGCTTGAACACACGTCCTGACTGTGCCAAATGCAGTGGATGGAAAGTTTGGCATGTGAGGATGAGAGGAATTTTAAATAGACTCTCCTTATTTCATTATCTCCAGATTTTAGCACAGTATATTGTAAATCTTATTGACCTGTACAACTTAACTACCTGCACTTACCTTTATGTAGTTAGCAAGAAATATGAGTTTAGTATATATATATATATATATATATTTTAAATTAATTTACTTATATTTATGGTCTCGTTGTTCAGGCATTTATTTTCATTATTTGTTTTACTTCCGCAGCTTTATTGTTGTTGTTCAACCATTTCTACATATTATTTACTACACCATCTGCTTTATTCATACTTATCTAGTCTGTTTTTATTGCTTTGTGAAGCCGCTTTGGGGGCATTGTTTATTAAAGGTGCCGTACCGATAATGTCGGCTTAACGAAATACATCCGTAATTAATACGCGACAAAATTTGCCACAATATAAATCTTATTAATGTGCAAATTTTTACTTGCATCATAACCTTCATGTAGTTAACAAGAAATATGAATTAGCTTTATATTATTATTATTATTATTATTATTATTATTATTATTATTATTATTATTATTATTTTACCCATTTCAAGGAATTTTATGGTTGTTGTTCAGGCATTTATTTTTATTTAAATGTATTTTATTTTATTACTTATTTATTATTACAATATTACTCTGCAATTATTTCTACATATTTGTTCTACTTATATTTGTAAAATTTTAATTTATTCAGAAATATAAGCCAGTAATTGCGTATGTCTTCTTTTTTTTTATTCCTCATCCAAGTATTTTATGGTTATTATTATTATTATTATTATTAAGCACTTGTTTTTATTTATTTATTTATTTATGTATTTATTTTTTTACAGTTTTATTGTTCATGTAAGAAATACAGTATGAGCTAATAATTATATATTATTTTTTTTAACTGTATTTTTTGTTTATTTACTTATTTTTTTATTGTTCTGTGGTCTGGATCAGGTATTTATTACCATTAAGCATTTTACTGTTTTCAGAATTGTTGTTGTTGTTTGTTAGAAAACATCCACATATTATTTATTTTCCTTCAATGCTTTCACTGTGTGATTTTACGTTCTTACCGTTTCTGTTTTCAATCTATTGTCATTTCAGTTGTGAGAGCTGCTGTAAAGTAGGCTTGACTCAGTATGTGCAGTGAGGATGTTTGTTAGCATGTTTGTTTGTTAGTCGAGGACATATGCAGCACATATTTCATCTTTGGCCTGAATTTGGGGTTCAGAACATGCTAGCTGCAGTACCGAGTGTGAAACATGATATCCGGCGAGAGGAAAGGGAACAGTTGGACGTGTGCTAAGGCGCTGATTTGTGAAGTCTCGTTGCTACGTTCGCTGCTCTCTACACTATCAAGTGCAATTAAACATCTGCTGATGGTGCTGGTGATGGTACATGTGGTGTTGTGAATTGCGGTGCAGTTAGTACTGTTTACTTCCTGCTGAGCTACATTAAAACCATCCGATTAGAACAACAATAACAATTAACAACAATACGTCACCACAGCTGCACTCATGCTGTCTCGTTTACTCCCAATCGGTGTGAATAAGGTCCAAATTCAGCACTTTTATTTATTTATTTATTTGTTTATTTATTTGTTTATTTATTTATACAAATATAGCTGTATATCTACTTTATATTTGGCTTGTACTCTTTTACTAACTCATTATATCCTGGTGGCTACCTAATGAGAAGTAGAGAAGACTAAAAGAGTGGCCAGATTAAAGGTAAATACAATTTGCCTGGCAAAAAAAAAAAAGTCGGTGGAATGTGAAAGGACCTGGGAAATCCCTGAAGAGTCATTTTAATATAGTGAGTCAATAGAAAACACAACGGGTGTGGCCTCCTTTCTAACAAACAAACAAACAAATAAATAAATACATAAAAAAAGCATCTTTCTGTCTGTATAATGTCTGGATATTAAAATACAGATGGCTTTTGGTCCAAGCTGCATTGCCCCGCTTTGCTCCAGATGGTGTACCACCCCCCCACCCCCCCACCCCCCATCCACCCCCCCCCCCCCCCCCCCCAAAATCGCAATACAGCCTACATCATATGTTTCCTTATCTCCTTAAATCTACCATATACCATCCCTAGAAAGTTTTCCTGGGCAATTAAACAGCATCCACCACACATGGGTGTCAAATTGTTACCCTATTTTCTTTAGCGGGATCATCTCGGATTTGGGTGATTTTGAAAACAAGATGATTGGAGTGTTGATGTGGGCCAAAATCCCACCTTTAACATACTATGACATCTCAGTTTTGAGAAACCATAAATATATTTCACCAAAAAATGTTGCAGAAAAGTTTTAATTGGCTGAAGAGTCACTTTAACAAACACTTTTGGTCCTAACTAGACTTATATGCCATAACTTTATTTATTTTAGCATTTAATTAGATTTTTTATTTTTTTTTAAATGTCTGGGATGTCCTCCAGATAGTTGATCGTTTCTCACCAGTTCCTCTTGGTTTTTGGGACATTGAACTCTTACAGTGCTGAATGATTTGTCGAATTTGGGTTTATATAAATATTAACCAGATTTTTCAGCGTAGTATAAAATGTTACAAAGGACCCAAGATGATTAAGAGAGCAAAATTCAGAGAGATCAGGCAGATGCTCAACAGCGTGACCCTTGCGAGGAAGAGCATTCATTCAGTGCTGGGGGTTTCCTTTTCATCACTGATTCTCCACGCCCCTAGTTAGACAAAGTGTGTATGTGCATGTGTGTGTGTGTGTGTGTGTGTGCTCTCCAGTTAGCTCATCATTCCCAAACATTTATAACAATCTATAAAACACACTGTAAAAGTGAACGCATCAGTAATGTGTGCGTTTAACACAGCAGCTCTACTTAACTCAAGGCCTCATTGTCACCAACCTCATAAAGTCCATTCATGACTTTAAGATGCTTCGAGTTTCATGAAAAAAAAAAAAAAAAAAAAAACACACACACACACACGATGTGTATTGCAAAAAAGAAAAAAAAGTACATTTTGTCTAAAGAGAAAGTTTATTTATTTTTTTTTTTTTTTGAAGATGTTATTGAAAGATATATAATCATGGCACTGTTACAGCCTAGCTTTATTGTTGTGGCACACTTCTCCATTTTTTCTTTCTTTCTTTCTATCTTTATTTCCCTTATGGTGGGGGGAAGGCTGAGTTTGATGGAGTTTGGGGGAAAGTGTGTGTGTGTGTGTGTGTGTGTGTGTGTGAGGGTAGGGGTGAGGGTTAGTGTGTGTGTGCGCGCTTTTGTATGAGCTTTTCAGAGCTGCAGTCTGAGCGCCAGAGTCGCAGACGGCGAGAGGGCGCGTAAGAGCGCACACACACACTCTCTCCAAGGCGCCTCCCACAGACACACACAGGCGCGCACGCGCGCGCACGCACGCACACACACACACACACACAGACACACACAGAGTTTCTCACTCTGGAAGAAAGTGTCCGTGTGTAGTGTGTAGTATTAGCAGTCGGGGTTGCAGCGCTGCATCGCTGGGTCCTGATGTCTTCTCCGAGGAATAGTTAAGCGCTGAGGGGGGAAAGAAACGGGACTTCCAGGTTTTACATTTATTTATTTATTTATTTATTTTTATACAATATCAGATCTGATCTGATCGATGCAGAACGGATGCACGGGGACTTTACGCGAGGATTTATCATGCTCCGGTGTTAAGAGGAAGTAACACTACAGATCCACAGCAACTCTGTTGGAATTACGACTTTTTTTTTTTTTTTCTGGAAGGAGTCAAAGATGGAACAGATGAAGCCTCGCACCGGAGCCACAGCGCCGATCCTCCTCGCGCTCCTGCATCTTGCGTTTTTGGTCACACCGACGGCGGCGGTAACGCGCGATCCTCCCGGTAAGACTCTGAAGTACAAAGTTCTGGAGGAGCAGCGCGTTGGCACGGTGATCGGCAGGCTGCGGGAGGACGCGGCGGCGGCGCTGGCGCGTTTGCCGAGCTCGGTGTCGCCGCGCTTTCGCGCTATGCACGCAGGCGGCAGCGCGCCGCTGATCGCCGTGCGCGAGGAGGACGGTGAGATCAGCGTGGGCTCGCGGATTGACCGAGAGGCGCTGTGTGGCAGCCACCCGAACTGCACGCTCGAATTTGATGTGGTCACTCTGCCCGCTGAGCACCTGCAGCTCTTCCGTGTCCAGGTTGAGGTGCTTGATGTGAATGACCACTCGCCTAGGTTTGCCCGTTCAGTTGTTCCTGTGGAGATTTCAGAGAGCGCAGCCGTGGGAACACGCCTGCCATTGGACGCCGCTTCAGACCCGGATGTGGGCGACAATGCGCTGCATGCATACTCACTGGAGCGAAATGGCTTCTTCCGCATTGATGTCCGCACTCGTACCGATGGTGCCCGTTACGCTGACCTGGTTGTTGTACGAGAGCTGGACAGGGAGACCCAGTCTAGCTTCCAACTTCTCCTTAGTGCAGCTGATTCGGGCTCACCGCCACGGTCTGGGTCCACACTTCTCAAAATCAACGTTCTGGACTCCAATGACAACAGCCCAGTGTTTGAACAGCAGGCCTATGCTGTCAGCCTTCTGGAAAACTCTCCACCTGGAACACTACTGGTGGATTTGAATGCCACAGACCCAGACGAAGGCACCAATGGCAAGATCATCTACTCCTTCAGCAGCCACGTGTCACTCAAGATTCTTGAGACATTCAAGATTGACCCCGAAAATGGACAAATCACTTTAATCAAGAAGGTAGACTATGAGACTACCTCGTCCTACGAGCTTGATGTCCAGGCACAGGACATGGGGCCTAACTCAATTCCGGGACACTGCAAGATCATCGTTAAAGTAGTGGATGTAAATGACAATAAGCCTAAAATTAATATCAACCTGATGACACAGGGGAAGGAGGAGGTGGCCTACATTTCAGAGGCAGCACCAGTGGACACCTTCATCGCATTGGTGCGTGTTGATGACAGTGACTCAGGTCTGAATGGAGAAGTGACGTGCAAACTGCATGGCCATGGCCACTTTCGGCTGCAGAAAACCTATGAGAACAACTACATGATCCTGACCAATGTATCTCTAGATCGTGAGAAGCGTTCTGAGTACAGCCTGACGGTGATCGCAGAAGACAGAGGTTCTCCTAGCCTCTCTACCATCAAACATTTCACCGTGCAAGTGCAGGATGAGAACGACAACCCACCTCGCTTTGAGAAGAGCCGCTATGAGATCTTCAAGTCTGAGAACAACTCACCTGGTGCATATCTCACCTCAGTGTCAGCCACTGATCCAGATCTCGGCACCAATGGTCAGGTGACCTACTCCATTTTGGAAAGCACAGTTCAGGGGAGCTCCATCTCCACCTATGTGACCATCGACCCATCAAATGGTGCCGTGTATGCGTTGAGGAGCTTCGATCGTGAGGAGGTGGGCCGCTTGGCCTTCACAGTTCAAGCACAGGATGGTGGAGGTGGGGCCTCACTCAGTGCCAATGCCACTGTCGTCCTGACTGTTCTAGATGAGAATGACAATGCACCAATCATTGTGGCACCAGCACTCAGCAACCACACAGCCGATGTGCCACTTTGGAGGCAGGCCGAACCTGGGTACTTGGTGACGGTCATCAAGACCACCGATCGGGATGCAGGAGCCAATGGAGAAGTGACATGCTCCATTGTTGGTGGCAATGAAGAGGGGTTGTTCTTGATGGAACCACGAAGGTGCGAGCTCAGGACCAATGGAAGTGTGGATTCGTTGGGACGGGAGAGTTTTGACCTGGCTTTGCTGATTCAGGACCGCGGGGCGTCTACCCGTCTCTCCACTCGTGCCGTTCTTCGTGTCCTGTTACGCGACCACCCCGAGAGTCACTTTATCATACCTTCTGATTCTGGCAGCCAGGCCCCACTCGACCTCTCCATGATCATTATTATCTCCCTGGGTGCTATCTGCGGTGTGCTGCTGCTCGTCATGGTCTTGTTTGCGACACGCTGCTCTCGAGACCAGAAAGACCCACGCCATTCATACAACTGCCGTGTGGCAGAGTCCACTTACCAGAACCACCCCAAGAAACCGGCCAGGCAGATCCACAAGGGTGATATCACACTGGTGCCCACTGTGAATGGGACACTGCCTGTGAGGGCACATCCACGCTCACCTTCAGGGTCTCCGGCACCTGACAGCAGGCACAGCCACCACAGCCGTCAATCACTCAACAGCCTTGTCACCATCTCCTCCAATCATGTTCCAGAGAACTTCGCCTTGGAGCTTGCTCATGCCACACCACCCGTGGAGGTAATAAACTGTGTGTGTGTGTGTGTGTGTGTATAATAAATAACTACTCAAATAACCCATAACATATATACTAATGTATCTCTAACCTACATTCCAAAAAAATGTAATTAACAATCTGTGTACTTTGCTTTTAAACTGCTGTATGTGTATTGATTATAATTTTTGTTGCTATGGGTATACCATTGTACACTTTTATTTGTATGTGCATAGAGTATTTTAATTTTTTCCCATCCATTAACCCATCCATAAGGCATGATTCCTCATTCACACCTTCCCCTGCTGTGTGTTGCATTGCTGTCTGGTCCACCATTACTCATTTTTCGTTTCCATGTTTTTTTGTTTGCCCCTTCTCCCCCTTTTTTTTTTTCTTTTCTTCCTGTTCGGCTATAGCAAGTCTCACAGCTTCTGTCCATACTTCATCAGGGCCAGTACCAACCCAGACCGAGTTTCCGTGGCAACAAATACACTCGGAGCTACAGGTAACCAATCGCCTTTCAGCCCGCCGTGCTTAGAAAGTCTCCCTGGGTTCGAGACTGGGCATTAGAGATCTCAAAGCTCAGAGAACCTGGGGAAGTGAAAGTGCTCAGATCTAAACTGCCGCCTCCATCTTGTTAAAAGTGAAAGAGTGTTCTTTTCATATACAGTCATCTGCTTCATATGAAGCGATTTATTGTTTGCTGCTTTGTCATGGAGGCTGAAACGAGTTAAATAAACGTTCATAGCCTTGCACTGCATTACATACACCTTTGTAATAGTGACATGCATGCGTCATTCACTTGAATGGGATGCTTACAAGACAAGAAACCTGTATAAATCGGACTTTTCGTTTTTTTTTTTTTCAGGTATGCGCTGAATGAGATGGATAAGTTCAGTCTGAAGGACAGTGGCCGAGGGGACAGTGAGGCCGGAGACAGTGATTGTGAAATGGGAAGAGAGTCTCCGTTGCTGGGAGAGGGATTCGGTGAGGTCTTCACTCCTGATGGACAGCACCGACCGCACCCAGGTAAAGAATGATGAGATGTTTTTGTACCATTTTGAAATATCTCTTCCACTCTTTAGCTTGAGGCCACTTTCTTTAGCTGTTTCATAGAAGAGGCAGCATTTTCCACCTAGCATGGACTTCATTTCACATTGAGACACATATTTTTTATGGATGTTTACCCCGATTGCTCCCAATTTGGTCACAAGACTTGTGAAGCTGGCCATAGCATCTTTTCAAACTGCTGCTCAGGTTCCAGGGCAGCTGAACACTCTCAGAGGAGATGCTTACTGCCTTATTTCATATACATGACTTCACAAATGATCACGATTGGCTAGCGAAGCTCTGATTTACAGAACAGAGTAGTGCCATCCCTCCCGCCCAGAGATCATGGCCAATTTCAAAGATGGCTGTGAGATCATTGGGATTCAAACTCAAAGACGATGTGGATATACCTTAATTAGCAGGCTGATTTCGAGAATGACATTTTTGCACCTTTGAAAAAGCTCCTTTTTTCTGTAAATCTACTTAGTTTAATCTTTGCTTCTCTCCTTTCATGTGAGGGGGACCCATTGAGAATGCACCAGATTTTGTTTTTATTAACTCTAAGATGTATTATAAATGGCCCTTTCAAAGCTAATGGGCCCATAATGAAGTCCCTGGGATGTGACGAAGCAACAGCGTGAATGTTTAATGAAGGTTATAATTTGGTGTATTTGATTTGAATTATATATTCTTTAGAAGGGATGTGAGGAAAGTGAGCAAGAGAGTGAAAGAGAAAGAGAGAAAGAGAGATAGTCAGAGCGGGAGAGCTTTTATTCCATTGTTCGGCTGTAAACAGACTTATTTGAATGGTTAAGAGGCTGAATTAATTTGGTGTTCCAGGTTTTACACATTTTCTGCTACTGAGTGCACTCAGAGAATTAAATGGAGTTCAGAGGCGGCGGGAAAAACACGGCGCATTAGCTATTATCTGAATCATTTCATCTCTCAAAAAAGACGAGCCTCGCACAAAGGCGGCCATGTTCAAAAGCGCCGTGCTTTTCACCAAAGGACCCTTAATCAATTTAACAAAGTAGTTAACATAACAAGCTAACGTGAATTGTTTGTTGTTTGTTTTTTCTTTGTGGTGTGTTTAGCGATGAAGCTGTGTACGGAGGAGTGCCGCGTCCTGGGTCACTCCGATCAGTGCTGGATGCCCCCACTGTCCTCACAGGCCACATCCGATTACCGAAGCAACCTTTACATTCCCGGTGAGGATCCTCAGCAGGCTCCCGCCCCTGAAACCGCCCAATCAGGAGAGTCCACCCTGAGGAAAAAGAGCTTCTCCACTTTCGGTAAAGAGAGCGAGGAAGAGGAAGGGCAAGAGGGCGAGGCAGAGAAAGGAGAGGACCTTTGCGGGACCACGTCTCTGCTCTCGGAGATGAACAGTGTTTTCCAGAGGCTCCTCCCCTCATCGCTGGATGCCTACACTGAGACCAACGAGACGGAGAAAGTGCCTGTGGGGGCGGGGTCACTTGAAAGGAGGAAGGGTCACCTGCCAGGTAAAGCGAACGCCGCCTCGGCCTATCAGCACGGCGTGGCAGCCTGGGCCGCCAACACGCATTTCCAGAACCCGGGCCACGGCCACGCGCCCGCCAGTCACATGTCTACCTCACTGGCGGCTCCGCCTCTTGCCGCACCTCTATCCATGACAGCTTCCTGTTCAAAATGGCTGCCGGCGATGGAGGAGATTCCAGAGAACCACGAGGAGGACGAGCTAGAGTCGGTGCTGCATGGCAAACGTTGCGAGAGTCGCAGCGAGATCATGGACGCCAGTGAGCTTGTCGCAGAGATTAACAAACTCCTACAGGACGTTCGGCAAAGCTAGAAACAGATATCGCTGAACATTAATTAAACACGCAATGCGCGAGAAGTGGTATTTAAAACAAACAAAAAAAAATCAGAGACCTGCACTTGTCCTTAAAGTTGCATTTCTGACCGTCACGTGTTTTGTGAATGCTAATTATCCAAATGATGTATGGATTTCCTTGTTTTTTTTGTTTGTTTTTTGGGACACAGTGTACACAATGTGAGTGTATTTATCTTTGTATTTTAAAAATACAATTTGTAGTCTTTATATTTATATTAAAAAAAAAAAAAAAAAAGCCGTGTACATAAACCTACGCAATCAGATTTTTATTTTTATATTTTGAACGCATGTTGAGAAAATAATCAAGGCTGACATGCCCGTGTAAATAGTCCTATTTATGAGAAAAAAACCCACATTTTTATGTTATTGTTACATATATAATATAAGTATATTGAGATAATTGTGTATGGGGAGGGGAGCATGTTGGGGTTTCGTATTTATAATGGTGTATTCTTGATGTATTGTGTCAAGCTCGGTTTATGTTAAAATAAAAAGAAGTTGGACCTGCGATGGAATATTCCTGTCTTCATCATGGCTGACTTTCTGATGCATGTGTGCGTGTGCGTGTGTGTGTGTGTGTGTGTTATTGCAGTTACACACATCTATATCAATACATTTTTGAAAATGATCTTCTCTGCTGCCTTTAGAGCCATTTCATATCTTCACCTTCGCTCTTATCGCCCCCTGCTGGCCATTACTGTGAAGTGACTCTGAAAGTTTCTCATTTTCAGAGAAAAAAAAAAAACTAAAACATAAAGTACAAAAACAAAGGGACATCATGACTCCTGAAGTGGAGACAGAAAAATATAGAGGGTAATAATGTGACATAGGAACATAGGAAAAGCATATTTATATGTACAGATGGAAAATGAGACCTTTTAGATATTTTTTTCTCTCTAGTAAACAATGTTGATTTGATTTCTGAAACATGTCAGATCAGAGCCCCCTAGAGGCCAGAGAGTGTAATAACAATGTAATAAACGTCCCCCCCCACACACAGTCTCAAGCTAGCATTACATTTATGTTCCAGTTAAATGAAATCTGCTTGTAAACATCTGAATTCATACTTGCATTATGTTACTTTATGATCTTTAATGCTATGAGGACTGCTTCACACTTATTTAAGCTATAGAGAATGAAACCAGAGATACCGAGCTAGCAACTAGGCTAACATAGGGGTAAATCTAGAGAATTCCTCTATCACAATCGATACAAAACGGCTGCCGCTGCTGGTGGCGTTTAACGACGTGAACAAGTCCGTGCACTTTTAAAACGACGAGCTTTTAAAAACGTATCGTCTTGTTTGCGTGCGAATGACTGGAGCGATTGTTGAGCTAGCGAGAGATCCGGTCACATCACATGCTAATGATAACACGCTAATGGTTTTGACTCCCCGCTACGTAAAAACTTCACGTTTCCTCTAAGTTTAGGAGTTTCCTGTCAGCTGGTTCGGAAATAGGTTTTAAGATCGTTTCAGTGCCGCTTAGGAGAACTGTTAGAGGTGAAATAATCTAATAATAATATAATATAATTTCATCAATAAATTTCCGACGCTAGTCTCTTTATTTTGGGCTTGTTTGCATTACTATTTATATCGTGAACTGGTTTCTTGTGTGTTTTTTCGAATTGAAAAAGAGAGGATAAAACACTCACTCACCCACACACACACACACACACACACACCCACACACACACACACACACACACACACACACACACACACACACACACACACACACACATACATACACACACTGGCTAAAAGCTGGACTGTGCTGAGACTTATGTTCCCTGATAAAGCATCACAGAAACACGTATATCTTCACTCTTTCTTTTTGTTTTATGTATCATTTCTTTCTTTTCTTTTCTTTTCTTTTCTTTTCTTTTCTTGTTTTTTTTTTGTTTCCTTGATGTCTTTGCTTTCTTTTTCTTTTTTTTTCTAGTTGTTTTCTTTTTCCTCTATATGTTATTCATTTATTACTTAATTATTTATTTCTCTTTGTTTTGTTTTGATTTTTTTATTTTATCTGTTCATTTCTTTTTTTTTCTATGTCTTTTCTTCCAAAAAAAAACAAAAAAAAAAAACAGCTATAATTCGAAAAGATAAAATAAAAATAAAATAAATTCGGTAGAAACCTACAATATTCAAATCGTCTTCATTTCTCATTCATTTCCTTAGACAATAATACTAAATACCGCTACACACACACACACACACACACACACACACACACACACACACACACACACACACACACACACACTTCATTAGAGAAAACAGATGAATCAGGCATCTTCATTCTGTTGGGCGAGTCAGAAAGTCGACATAATTACACCAATTAACCGACCTAGAAAAGCCAGTGTGTGACATGAGCCTGATTATGAGTGTGCGTGTGTGTGTGTGTGTGTGTGTGTGTGTGTGTGTGTGTGTGTGTGTGTGTGTGTGGTAATCATGACTCTATTCTCTCCGTGTCGCTGCTGCTTAGAACATTGTGAAAGATGTTAATGTTGTTTGTTAATTACTAAAACGAGCTCTAGGCCAAATGAACGCCTCCACCGTGGCCTGAACAGAGAAACCTGACTGGTGGAAAGCCGTAACTGCGTGATTAGGAGCGCTGCACGATGTCAAACGCGTAGTGATCCGCCTCATTATACACGTCTAACGAGGCCGCGTGATGACGCTGCACCCTCGAGTGGGACAGGTTGAGAAGATTCCGGAACGTTCCTCCGTTTCCCGGGTCACCTGTGTTTAAGAGCGGCGGCGCCGGAGCCACACCGAGGCTCGGGAGCCGTCATTACGCTCCTACTGTACGACTGTTCCCGTGATTAATAACACCATTAGCAGCGAGTGTGCTGATGGGAGCAGCTGGTCACACTGATAGGAGGAAATGTAAAGTGACAGTGATGATGACGGTGAGGGAAGATTAAACGCAGCAATAACACACTAATCATAACCATCAGCACGGTCACACGCGATGGCGAGGGGGTTCAGAGGTGGAACGGTGGGAAAGATTCATGGCTTGTACCACGGCATGGTTGAAGTCTTGAATGTGATCGGATCAGAAGACGTGCACTGTTTTTGTGTCACAGGATTGTGCTCTCTATCATATGTCATCGTTTCTATAGTAACAGGCGGTGGTGTTTAACAACGTGACCAAGTCCGTGCACTTTTAAAGTCCGACGAGCTTTTAAAAACGTATCGTCTTGTTTGCGTGCGAATGACTGGAGCGATTTTTGAGCTAGCGAGAGATCCGGTCACATCACATGCTAATGCTAACACGCTAACGGTTTTGACTCCCCGCTACGTAAACACTTCACCTTTCCTCTGAGTTTAGGAGTTTCCTGTCAGCTGGTTCGGAAATAGGTTTTAAGATCGTTTCAGTGCCGCTTAGGAGAACTGTTAGAGGTGAAATAATCTAATAATAATATAATATAATCTCATCAATAAATTTCCAAAACTAGTTTAGTTTATTTTTGGCTTGTTTGCGTTTCTGTTTATATCGTGAACTGGTTTCTTGTGTGTTTTTTTTCCAACTTTCGACTTTCAGCTTTCTGACAGAAATTTTTTTTTAATAGCTCTTTCACAGGGACTTGCACATAATCTACCAATTTAAAAAAATTAAAAAAAAATTGTTGTTTAACCAAAGAACAGCATGTAATTGTTGATTTTTGCTAGGAGACATTTGTGTAACTCGGGTGTCCACGCTTTGTAACAGTCACAGGGCTTTGTAAAGTTTCCCAGCAGTGGAAAGTCTTCAGGACAGAAAGGCAGGTTGAGTTTTTAGAGCGAGAGAGAGAGAGAGAGAGAGAGAGAGAGAGAGAGAGAGAGAGAGAGAGAGAGAGAGGTGATGCTGGTGAGGGAGGAATGAAGAATAACACACTCCAGACGATGCAGTTATACAGAAATAATACACCTCAGGTCGCGCTGTGCCGTATCACACCACCCCGGCCTTATTATTTTCATATAACAGCACAGAATTAGTTAGTCCTTATTCCTTGTGTTACTCCGTGTCAAGTCCAAGACCACAACCAGCTGAGATCAAGTCAAACCAGAGTCTTAATTCTCACACTGGCCATCTTATTGCGCCAATGATTAGGTTGTTTTCTAGAAGAAAAAAAAAATGGAATCACTTGATGTCAAGCTTTGTGCGTGCGAAAAGAAAAGAAAACACAAAAACATTTTATTTTCTCTCTTTCAAGACCAAGACAGGATTGTCAAGATCACTACTTTTGTATATTGTCCCAGACATAATTGTGATAAACAATATTATTGTCATTTAAAGGCCATTTTATGCCACTGATGATATAATAATAATAATAATAATAATAATAATAATAATAATAATAATAATAAGAAGAAGAAGAAGAAGAAGAAGAAGAAGAATATAATAGCACAATAATGCAAGTACACCCTTTCAAATAGCAATGAACTTTTAATTCTTAAGAATATTCAGACATCGGAGTTAGAATGTCAAAAAATAATTTTTTTTTGTCTTCTGATGAAAATATCTTAATGGCACAGAACATTAGTCAACGGCATTTCAGTTGGCGAGAAAATGCCAAAAATTAAACCAAATATTCACACATTTCTTATATTAACTTAAAAATGTATCAACAAAAAGGTGTGAAAAATGCCCTTGTTGTGAAAACCTTATCTCCTGAAATAATAACAATGAGGAGACCATTGTGATACAATACTGTGAATTCTTCATACTTTAGTTATTCATCGTGCATTTTTATCTTAAGTTCGAATCTTACGATCGAGGTCATGTCTTTATATCGTACGATAAGTCAATAACGTAATTATCGTGACAGGCCTAAACCAAGACCATATTTAGAGAGACCAATGTCCAGGACTGAGACAAGTCCAAGTAGAAATGCCAATAAATACAGAAAGTCTATACAGAAAAGTCAGAGTCTATACAGAAAACGACTCAAGAACGGACTGAAGTCTGACAGTCCTAGTGCTTTGTTAAAGCGGGAGTCATTAAACTGTAAAACCCAGAGCTGCATAATCAGAGAGTTAAGAGAGAAATTGCTTGAACATAAAAAAAAAAAAAAAAACTTGTGAAAAGGATGAAATGGATTTCTCTCCAGCTTTCAAAATGCTCCCAGATTTCCCCTTAGAGATTAATACAGTACGTCCACCCATCCATCTAGCTATTTATTTATCTATCTGCGTTATCTAGCTAGCTGTTTACTCTATATGGCCGAAAGTATGTGGACACGTGTCCATCACACCCCTATGTAGCTCTTCTCCAAACTGTTGCCACAATTTTGGAAGCATTACAATTTCCCTTTGGGATTAAGAGTCCAAAACCTGTTCCAGCGTGACGATGCCCCTGTGCACAAAGCGAGGTCCATGAAGACGTGGTGTGTTAAGGTTGGAAGAAGGTGGAAGAACTCGAGTGTCCTGCACAGAGCCCTGACCTCAACCCCACTGAACAACTTTGGGATGAACTGGAACTGGAGCCTCCTCACATCAACATCACTGATGCCCTCGCGGCTGAACGAACACAAATCCTCACGGCCACGCCCCCAAATCTAATGGAAAGCCTTCGCAGAAGAGTGGAGCTTATTATAACAGCAAATGGAGAATAAATCTGGAATGGGATGTTCAACAAGCACATACGGGTGTGATGGTTAAGTGTCCACAAACTTTTGGTCATATAGTAGATTTCCTGGGGTTCTCGAACGTTTTTTTTGTTTTTTTTTTGGCCAGTGACCACATTTTTAAGCACTCAAAAATCTTACGAATGATTTCTAGTGGGAATTTGCAGAAACTGTAATCCTACTATTGCAAAACTTTCTCATCTAAAGACGAAATCTGATCTTGAATCGACTTTTAGTCACAAAAAACATGGATCTTGTTGTTTGTGCGTAAAGAAAACATTTGTTACACATAAAATAACGAAAGATAGAACATGGGTTTTTATATTTACACATTCAATGAAGCTTTTATGAATCACGATGAATTACACACTCACCGTGTCTCTAATGAGAGGACACACATATAACACACATCTCATCTTACATCCAACTTACTTTGATTTGATATACACAATCACACTGAACCCTTAGTATGTTCACAAAGTTTGGATTTTAACCAGTGCCCAAGTGTATGTTGTTACAGGCTGCTGCTACAGACTAAAATATTGCCCGTGCGCTGTTAACAATGACGTATTTCTAATACAAGTGGTTTTACAAGCACATGGATATAAACCTGTCATTTGCGAAATGCACTACAATCACAGCTGCTGTTATAGAAAATTAATCAACGCTTCTTCTAACCAATCAGATTCGAGAATTCAACGGATACTTTGCATCCTGGATGTGTATCTGAGCCGTGATGGTTCCTCGGCCACCAGATGGCAGTATTTCTACACGCGTGTCCTCCTTGCATTTTCCATTTCGTTCATATACACATAAAATCAGCTCCCCTGTCGGCTTAGCTATTCATGAGCAGACGGACTAAAAGCATGTAGGGCGGCTGAGGAAGGAAAGAAAAGGAGAATGAGAAGCGCTGGAAATGTTCTCGGTGCTGTGCAAGCTGAATGGTTTAATCCCAGCCCTCATCGTCTGAATGGCAAAATCAGCATACGGCGTGAATCATATGAGAATCTGGAAATTAATGCATGCTGAATGAATGCGTCTTTTCCCATTGTAGGTCTTTCTATAAATTTATAAATCTCTCTCTCGCTTTAGTAGGAGGAGGTGGAGAGATTTAACTCGGTCTAATTAGAGAGAGAGAGAGAGAAAGAGAGAGAGAGAGAGAGAAGATGAGATGCTAATGCAGGCTTTTATCAGGTTGATGCAACTTCCCATACCGAGCGAGGTGCATAAAAATGAGAGAATAAACGTTTGTGTACATTTCCATGTGTGTTTCCACACAGGTCCTTTCCCGAATGCTGGTTGCCAAGGCGGCGTCTCCATGGCTGCGATGTTGTACACCGAACTGTACCACGGGCAGAGTGTGATCGCAAAAGAAAAATAAGAAAGGCCGAGAGACAGGTTAGACAGTTTAACCTCAAAAGCAGTGCCGTACTAATCATCGCTTAAAGACTGTAAACTCTATTTCCGCTCTGCAGTTTGTAGTCTCAGTGGGATGTAAACACACTAATAGTTAAATAGCAGTCCTGTGTAGCACACACGGCGCCGTCGAATTCTCGATTCCGATTGGTCAGAAGGTGTTGATTCATTTTCTATAATAGCAGTGCAGCTGGTAGCCACAGGTTAAAAAAAAAAAAAAAAAAACAGGTTAAAAAAACAGGAGGGAAAATCTATATAGTTCCCAAAATTATTTACAAAAAAAAAAAAAATGAAGGAAAATTTGGGATAAGTATTTACTCTCTGTGTGGCAGAGAAACTGCTAAAATACTTCTTTTCGAAAGAGACATGGCTACAGCATCAAAATGTTAGCTGGCTGATGAAGAATTATGTATCATTAGCACATTTTGTCAGTAGCTCAGTATACGGCCCTGAGTTTATTTCTCTGTTTTGCCCCCTAGTGGAATTACAAAGAGTGGACTAACATTTACTAGCTAGTGGAATAACAGAGACTAGCTAGTGGAATAACAGAGACTAGCTAGTGGAATAACAGAGATTAGCTAGTGGAATAAGAGAGATTAGCTAGTGAAAATACAGAGACTAGCTAGTGGAATAACAGAGACTAGCTAGTGGAATAACAGAGATTAGCTAGTGGAATAAGAGAGATTAGCTAGTGGAATAACAGAGATTAGCTAATGGAATAACAGAGATTAGCTAGTGGAATAAGAGAGATTAGCTAGTGAAAATACAGAGACTAGCTAGTGGAATAACAGAGATTAGCTAGTGGAATAACAGAGATTAGCTAGTGGAATAAGAGAGATTAGCTAGTGGAATAACAGAGATTAGCTAGTGGAAATACAGAGATTAGCTAGTGGAAATACAGAGACTAGCTAGTGGAATAACAGAGATTAGCTAGTGGAATAATAGAGATTAGCTAGTGGAAATACAGAGATTAGCTAGTGGAATAATAGAGATTAGCTAGTGGAAATACAGAGATTAGCTAGTGGAAATACAGAGATTAGCTAGTGGAATAACAGAGATTAGCTAGTGGAATTACAGAGATTAGCTAGTGGAAATACAGAGACTAGCTAGTGGAAATACACAGACTAGCTAGTGGAATAACAGAGACTAGCTAGTGGAATAACAGAGATTAGCTAGTGGAATAACAGAGACTAGCTAGTGGAATTACAGAGATTAGCTAGTGGAATAACAGAGATTAGCTAGTGGAATAACAGAGATTAGCTAGTGGAATAACAGAGATTAGCTAGTGGAATAACAGAGATTAGCTAGTGGAATTACACAGACTAGCTAGTGGAATAACAGAGATTAGCTAGTGGAATTACACAGATTATCTAGTGGAATAAGAGAGATTAGCTAGTGGAATTACAGTGATTAGCTAGTGGAATAACAGAGATTAGCTAGTGGAATAACAGAGATTAGCTAGTGGAATTACACAGATTATCTAGTGGAATAAGAGAGATTAGCTAGTGGAATTACAGTGATTAGCTAGTGGAATTACAGTGATTAGCTAGTGGAATTACACAGATTAGCTAGTGGAATAACAGAGATTAGCTAGTGGAAATACAGAGATTAGCTAGTGGAATAACAGAGATTAGCTAGTGGAAATACAGAGATTAGCTAGGGGAATAACAGAGATTAGCTCCTTTTTCAAAATTTTCAATTAAAATACAAGATGGTTTTATATTAAAATACGGATTATAAATTCATTTGCTGAGCCGAACTAGAACTGGCTCATCAGCCCGGTCTAACTCCTTATGTTTGACACGTCTGTTCTAATACGTTGTCAATTTCCCTTCTTTTTTTCCCCCTCACATCTTCTACACATCTTTTGCTTTCTTTTAAATTGACTTCACTTCAACTTTTCAACCTTTTTGCAACTTATTTTGAACAACTGATACGACTCACAATACGAGGTCAGATACGGGATGATATGGATAATGCACAGCACACTTGTGCAAACTGACAGCGTCGCTAACATTCATCATATTCTAATGAAGACGTCAATAATTAATCACCCAGTTATTAATATTTCAGCTCATCTAATATGGCTATTTCTCCGCCCTACAGGCCAAAGGGTCAGAGGTCACAGGGCAGGCTGGCAGCATGTCGATGCTCGCTCGATGTTAGAGCCACATGTTTGATTAGCGTTTCTCTTCCGCCTCCGTGATTTTAAAGGATTTGATATTCCACAGGCTGCTGTGACCAGGTCAGGCTCAGCTGGTCGATGTCATTCTGCAGCATTTTGTGTGTGTGTGTGTGTGTGTGTGTGTATACTTGTGTTAAAGCAGAATTTTGGACACTGGCCCAAAGCCCCTCACATGACCTGCATGTGGTCACCTGTGGAGTGACCACACAGCCTCTGACTCCGAACATTCCTCCTCTCCTCTGTCATGTTTTAGATATTTTAGCAGTGAAGTTGAAGCTCAGGTAGGAGAGCTGTTCTTTCATTTTTACAGAATCGATCATCACAGAACCAACCAGACTGAGTTGCTGTCAATCAAAGACATACCGATTCACTGTGAAAAAAAAAAAAAAAAAAAGTTCTTTGGACTTCTGAATAAGTCGAAGAGCCAAAAGATTGTAAAAAGTGTCTAAATTGTCACTTTCGATGTTGTAGGTTTGTGATGCAAAGACACTATCAAGACCTGGATCTGTTTAGTGCTCCAAATATTGGTATCTACATTCTGATTTAAATCTGAAGTAGGCGTGGCCTAAACTGGAAAGGATTTATTTCTGTTGTTATTTAAACTATTTCTATTGTGCAGTCATCTTAATTAATTTATCGATTTACAGTTTCGAACAAATTTAGTTGGTTCTATTTCCCAAAGCTAGTTATTATAAAGAAACTAGTAGCCTAATTTAAACCCCTGACCAGGCAGATACTAAGGATGAATAAATGCATCATTGTGAATGCTTTGTTCGAGTTCACGTTTTTTTTTTTTTTTTTTTATTATACATGGAGCTACATGTTGCATTTACGATAACAGAAGAAAAGGTCCACACTGTGGAACTGAGGTTTGCTCGTTAGCTCAATGTCTCTACTTTCATAGAAAAAAGGGGTTTTATTTTATTTTATTTATTTATTTATTTATTTTTTAAGAAGGTGGAAGGATGGCCCATCTGATAAAGCCATGCATGCTTCCTAGAGGCTGAGTACTGCGTATGTACCCCCTCCAAACCCTGGAAAATGTGGTTCTAAAGTGAAAATTCATTCATTTACAGCATTTAGCACACACCCTTATGCAGAGTGAATCACATAAGTGCGTTGTTGTCCCCAAAAACATACCCTTGCACTAGTTCAATAGGTCAGGGACTAAGAATACCATTGAGTGAACACTTGGAGAAGAGGTACTACAGCAAAAAATAAATAAATAAATAAAAAAGTCAAGGTTTTTTTTTTTGGTTTTTTTGTTTATTTTTTTTTCAGGAAGGCAAGATGCCATGCTGGAAATACATATAAAGTACAAGACATCATCAACAACAACAACAACAACAAAAAAAAAAAAAACAACAACCCAAAGTCCAACAATAGCATATAGTCTAAAACCCACACACACACAAAAAAACAGACCTTGTCAGGACTTTTTCATGAACTTTCCCACTATTTATGCTGTGTTTTATTGCCATTTTTCCATTTCTTAGCTGTTTAGTTGACTTATGCATGAGTTGCGCAGACGGAGTTGCGCAGACCTCGGAAGTAATTATAAACTTAAGTTCTGTTCAGACAGTTGTGCAAAAGTTTGCTGAGAACAGACACTCAGATACGCACAAATCTGAACTTGAACTAAAGCATGATAAGCGAAGGGCAGTATTACATCCGGCGCCTCTGCGTGACACAATATGCTAACTTATTAGAATGAGTTCATTAATATAAACTGACAGGCGGAACTATTGTCAGAGCTGCGGTTATAGAAAATTAATCAACACCGATCAGAATTGAGAATTCAACAGCGCTGTAGTATAACATGCAATATATAACGGGTACCTCCATATACGTTATATCATTAGACATACATCAATTTAAATTTAAATTATTATTATATATATATATATATAATCGAGCAGGTAGACGGCACCATGGCACGCACATTCTCTGTTTAAATCCACCATGGAGCTTCAGATGTGAAATTGTCACAGTTTGAAGAAAATGAATTGAAGCTGGTGTGAATGATGTTGTTATAATATGAAAATTGCAGTGTACCCCAGTCTCCGTCTAGAATTGTCGTCTAAAACATACATTAACTTCTCTCCATGGCGCTAGATGCAAAACAACACTCGAGCAGCGTGTGGGTGTTTGAGCCATTACCCACAGCAGATTCGTTTCTGCTCCCGCGCCGTTCCTCGCATCGAGCTCCTGCTGTCTGCCGAGAAGGAAGAGGGAGCGGTGACACCACGGATCTTAAAGACGTTAAGATGATTTTCAAGCAAACACAGTATAACATCGAGGGCACGCTTGAGTTTCGAGAGAACCTCCACGGAGCTGGGAGGAACCTGGGGTTATCTCTAGTGCGTTGTCTTATTGCATCCGTTCAAAAAGACAGCCCTCTTTAAGATGGCCCCGTTTCAGCTCCTGCACGGCTTCTCGTGGCCTAAGGACGCACTCTGAGTATCTGCTTGTTGAAACTGTTAAAGGATACTGTCAGATGGATGAAAGTGAAAACTCAAATTGCCGTAGCGTCGTTCAGCGAGCGGCGCTTTGGTAAACTGCCTGGTGAAGATTTTTGAAACATGCCTCCAGCTTTCAGGCTGGTTTTGTTTGCCAAGAATTACTACAAAGCAGAATAATATTGAGTTTTAAAAGACTGCCTTTTCTCCCTGTTCATCGTGTTTGGATTTTCAGGCTTGACAAAGTCTTGGTAGTGAATCATATTAATGACTGCTGATGTAAGTAACACTTGGGATAATGAAACACTAGGGAGTGTGCTATTGAGTGAAAATAATCAACAGTGAGGCAGTGTGATGCATCCTGATATGAACCTCCCAAAGTTGATTGTTTTCTTACAACTGGATGTCCCAATGTATCAATAAAATACAACCCTAATTCCGAAAAAGTTGGGACAGTATGGAAAATGCTAATAAAAACAAAGAGGAGTGATTTGTAAATGTACTTTGACTTGTATTTAAACAAAAAAAAACGTATAAAGACAAGGTATTTGATGTTTTACCTAATCAACTGCATAGTTTTTTGAAGATAAATGTTTATTTTTAAATTGATGCATGCAACACGTCCATGCGTCAGTTTCAATACTTTGGTAAGCCTTTGTCAGTGAACACCATTCGCCGCTGCATCCACAGATGTAAGTTAAGGCTTTACTATGCAAAGCAGAAGCTGTACATCAACACTGTCCAGAAGCGCCGTCGACTTCTCTGGGCTCGGTCTCATCTGAGATGGACAGTAGCACAGTAGTGACAATAGTAGTGACAGTAGTGGAATCGTGTTTTGTGGTCTGACGAGTCGACATTTCAAATCCGTCGTGTTCTCCGGGCCAAAGAGGAATAGGACCATCCAAGCTGTTATCAGCGTCAGGTCCAAAAGCCAGCATCTGTCATGGTATGGGGGTGTGTCAGGGCCCATGGCATGTGTAGCTTGCACATCTATGAGGGCACCATTAATGCAGAAAGATATGTACACATTTTGGAGCAACATATGCTGCCATCCAGAGCAGGACAATGCCAAACCACATTCTGTCAGGATGGTTACATAAGCAGAGCGTGCGGGTGCTAGCATGGCCTGCCTGCAGTCCTGACCTGTCTCCGATTGAGAATTTGTGGCGCATTATGAAGCACAGAATAAGACAACGAAGGCCCCGTACAGTTGTACAACTGAAGAAATGCATAATGGATGAATGGGGGAAAATTCTGCTTGCTAAACTTAACCAACTGGTGTCTTCAGTCCCAAACGCTTAATAAGTGTTATTAAAAGAAAAGGTGATGTTACACAGTGTTAAACATTTGACTGTTCCAACATTTTTGGAATGTGTTCCAGTCATCAGATTTGAAATGAGTGTATATTTTCAAAAATAAATTCACAAAGTAAAACATTAAATAATGTGTTAATAATGTGTTTTCAATATAGTACAGAGTGCACATACTAAGCAAGACTTCACAAAGCATTTTTGTGCATATGTACAGTACATGTGCTAGACCAGGAAGTTAGTGAGTGTGCAAGAAGAGTACTTCTGCTGGCATGGAGGTGTCGTGTCCTTGGTGGGTGTTACTTTAATAAACAGTTAAAAAATGTTTGGAAATTCTTTCCATGCTGTATGAAGGGACAGCACAAAATTATCCATTGCTTCACATTTCATTTGTTTGTCTATTGTTAGTATATCATCCATACCCAGGGGAATTCTATGATAGTACATTTCTCATTATGAACACACTAGACCAGGGGTCATTACCTGGTGGATTGTGGTCCAGCAGACCAACGCAAGAACTTGGAATACTTATGTGCAACTTATAACATCCAAGTGAAAAATATAACACCAATATGTCAGAAAAAAAAACCCAAAATCACTGAGTTGGAAAAAGGATCACACCCTTGCTTTAATTTGCCTAATTTTTTTAATTACAGCCTTTAGTCTGTTGGAATATGTCTCTACTAACTTTGCACATCTAGACTTTGCAATATTTGCCCACTCTTCTTTGTAGAACTGCTCAAGTTCAGTTTAATTTCATGGTGACCGTTTGTGGACTGCAGTCTTCAAGTCATTCCACAGATTTTCAATGGGGTTTAAGTCTGGGCTCTGACTAGGCCATGCAAGGACATTCACCTTTTTCTCCTTCGACCACTGTGTGGTCAGTTTTGTTGTGTGCTATGGGTCATTGTCATGTTGGAAGGTAAACCTTCTTCCCATTGACAACTTTCTGGCAGAGGGCAGTAGCTTTTCCTCAAGAATTTATCATTATTTTGCCCCATCCATTTTCCTTCTATCCTGACAAGTGCTCCAGTCCCTACTGCAGAGAAACACCCCCATAACAGGATATTACCACCTCCATGCTTTACTGTAGGAATGGTGTTATTTGGATGGTGAGCCGTATTGGATTTCCGACAGACATATCGTTTGGTGTTGAGGCCAAATAATTCAATTTTCTCATCTGACCATAACACCTTTTTCCATGTGGCCTCAGAATCTTCAAGGTGCGTTCATGAGGCCTTTCTTGAGGAGTGGCTTTTTTCTTGCAACCCTCCCATACAAGCCACATTTGCGGAGAATTTGTGATGTTGTTGTCACATGCACACAATGATCACTCTTTGTCATCAATTCCTGAAACTGCTTCAGAGTTGCTGTAGACCTCTTGGTAGCCTCTCTTACCAGTTTCCTCCTGCCACTTTCATCCAGTTTGGAGCGACGTCCTGATCCAGGGAGGGTGTGTGTTGTACCAAATACCTTCCACTTCTTAATAATAGACTTCACTGTGCTTCTAGGTGTTGATAAAACCTTTGAATTTTTTTTTGTATCCATATCCTGACTTGTGCCTGTCCACAACTTTATCCCGGAGACCTTTTGACAGTGCTTTGCCACCTATAGTTGATTGTTTGCTTCAGTTGCACTACAAAATGCTCCAGGAAAGCTCTTTTCATGCTGAGCTAATCAAAATGACCACAGCTGATCACAGTTGAAAGTCAAATGGCTTTGTGTGCCATTGAGAAGGTGAGTTTGCAAGTCATTATTGAGTTTACAAGTCATTTTAGGAGGGGGGTGATCCTTTTTTCCAACTCTGTGATTCTGTTTATTTATTTATTTATTTTTATTTTTCCTGACATGTTGGTGTTATATCCTTCACTTGGATAAGTTGCACTGAGTAAATACAGCTGGATAAAACAAAAACTGTGTCCGTCTACATTTCAGGTTGAAAAGCAACAAAATGTGATTATGCTAAAGGGGGGTGATTTTTTTTTCTATACCCACCGTAGATCCTCTGCTGAGTTTGTTTTCACATTATGTTTAAAGACGAATGGACAAAGATTTTTATTCTGATTTTGTTCAATTCAAAAGTCATCGAGCTAATCAAAAGTGCTAGCATGAAGTGAAATTAAAAGGTAACTGTTGTGGGTATTTGGCTGTCTTATCTGGATTTCGGAGAAGTTTTTATTCATGTCAAAACGTTATATAGTTAATGAGAGAGCTAGAGAACATGAGAGGGGGACACAGAGAGAGAGAGAGAGAGAAAGTGAGCCATCGTGGGTCACACCATCAATCCATGGCATTCGTTTTGACAGTCCTGAACACACACACACACACACACACACACACACACACACACACACACAAACACACATAAACACAGGAGCATGTACAGTCTTAGTGCTTTATTTATTCATAGTTTTTAGCACACACGATGAAGCTCCCTTGAGAGGCAGAATCTCATTTTCTAAGCTCTCCAGAATATCTGCATCCTGAATATCTGCCGTGCTGTTACCCAGAAACAGGTTCTGAACCCCTGGAGTCCTGCATTTTAGTAACATGCTCGGGGACAGAGGGAAGCTTTAATATAATGCGATTTATATTCATGAAAGCAATGTTTCATCCAGAGCGATCGTATTTTACTAAGAAAAGCGAGTGTATCGCTCATACTCTCAGCTAACTCGGTATATAAATAACAGTATAGATCAGATAAATATGGATCTCCTGAGTGGCACTCAGGGTTAAAGCCGAGTGTGCACGGGGTGTGTTGCAGGGATCAAATGCTAATTGCACCATCTGCTGTTAGCAGCGCAGAGTCCGGGGTGATACCGAAGGCCGAGTCTCTGGGGGATGAACGGGACACCCGAGCTCGATTTCATTCCTTCATCGAGCAACAGGAAGTGTCGTGCGAAAGTGCTCAAGAAGTCTCACGCTATATGTTCACGATAGAAGCATTCCATAGTCTCTTTTTTTTTTCTTTTGTAAGGCCGCGTTGCCAAAGAAGCTTGCTCGCCAAAGAATGTAATCTTAGCGGTTAGCATATTTAATCTGATACTTGGCACAGGATGTACAGCACATTGGCAGGTGGCAGGTCTTCTACGAGTATTAAATGACCTGCTCGGTAACATTACGCTATAGTGCCAGACCGCCAGTTTAATGTAAATTAGAGAGAAGGTTGTGGTGATTAGTACAATGGTTCCGTACGTGGGAAACTTACCGCAAGAATCTGCAAGAAGGAAAATGTCAACAATACATTATAACATTTCTAGGTGTTAAGTAAGGAATAAAACACTTGGGGGTGTGCTGTAAAAGGAACATAATCAGTGACAGAGTGGTTATGTGTTCTGATGTGAAGAAGCGTTACCGTTAGCAACCGGAAGTTGATTATTTTCTAAAATCTGAAACGATTTATTAGTCTTATAACACAGCAGTTTGGTAATGATTGCAATTTTTAAAAAAAATATATATATATATTAAACAACACTTCATACTTTTTATCCGTTTATAGTTACATTTCTCACTTACTGCATGTTATAGCAGGTATTAACAGTCATTCCCTCACCAGCCTCTCTTTTATTCTGTCTTGAAATTAATAAGACAAAAAATAAGACAAAAAGCCTCGTCGTGTTATCGAGAAACCACAAAGTGTAAATCGTTCCTGCCTTAATGATGTCAGAAAACTTCACGTTACAGCTTTACCTCTGACTGTTATAAAGTGCTGACACTGGAGACTCCTTCCATAAATGCTATATAAACATCTCCTCATGGAAAAGCATTATAAGTTGTTTTTTTTTTAAACCCCGTGTTTGCTTTACTAACCCCAGTGGCACCATTTTAAATGCCAGAAAGGACGGATTATCTGTTACGTATGTTAGATGTGCATCGATTATTAGCTTAAGATAACAGCTGTCTTGTAATGATAGTGTCTCACAATCCATTATACGTGGCTTCGACTGACAAAATAGCTGTCGCCTATTATTCCCACACAAAGACGATCGCAAGGATGACATAACACGCTTGATGACACATCTTAATGTTAAATTGCAGTAAATTCTGAGTATCTGACGTTAATAAAACACAGCTCGTGTTCTTCAGTTTATTGAGGTCATTTTACATTGACATTTATTCATTTACCACAAAATGGACTCTGTTTCTTCTTTCCTGCTTCATTCATCCTATCTGCTCTTTGTTTCCTCATGGTGGAGGTTTCCTTCCTCCTTGTAGCGCTTTCCTGCTGTCTACTTCCTCCCGGTGGACGTCTGCTTCCTCCATCCTGCTTTCTACCTGGACTCAATTTCCTCTTTCCTGCTTCATTCATCCTATCTGTTCTTTATTTCCTCTTGGTCTAGGTTTCATGCCTCCTTTCCCACTGTCTTACTTCCTCCCAGTGCAAGTTTCCTTCCTTCCAAGCTGCACTCTACCTCTTTAGGAGCTTTCCTAACTCCTTCCTTTCTTCTTTGTACCTGGTCTCTATGTCCTCTTTGTGAATGTTTCCCACCTATTTCCTGTGTATTTCTTTATTTCTGCTCTCTACTTCCCTCTGTTCCCTTCTTGAGATTTCTTGCCCCCTTCTGACTTCCAAACCGCTCTCAACCTCCTCAAGTTCCTGTTCTTCACTTCTTCCCTTCTTCTCTAATTCCTTCTGCCTCCTTCCTGCTTCCTACCTCCTTTTATTCTTCCTCCTGTGAAACTTTCTTGCTATTTTCCTATTTCCTTCTTACTACTTTCTGGATTTCTTGCTTCCTAACTGCCCTACATCTCCTTACAAGGTTTCTTGCCTCCTTTCTTCATCTTATCTGCTCTTTCTCTCCCCCCGCCCCCGTTTCCTTCTTCCTCCCCGCTCTTTCTTTCCTCTCCGTGGCGGTTTCCTGCTGTTCTCTTTTAGTCCTTCTCATGAAGATTTCTTTCTTCCTTTCTTCTTCCTACCTGCTTGCTACTTCCTCCCTGTGAAACTTCCCTGCCTCCTTCCTTCTTTCCTTCCTTTCTTCCTTTCTTTTTTTCTTTCTTCTTCCTACTTGCTCTTAGTGTGTGTGTGTGTGTGTGTGTGTGTGTGTGTGTGTTTGTGTGTGTGTGTGTGTGTGTGTGTTTGTGTGTGTGTGTGTGTGTGTGCCTTAGTATGTGATTTGACATAATGTACCAGTCACCTCAGGAAGACTGGCCTTTATTCAGGGAGAGAGAGTCTTGGGGTCTCTGTAAGGTCACAGATTCTAGCTAATTAAAGAACTTCGTCCTAATGTTGCACTGTTCCAGATAACATGGAGAGAAAATTAAATTTGCTCTCCTCTCTCAGCGCAGCTCCTTCTAGCATGCAGGAAAGAGCATTCAAATGAAGCGTGAGCGGAAAACGCTAGATGTGCTGCTTTTGTGCGAGTTCTCTCTCCACAAAGCCATATTTCTGCACGTATGGCAGCGTGAACATCGTACAAATTAAAGCAGCTCTCTCAGTATAACAGCCATAACTCATCAGACGACATTACAGGCGTTCGCTCAAATGCTTAGCAAGCAGGGAAGAAGGAGAGAGAGAGAGAGAGAATTGAGAGAGTGTAGAGGAAGAATAAGCAGAAAGAGGTTCATCTCCTAAAGGCAAACCTATTTAATATTAAAGTTCATTCATACGGTTTTATATGAGGCTTGTGAGACGGCACATTAATCTTGCATGCTTTCAGGAATATGAGGGATGATTTCAGCGGCCTCGCAGACGCTAAGTGTAATGGGCAATGCTCAACCCAATGCAGGAGGGAGCCTGAAATCGAGTCGGCGAGAAGAGCGAGGGAATTTCTTTTTTATCTTCTTCCACAACTCTTCGTACTGAGCCACTTTATCAACCGGATAAGCGTGATAAATGGAAACAAACACACACCCACACTTAAAGCTAATGGATTAAGAAAGACTCCTTTAGGTTAAACATTAATACAGGTTCATTGTTTTTCATCTTACAAAAACTTACCACTGGAGACTATTGTATTCTGTCTATTTCACTTCGGATGTTAAAGTGAATTTAATATTAAACATTTGCCTTAAGGATGTATAGGATTTAAGGGATGTGTCTTTCTCTTCAAGATGCTATTGATATTGACACTGATATGATTTGATGTATTTAAAGCAGCCACTGAGTCGGTATTATATGATTTAGAACCATTTCAATGCCACGGAATATAAAACTATGGACAAATTAGTTTTCTACCGATCTCCCTGCTGAATCATCACAGACATTCTAATTATTTCCACTACAAATACACTACAAATTCCCATCACAAACCATTAGCTAACCATTACTGGTCCTTAATGGTATCCACTAGACATACCGTAACATGCCAGTCATAGAAGGCGAAAGATTACCAGTAGAGACCCACAGGGACCATTACAGTTTCCATTAAAACCAATACAAATTCTGAGATTTTCTTTCTTTTTTTTTTTTTTTTTTCAGCAGGGGTGTGAGACACCGAACAACAAACGAGAAAGAAACAAAGAAAAAGCACATCGAGCGACATTTGAATCAAGATTGTCTCTGTAACTCTTTCGACTCAAACGATTCCTCAGACCAGTCCTGTGGAGCATGTGGTCCAACGTTTCTCCAGTTCCCCACTCACAGCTTTAGTACCTACTTGCAGTTAGTTCCCATTTAATGGAGGAAAATGGAAGAAAAATGTATAACCAAGGTTTCATCTTATCCTGTTACCCTATATACACCATGTATAGAAAAATTAAACTTCCCTGCTGAAAACAAAACAAAAAATAAATAAATAATAGAAACCTTCATGGAATTTGTATTGGTTTTAATGGAAACTGTAATGGGCCTTGTGGGTCTTTACTGTTAATTTGTTGCCTTCTATTGGTGCCATGTTTAGTGTCTAACATGTCTAGTGAATACCATTAAGGACCAGTAATGGTTTTAATGGTTAGCTGATGGTTTGTAATGGTATTTGTAGTGGAAACCATTAGAATTCCTGTAACGGCTTCTATTATAGAGGTAGCAGAGAACCTTGCTGTCTCTAGTGAGTGTACGTAGCCAACACAGCTAGCTTGCTTTGCTAATCTGCTAACAAAGCTAGTACAAATCTGAGTACGTAACATGTAAATCACATCAGGTAATGCATTATTTAGTTCATGTTTAGCTAGTTAGCTGTAGGTTATACATTTTAGCTACTACTGTTTCTCAATGAAAAAAAATGAAGACAGGCCACACCCACAATTCGAATGCATCCAATTCAACATGTTCATCTGTTCCTGTCTTTTGTCTTATTAACTTTAAGCGAGAAAAAAAAAACAAAACAGATAGGCTGTTGAAGGAATGACTGTTTACAGCTAGTGATAACAGGAACTAACTTGTTTTTTACACGTTCACAACATCCAATTAGATGCAAAGTATGATGCGTCATTCTTTAATTAATAAAAAAATTGTAATTGTTGGTAAATTGCTGTGACGTAAGAAGAGTAAAACATGTCTAGTTGCGTATGCTGTTATTGAAAAATAATCAGTAACAGTAACTGCATCCTGTCACGGATTATTTTCCTATAAGATTAGGAAACAAAGTGTTTTATCCCTTATATATCATCGTTATCCATCTACTACGGTGATAGTGAACTGATGAGAACGCCTATAAAGAGGAACGTACCACTACTTCTGTGTTGGTTCCATTAATTAAATTGAAATGAAAAAGTAAAGTGAAAAAGGAAATAAACTACCGAGTTTTCTCTCAGCCAGAGGCCATCGTTCCCCTTCCCTCTCCTCCATTTTTTATTTCTCTCACCCTCTGTGTCTCGACCTTGTTGAGCTTCCCTCTCTTTAGTCCTCTCTTTCTGACCACGGCTGCCCTCTACATGCTCTCTGAATGATAAAAGCTTTAAAGAAAGAAAAGGATGAATAAAGCACTCTCCCTACAGCTCCATTCGGTTCCTTCTGACTCACGCTTGACCCTTTCAATAAGGCAGTGGGAGAGTTTTTCACTGCCCATGGCCCGCTCTGAGGGCCAGCATAAAACAGCGTGCTGGCTCTCCTTCATGTCACAGCAACCGAGACACAAATTGCCCAGAGTCCTCGGGTTGTTGTGAAATTACACCGGACATGTGTCCGATTTTCTGATTTCTCATCAGGTTTAGGTTTACCGTGTTTACACTCAGGTTTGTGCGGTCGCTCCGTCTGTCCAATATGGAGCACAGAAATGGATGCGCCGTGACATCGATTGCTTCAGGCTGGCCAGCTGCCCTGAAGAAACCCAAACCATCAAACATCATGACAAACTCACATTAGAAGAAAGCAGGAAAATGTAAACAAAATGGACAAAGAAATGAGAATGGTGATGTCATTGTGTCTGATTGCACGACTCTTCCAGCTCTTTTGACTCGATCAATCGATGAGAGACGTTTCTCCTGGAAGCCTGCTCTCCTTGACCTGTACCTGTCCCTCAGCAGGCCCCTAAATGGCTGATATTGATGTGCTCCTAGACCGTCTCCTTTGTGTCTGGATCGGGACGTCAACCTGAGACGATGAGATGCGGCAGCAGTATCACTGGAGGATGCATGAAGTAAAGGATACAGTACTATAGTGTAGTAATGTGTGTGTTTAATGTGTAAGTATGTCTTGCAGTGTAGTCTCATCATTACAAATTCATATACAGTAAATTATCATTGTACAAAATTATGGGTAACACCTTACAGTAACAGTACATGAATAACCATGCACTATTATCCGAATTAATACTTACTTAACTTACTTACTTAACAAAAAACTACGACGTGAGTCTTATGAATTCAAGCGTGAATAACGGCCACGTTAAGTATGTCAGTACATGTTTGTTGATTAATGTATGTCTTTCTTATAGAGCAGGTTTGATCTAGTTTACCGCTACGTGTTAATTAATACATTAACTAACACACATGTATTGACGTACTTAAGCTGGTTCTTATTCACGCATGAACTCATACTCCTCACGTCGTAGGTAAGGTTGGCTCTTCATTAGTTCGTGATTAGCACATGCCTTAACTCACCATTAGTTCATATTTAAGTCAGTATTAATTCAGGTATTAGTTTATGATTATTCATGTACTGTTATTGTAAAGTGTTGGCATGTTATGACTGGGTAAGAATCTAATGAGTGGGCGTGGTTAGTGCTTGTAGCTTAATGCTGTATGGAACAGCCACTCACCTGGGAATTGGCGTGAAGGGATATAAAGGTCAATTTTAGGGTTTAGGATTAGCGTTCAGTTCCAAGTGCTTCTGATCTGGGACAGAGAATCAGTAATAAGTATCGGTATCTGGGATCAGTGCAATCGGGACCCAGTGGTCCGAAGAGGAAACAACTGTTTAACTCCTTCTATTCTAGTTTTCCCAAGCAGAAGCGCTGAAATTAATTTACTACAAATCGGGGTAACGACTCAGAAATATAATGGAGTACACCATTAAGTACAACTACCTTCCTAAAAAAACAAAAAACAAACAAAAAAAAAACAATAAACAGTTGAAGTAAAGGCCTTGAAAAGGATTTGATGGTTGTTAGTCTCGCCATTGATTCGTCTCGCTGTTATTTGGACTTGGACTTGACTTGGACTCGGTCTTGACCCGATCTCAGCTCCTGGACTTGTCTTGGGCTTGACAAATACGATCTCGACTACAGCTCTGTGGAGTACATCAGTAAGTACAGCTACATTCAAATGAAATCCAATAAACTGCTTGCTCTAAATTTTGTATTATCTCTGGCCTGATTAGCCAATACTGAGTATAAACACACTTCAGTGATGTTTTTTAGAAGTTAAGAATTGCTTTGGCGTTGTTGTTGTTGTTGTTGTTGTTGTTTTAAAGATCAGCATTCCTGATAATAAATCAAAGTTAGACCTGAATTGAATCGAAGTGATAAATCACTCCCTTTTTTGCCTTCTCCATGTTGTACACACACAAGCATTTCTCTCTTCCTTTTACAACATCTTGTTCCCCCCCCCTTCTCCACTGTTTCTCTCCATCTGCTTATTTTCTCCCTCTCTCGCCATCTCATCCTCACACAGCACTAAATCTCTTCCCAGCGACTGTAATGGTCTGTGAATGAAAGGGAGGTCAGGATGTGAGGCTGCTGAGATCTGTAAGTGCCCGATCGATACGCCAATTGGATTTGCCCGCTCGCATTAAGCAGTGCATCTAATACCCTCCTCCGGCCCTCAGTGCACAGCACACCATCATTTAATTACACTCAATGTGTTACAACCGCACCGACTCGGGTCAGTCTTTTTAATCAGGGGCCAGAGCTAGCACTGCCCAGGCCTGGGTCTAATGGAAACCCATCAAATGTGGCCAGACAAACAGAACACTGAGGCTACAGATAATGCTAATCAAACATCAAGCTATCTGGAATATAATCAGTGCCGGTGATTTCATTGTTGTTGTTGTTTTTTTATAGCTATTTTCACGCTAGTGTCTATTTTATGAAAGAAAAATGAATGTTTGACCACAGGCGACGTTAGGTAACAGTCGGGGTCCCCGAGGATGAGTTTGAATTGTTTACGCCGAAAACGTCGCCCCAGAGTAATTAAAGCTATCAGGGAACGGCGGATTCATAATCGTTCCGCTTTATTAGAAGTCGAGTGTCGCACGACCGACTCACATCAGAGTGCGAAATTAAAACTCGAGTCTGCTTTCTATATTTGTTTGTGATGATTAACATTTTGCATTCATTTTTGGTTAATAATTTAGTTTAGGAATTGCTCTCCCATGGACCAGGGTGTATTCCAACCTCAAACGCGATATTCCCGGGTTACGCTCCGGAGCCACGACAACCCTGACCAGGATAAAGCAGTTATTTAAGATGAATGAATGAATTCAGGAATATTTAAAGGTGTAGAGACTTACTTTGAATTGCATCTTGTTGCAGAGACCAACAGGGGGAAATCAGGATTGAAATCCGCTTGTGGCTTCACAGTTTACTTGCTTCATTGTTCAGATTTCTTGGCATTTTTGTTAATATTCAGACCCTACACCAGTCAGAAGTAAGATTATTCAACAAGTCTATGTATCCTTTAATACACAGTATCTCACAAGAGTGAGTACACCCCTCACATTTTTGTAAATATTTTATTGTAACTTTTCCTGGGACGACATTGACAAAATGACACTTTACTACAATGTAAAGTAGTGAGTGTACAGCTTGTATAACAGTGTAAATTTGCTGTCCCCTCAAAATAACTCAACACACAGCCATTAATGTCTAAACCACTGGCAACAAAAGTGAGTACACCCCTAAGTGAAAATGTCCAAATTGGGCCCAAAGTGTCAATATTTTGTGTGGCCACCATTATTTTCCAACACTGCCTTAACCCTGTTGGGCATGGAGTTCACCAGAGCTTCACAGGTTGCCACTGGAGTCCTCTTCCACTCCTCATGACGACATCACAGAGCTGGTGGATGTTAGAGACCTTGCTCTCCCCCACAGATGCTCAATAGGGTTTAGGTCTGGAGGCATGCTTGGCCAGTCCATCACCTTTACCCTCAGCTTCTTTAGCAAGGCAGTGGTCATCTTGGAGGTGTGTTTGGGGTCGTTATCATGTTGGAATACTGGTCGTTATAATGTTGGAGTACTCACTTTTGTTGCCAGCGGTTTAGACATTAATGGCTGTGTGTTGAGTTTTATATATATATATATATATATATATATATATATATATATATATATATATATATATATATATATATATATATATACAGGTGCATCTCAATAAATTAGAATGTCGTGGAAAAGTTCATTTATTTCAGTAATTCAACTCAAATTGTGAAACTTGTGTATTAAATAAATTCAATGCACACAGACTGAAGTAGTTTAAGTCTTTGGTTCTTTTAATTGTGATGATTTTGGCTCACATTTAACAAAAACCCACCAATTCACTATCTCAACAAATTAGAATATGGTGACATGTCAATGAGCTAATCAACTCAAAACACCTGCAAAGGTTTCCTGAGCCTTCAAAATGGTCTCTCAGTTTGGTTCACTAGGTAAGCCACAAACATTCATTGCCAAAGAAGCTGGCTGTTCACAGAGTGCTGTATCCAAGCATGTTAACAGAAAGTTGAGTGGAAGAAAAAAGTGTGGAAGAAAAAGATGCACAAGCAACCGAGAGAACCGCAGCCTTATGAGGATTGTCAAGCAAAATCGATTCAAGAATTTGAGTGAACTTCACAAGGAATGGACTGAGGCTGGGGTCAAGGCATCAAGAGCCACCACACACAGACGTGTCAAGGAATTTGGCTACAGTTGTCGTATTCCTCTTGTTAAGCAACTCCTGAACCACAGACAACGTCAGAGGTGTCTTACCTGGGCTAAGGAGAAGAAGAACTGGACTGTTGACCAGTGGTCCAATATCCTCTTTTCAGATGGGAGCAAGTTTTGTATTTCATTTGGAAACCAAGGTCCTAGAGTCTGGAGGAAGGGTGGAGAAGCTCATAGCCCAAGTTGCTTGAAGTCCAGTGTTAAGTTTCCACAGTCTGTGATGATTTTGGGTGCAATGTCATCTGCTGGTGTTGGTCCATTGTGTTTTTTGAAAACCAAAGTCACTGCACCTGTTTACCAAGAAATTTTGGAGCACTTCATGCTTCCTTCTGCTGACCAGCTTTTTGAAGATGCTGATTTCATTTTCCAGCAGGATTTGGCACCTGCACACACTGCCAAAAGCCCCAAAAGTTGGTTAAATGACCATGGTGTTGGTGTGCTTGACTGGCCAGCAAACTCACCACACCTGAAACCCCATAGAGAATCTATGGGGTATTGTCAAGAGGAAAATGAGAAACAAGAGACCAAAAAATGCAGATGAGCTGAAGGCCACTGTCAAAGAAACCTGGGCTTCCATACCACCTCAGCAGTGCCACAAACTGATCACCTCCATGCCACGCCGAACTGAGGCAGTAATTAAAGCAAAAGGAGCCCCTACCAAGTATTGAGTACATGTACAGTAAATGAACATACTTTCCAGAAGGCCAGCAATTCACTAAAAATGTTTTTTTATTGGTCTTATGAAGTATTCTAATTTGTTGAGATAGTGAATTGGTGGGTTTTTGTTAAATGTGAGCCAAAATCATCACAATTAAAAGAACCAAAGACTTAAACTACTTCAGTCTGTGTGCATTGAATTTATTTAATACACGAGTTTCACAATTTGAGTTGAATTACTGAAATAAATGAACTTTTCCACGACATTCTAATTTATTGAGATGCACCTGTATATATATATATATATATATATATATATATATATATATATATATATATATATATATATATATATATAAAGGATATAAAACACCACATATCTGTTTGAAGTGGGTTTTTTTATGAACTGTTGAAGTTAGCTATAAAAAAAATGGATAAAAAATAGACATTGACCTCTGACACCAATAACAGAAAAGAAACATGAATGTTTTGAAAGTATTTTTTTAACGGGTTAATTTCTAATACAATGTGCTTTTTTATACAAGAACAAGTTTTCCATGTTAAGTTTGTAGGCCATGCTTGTTTTTAACTTTTTAATTTATTTTTTTATTTTACACGTTATATATGTTTCACATATGTGCCATGTTTGTTTTGTTTTTCACGTGATTTTTGTACTAGATTATTATTATTTTTTTTTTTTTCCCACACATTAATTTTTCACATGTAGGCCATGCTTGTTTTAATTTCTCACATTTGCTTTTTATTATTTTTATTTACATTTTTACATGTATGCCTTGCTTGTGTTTATTTTTCATTGATTTATACTCAACATTGATTTTTCCCCCCCAAAATGTTAATTTTTCACACGTACGCCATATTTATTTAAGCTTCTCACATGCGATTTAATAATAATATATATATATATATTTTTTTCACATTTAGGGCGTGTCATCATTTTTTATTTCTTCCACATGAATTTTTCAAATGTGATTTCTCACTATTTTTTTCTCGTTTATTTATTTATTTATTTATTTATTTATCTATTTATTTATTTATTTATTTACATCTTACAGATGTCATTTTCTCACAAGAATAAATCTTTTTTTTTTTTTTTTTTTTTTTCACCTGATCACATATTACTCACATAATCACATGTGAAAATAAAGGGGTAAAGGGGTTCAGGTCAGATCACGGCTACTCACGAAAGAACTTCTTCATCAGGACCGAGGCCTGCTAAAAAGTCTATGACGAAAGAGATGAAAATGTGAGAGATTGAGAAATGATTCCGAGAGGATGACAGGAAAAGAGAAGGACAGGGAAAAGCCACAGAGAGCAGGAGATGGCTGCTGAGATAAACATTTATTTTCGAGTTTTTAATTAAAATGAAAACAGACCATCGATTGTCTCCGCAGTGTGAGCCGAGCTGGAGCAAGAGGCATCCATCTTGTTTGAGCGGGCGAGAAGACGTAGCGGGACGTATCTGTAGAAACTCCATTAGAGTAATTAATACCTCGGCTAATGAAGAGCCCAGCTGTCTTAAACGTTGGCGGTGTGAAAAAGCTCGCTCGCACCTAAACACACCATCTCTGAGTGACTGGAGACGCGGCGTAATCGACTGATTAATCTCGCTATAAGTTCTGCTTTGAAGCCCGTGTGTTCTTTTCGTTCTAATTGCATCGACTCGTTCCCCGGAGATCGACGAGATTGCAGCAGCTTTAAAGTTAATTATCTCCGACGGCAGCCGAAAAGCGGGAAAGAACGAGTGACGTACAATTATTCCATTTAAATAATGCTCATTTCAACAGCTGTATATGAATCGAGTGAAATTCAGTGAGGTGAGTAATGGAGATGAAGATGTTTAAAGTTCTCAATCTCAGCTCGAAGTTTCTCAAACAGCTGATCAAAATGTACATTTTGAGTTGTACGAGAAAGTCGAAGAAACTTCTGGCGCTAACGGGCGCCGACGGACCTCGAACGCGTCGCTGGTTTGCATCTGTAATCTAAAAGCTGATCGCAATTGCAGGTGTCAGGACCGAGAAAACAAAACAAAATAAAAGACTTTACACTTCAAAGCAATCTAAAAAAATTTCGGCCCAAAGAGGAACACAAAATGCTGAATTTTTTTTAATTTTTTTTTTAAAAGAAGAAAAAAAAAAGACAATTATGACAGCAACATACTGAAAAATAAATAAATAAATAAAATACTGATACACAGCTCAGCCTACTGCGTTTTTGTTTTTTCTTTTGTTTTCTATTTCTTATTTTTTATTTTTTATTAAATGACCGATCAGATACCGAAATGCAAAATACTAATTCCTTTATTTAAAAAAACAAACAAACAAACAAACAAACAATACATTCCGTCTTTTTAGGATTAACACCACATTGAATGCTTCCAGTCAGTTTGTAATTGAATTTACAAAAAAAAAATTATGATAATAAATAAATAAAAATAAATAAATAAATAAATAAATAAATAAATAAATAAATAAATAAATAAATAAATAAACAAAATAAATCACAATTTCTAAAATAGCTCAGAAATGCATGGTGCATAATTTATCATAATATCAATATTATTTCATCATATCTCCCAGCCCTGCATTCATGCCCTGCATCTTTTCCCCTTCAGTGATCCTTTTAAATTATTATTATTATTATTATTATTTTATTATTTTTTTCTTTTTTGCCAAAAACAAATCTAAAATGCTTTGGAAATAGATCTGGTGTCAATAAATTAAATGGAAATGCTAACCATGGAGTGGAAGAGTGATTTTTTATTTTTTTTGGTAAAGCAGAATGTGAAGTGTTTTGTATAGTTTGATTGCCGAGTCGTGTCCTTCTCGCTGAGGACCTCTTGGCTTTTTTCCCCACTATAAGACATTTTAATTCAAGCTGTGCGTATATGATTTTTAAAGACTCTGCCTTGTCAGCTTTTATTGATCCAAACCTCTCTCTCTCTCTCTCTCTCTCTCTCATACACACACACACACCCACACGCGAAGACAAATAAACGCCCCTCACAGTTGGAAGAAGACTTCATTACACTTATGAGAAAGAGTGTGGCAGCGAATCTAATTCACTCACTGCAGCGACACACTCTTATTGCCTTCCAACATCCGTCTCTCTCTCTCCTTCTCTATATATAGCTCTCTCAGCCACTGCTATATTCGGGTTGGCACTCACCTAGGGAGTCATCTGCGGCGGGGAAAAATAAATCCCTGATATTGTTAAGCATTATGAGAGCTTAATGTTCTAACACGTCTGGGCACTAATTGAATACGTTTCTCACTTTCAATAAGAAGAGCCGTTTTATTTTGGGCTGAAGGGAGTTACAGCGGTCTCGAGACACAGACAGACAGAGAGAAATAGAGAGAGAGAGAGAGAGAGAGAGAGAGAGAGAGCTTGTGGGAGTTTAAAACTGTAATCTGTCTCATATTAGATTTCTTTATAGTTTCCTTATCTGAAAGTGCCTGTAGGCTCATGAACCTCACATTACAGGACACAAAACTCTCAGGAAACTCCTCAGCTCCTCTGACCACATGCTAAATGAAATGATCAATAATTTATATCTAAATATTAGAACTGTTTCTGATGATCTGATGTGTAAAAGTTATATCTCAACCAGACAAAGATTTAGCACAGTATTATTTAGTATAAATTAATTGACAAAGGTGTTCGTTTTGAGGAGAGGAAGGCCACGCCACAGAAGCCA
Organism: Cranoglanis bouderius; assembly: GCA_023630585.1. Lineage (NCBI taxonomy): Eukaryota > Metazoa > Chordata > Actinopteri > Siluriformes > Cranoglanididae > Cranoglanis > Cranoglanis bouderius. The sequence goes on along the minus strand of CM042542.1, from coordinate 3,089,210 downwards.
AAGAAGCCACAGAAGCCACACCTACTTTCAGTTGGACCGGTGCACAGAGGTCACGCCTCCTTTCACTGAAATTGAAGCACAAAGGCTATGCCTCGCTCACTAGGACTGACAAGTAAAGACAACACACCTCCTGCACTAGGATTTGAACAGGTATAGAGGCCACACATCCTTCACTGAAATACGGACAGAGGCCACACCTCAAACACTGAGACTGAGGCCCTTTCATTAATACTACCAAACACTGGGACTATGCCACCTTAATTATGATTGACAAGCACCAAGGCCACACCTATTTCATTAAGACTGCCAGACACATAGGCCACACCTCCTTCATTAAGACTGCCAGACACAAAGGACACACCTCCTTCATTTAAACAGACAGGCAAAGTGGCCCCACCTCCCTAATTAAGACTGACAGACACATAGACCACACCTCCTTCATTAAGCCTGACAGACAAATAGGCCACACCTCCTTCATTAAGACTGCCAGACACATAGGCCACACCTCCTTCATTAAGACTGCCAGACACATAGGCCACACCTCCTTCATTAAGACTGCCAGACACAAAGGACACGCCTCCTTCAGTTAAACAGACAGGCAAAGTAGCCCCACCTCCCTAATTAAGACTGACAGACACATAGGCCACACCTCCTTCATTAAGACTGACAGACAAATAGGCCACTCCTCCTTCATTAAGACTGACAGACACATAGGCCACACCTCCTTCATTAAGACTGCCAGACACATAGGCCACACCTTCTTCATTAAGACTGCCAGACACATAGGCCACACCTCCTTCATTAAGCCTGACAGACACAAAGGACATGCCTCCTTCATTAAAACAGACAAGCAAAGAGGCTCCACCTCCCTAATTAAAACTGACAGACACAGATTTCATGCTAATTGCCCACCCAGACTGAATACTAAGTTCTATCATTTCATATGAGCTGATGATTGACAGTAAGCCTCTGCACACTCCTCTACACACACACACACACACACACACACACACACACAACCAGAGTTTGATCCTATTATTGGCAAGACCGTTCCCTTGGTCACCCATCCTGTCAATCACTCACACTCCAGACTGACAAGGACTAAAATCCCACAATAAACCGATCGACCTTAATTCTTTCCTCAAGTCCAAGAATCTTCAGAGAGCTTCTCACTCGAGTAGCCTCACTCTTAAACTTGAGCCATGCATTGGCATTAGCATGCCGGTGGCGTAGCAACAGCCTGAGAAGTTCAGATGGTCATAATGAAAGAAAGACTCCAGTAAACCTGCTGTCTGACACTCGCAGCCAGACCATCATCTTTCTTGCAGTTTTGTTTCATCACTTTGAGATGCCACATTTATGACAACAGCATCCTTTAAAGCATCACTCATCCATCCTGCCTTTGATTACTGTCCTCATGGAGGAATGAAAACAGTCCAGAAATGATGTGTAAATGTGAGATTCCAGCACGATACACCACCTCATATATGTCTCTGATTGCAAATATGCAAAACAGGCATTTTTCATGTTGTTTTTCTCTGCTGTAGCCACTTTTTTCCGCAAATTGCAAAAAAAGACAAATAAAAACAAACAAGCAAGCAAAAAACACAGAGACAGACACAGCGAGAGAGAGCGAGAGAGAGAGAGACAGACAGACAGACAGAGAGACAGAGTGAGAGAGGGAGTTCACAGTGATGCTTGCTTTACCATTTAACAAGTAAGGAATAAAACACAACACAGGGCATGCTATTATAAGAAAATAAACAACAACCACCACAAAGTCATATTGCCCACCGCTACCATTGCAGTGTGTGCGATCGTGCCCTGCGATGGGTTGGCACCCTGTCCATCATGAGCTCTGGGATAGGCGCCAGGCTCCTCGCACAGAATACACCGCCCTGCATCAGATTTGCTGAATAGGATCTGATAGTCGTTTCTTACTGATACTTAGATGCTGAGTCCAGATATGCTGTTAGTTTTACTCTAGAACATCACAACTTTTCACAAAGCCTGATGTCCAGTGTAGAGCTTTTTTGCCTAAGATGGACCATAAACGTTAGAGCTGTTGCCAGATACACTGCCACCAACACAGGAAACACTATGTTTATGTACAATAGGTGAGCAACATTTATCACTTTTCCTCTGATTAGCCTTTATATGAATGCTAGGCACACTTACATGCACACAAAACTCCTTTATGTGCTTTATGTGATTTATAATGACCAGTGAAAGACGGAAATGCGAGCATAGCCCAGATGATTTCTGCTACATCTGTGGGTGTTTTGCCGTTCCAGAAAATTCCCTCAAAAGGAAGTTCACTCCTTAAGCACTCTGCATATTATTATAATGTTCGTGTTTTGAAATAGCTTTATTTAGAGATTTTCACAAACATTTCACAGACTGTTTGTCTGCTGTTCATGTTGTAGACAAGTGTTATGTTTTGTGTGCCTATTGCTGCAATTAATCAATAATAATAGTGAAATTTGACAGCTTCTACCAATTTAAATAAAACCCTGAAAGCAATATAAATTTAGCAAAATTATTAAAAACTTCATTCTTATTTTGTGGGATAACAGTACGTGATAGGGAATTTTCAGTGGCATATTTGAACTCAGAATGACCAAAATAGGTAAAAAAAACAAGTGTGATTTGCAAAACAGCATAAACTTTTTTTTTTTTTTTTCTAGATGCAGGGCGGTGATATGGATGGATGGATGGGTGATTAACAGACTACATTAAAACAGACACACCCACATAACCAATAAGAAAACAACTCCACAGATGACATCTCAGCCGAGGAGCTAAAAGTTTCAAGCATTTTGTCCTTAATCTTTATCCTGCCCATGAAAACTCTGACAAGATCGCCAGCTGAACTTTATGGTGAATTATAGAGCTGAGGCCATGACCAGGTCTAATCTAATCTGAGTTCCTCACACACTGCAACTGTCAAAACCTACCCCATATCACCACTGCACTGGAATTAACCATAATACAAATGTGTAGGGATGTGTGTGTGTGTGTGTGTGTGTGTGTGTGTGTGTGTGTGTGTGTGTGTGTGTGTACGACTCTGTGCAGATTTTGTTTCATAAAAATTGATGCATCTGTAATAACACAAACCGGGACAGGACACCGGCGACAGGAGTGTATCGACCCCATGCAGTCGCATATCTCTCCACAAACGTCCCCGGAACGCTAACACAACCTTCCAGTACTGTTCATCTCTGATAAAGATCACAATACAGAAAAGAAAAACGGGTTTACAGTACATCGGAGATCGAATGTTTCATTGCAGGAGTTAGCCAAGCTGCTCTGGATCCTATAGCTCTAGTTATCATGCCTTGGAACAAAAAACACAAAAATGTGCAACACGAAGATAAAATTTATTAGGCCATACATTATAGCTGTCAGAGAGAGAGCGCGAGAGAGAGAAAGAGAAAGAGAAAGGATGTGTGTGTATGACAGACAGAGCATAGCACTTTTTACAATAAAGTGGTGATGAGAGAGATGGAACCAAGAAGGAAGTAACCTTGAGAGGAAATACTTCTGATAAGAGCATGGATATGAATAAAAGTTATTGGTTAGCACTAATTGTGCCAATACACTACTTATGACTGTCAACTAACTAAAGGTATTACTTCCAGGTAAAGGAGAAGGTTCATAGTCATGAATTGATCAGTGATGATGGGGCAGGACTTTGTTGGCCTCAGGTGGTGGATCCAGAGAGGAGCAGGTCCTTGTAGTCCTTAGGATTGTACCAGTTAAGACTGGAGGATGATGGATCTGGACAGGTACTGTTGTAGGCCTGAAAATGGTTGGAATAGGATCTGAAAGGGTAGAGTGTCTTGGAAACTACAGAATGACAGAATTAAGATTCGGATGGGAGTAGAAGCTTGTAGGATGACAGGAGTAGGATGCTGAATGTAGCAGGGGCTTGTAACCGTCATGATGATAGGGCTGTCGAACTCTGGGTAAATAGAAAAAGGGTCTGGATATGGACCACATTGGGGCTTCAGATCCCACCTCTGCTCTGTGTGTACGGAGTTTGCATGTTCTCCCCGTACTTCAGGGGTTTCCTCTGAGTACTCTGGTTTCCTCCCCAAGTCCAAAGTCATATGGTGTAGACAGATTGGCATGTCCAAATTGTCCATAGTGTGTGAATGTGTGTGTGTGTGTGTGTGTGTCCCGCCCTGTGCCCCGATTTCCCTGGGATAAGCTTCAGGCTCCCTCGTGACTCTGTGTAGGATAAGAGAATGGATGGATGGATATGGACCACAAGAGTAGGATGCTGATGGGACCAGGAGCTTTAAGACCTCAGGATGATAAAAGTAGCTATCAGATAAGAGCAGGGGCTTATAGACTTTAGGATGGTTGGGGTAGGATCCAAAAGAAGGCAGGAGCTTGCACACCTTGGAATGACAGAAGTAGGGCATGTAACTCTGGGTAATAGAAATAGCATCTGTATATGGATATCAGGAGTAAGATCTCAGCAGATCAGAAGCTTGTAGACCTTATGTTAAAAGTAGTCACCAGATGAGAGCAGAAGCTTGTAGGTCTTAGGATGACAGGATTGGGATCCAGAAGGTAACAATGGGTTTTGGGGTTAGGGGTTAGGGGTTAGGGTCATGATTATAAGAGTAGACTCCAGCTGAGACCTTGGATTTGTAGATGTTAAAAGTAATTAACAGATTGCCAGACCAGCAGGGTCTTGTAGAACTTTGGGTAGTAGAAATACAATCTGGATATGTACCTCAGGAGTAGAATGCTGATGGGACAACAAGCTTGCAGACCTCAGAATGATAAAAGGGTGGGAACAGGGGCTTGTAGGTTTTAAGACTTGGAATGGAATCCAGACAGGATTGGGAACTTGAAGAAGACTTCAGGCTGGTAGAAGTAAGATCTGGATTGAAGCAGGAGCTTATGGGCCTTAGGAGTAGGATCTGGATAGGAACATGGGGATATAGACTTCAAAGATGGTAGGGTTAGTAGGATTTGTAGGTCATACGACTAGGAGTTGGATCTGGAAAGGAGCAGGAGCTTGTGCAACATAGAATAATGATTGGGTAAGAAAAAGAGTCAAAACTCTTTACCATGATTGTGCAACATATCCATATCTTATTCTTTAAGTTGACCTGAGTGAAGCATTATAGTAGTTTTGCCAGACCTTTAGTAATATGTCATATGAATAAATTGGAGAACAGGTGATCTGCACATAGATTTTCATTTAGGGACCATAAAGGTGATGTCAATTTCTACATGTCATACATATAGTGAGAGCCAGTGGGTGTGTATAGGAGTGTGTATATATAGTATGTGTCTGTGGGTGTGTACGAGTGTTCGTATGCATAAGTGTGTCTGCGTGCAACCATACTCCCGTGAGAGCATGTACACTGTCAATAACATTATACACAGCAGGTGAAAATCAATTTCTGCCATTCTCCATCATTCTCTTTTGTGTGGTCAGAGTATAAGATCTAGGGCTCTTGTTCACTTTTTAAACACCCACTCGTTATCATCTGGTGGGAAATGCTAGAAGTATGCATCCATGCTGTGCAACCTGTTAGCATAAAGAGGAAAGTGTTTGTCTACATGACAACTACATGATACTACATGATACTGAATACAACACTACGGCATTATACAGAGAGAGAGAGAGAGAGAGAGAGAGAGAGAGAGAGTGTTCAACATTTTTATGACGAGTTTATTTTAAAATCAGCCCCGAGTTGTGACATAACAGCGCTTTTCAACACGGCAGAACCCACTGAACTCAGGCTAGCAGTAATTCCATTGTAGTTTTATATATAGTGAGCATTTCCTTTGTAATTTGCCAACATATCTGAGGAAAATGTTGATATGCCTGATGGATTTGTCTTGTTTTCGCTGCAATTCTACGTCTCCACTGCTTCATATAACGGCTGCTAGCTAGGTACATTATTAGCCTCAGTCACAACAATAGCAACAATGTTCTTAAAAGTTTAACCACATGTTGTCTCTTCTTTCTCGCGCCGAAAGCGAAAATTCCATTTGAGTTACATTTAAACATGGCATCTGATCAAACACACACACAGTCTTGCAGAAAAGAACCTTTAAAAGTCTTTTTGATGTTAGAAAACAGCAGTTCAGTGGTAAGTGAATTACATTGATCCCCCTTGAGCCAAAAGGAAAGAAAGAGAGAGAGAGAGAGAGAGAGAGAGAGAGCGAGAGCGAGAGAGAGAAAAGAGGGGTATAATTGACAGCCACGGGTGGGGAGAGAGAACTAGAGGTTGAGAGAGAGAGCGAGAGACATCGAGACAGAGAGAGTGAGAGAGTAATAGAGTGGATGGAGAGTAATCTGTCTCCCTTTGTGCCATGGCTTTGTTTTATCTCGGTGAAGGATGTAAGTGAATGAGTGAGCATAAGAGCAGTAGATGTACAGAGTGACCACTGAAATAGCGGTAATGCTTTTATTTGAACATGAGCCTGAAGCACTACACACTCATACACACACTCATATACACACACGCACACATACTGAGCTACCAGCACCACCAGCACGACATTTTTATAGCCACTATTCCAGCCGAAGAGTCATGACCCTGAGCGTTCCTGTTACCTCAGATTTACCCTTACACGTTCTCTCTGGTTCCTCCTTCAACCCCTGGAGCTTCTTCAGCTTCATCAGATTTGTATTCTCACCTCGTGACGTGACGCCCCAGCACTTTGGATGTCGATTACGATGTTTATCACAACACCTTACTATCACTCCGCAGCCTGTTAGACAGAATGACAGATTTCTCCTTAGCATGCATTTAACGTTCATGGAATTCTTGGAATCTCGATCCTGATTGGTCAGAAGGTGTTGATTAAATTTCTACAGCAATCTTTTTATTATTTAAAAAAAAATAATAATAATAAAAATTTGCATACAGTGCAATCATTGTGTATAGTATCCACTTCTGTACGTAGCAAATTGTAATTGCTGATATGGTGAAGTTGAACATTTATGGAAGGAGTCTCCAGTGTCAGTGCTTTGTAACAGTCGGAGGTAAAGCTGTAACTTTCGTTTTTCTGACATTTCCAGGACAGAAGACAGTTTGCGGCTTCTCAAATCACATGATAAGTGTTATGATACACGGAGGGAGGCAGGATGCATGCGCAGGGGAAAAAAAGTCAGTTTATTAGGAACAGTATAATTCAAAAGTAATGGAACATAAAACATAGGAAACAAACCGTAATCCACAAAAAGGCAAAGCAATAATCCAAAAGTGCAAACAGTCAAACAATAATCCAGAGAATGCCGAGGTAATAATCCAAAAGTGTAAAGTGATAATCCACAATGCAGTGTTTCCAAAATGCACAGAACATGAGGACAAAACAAAACAAAACCGAAGCAAACGCACGACACTAGGCTATGATATAGGAACTATGAACTAAGAGCTATGAGCTATGAGCTATGGTCTAAGGGCGAGAGAAAGCAAGAAGGTAGCAGGCGTACAGCACATGCTAGGACAAACTCTAATACTCCCCTTGAGGCGGAAACGGGAAGAGGTTTAAATTCACAGAATAAACAGACACAAATGAGACACACCTGAAACTCATAATTACACACTGACCGGTAAACTAATGAACATAAGAGGACGGGGACATGACATGGACAGAGAACCAATAAACATTCAGAGGCGGAGACATGATGTAAACCAAAGCACAAGCACACGGCAATGAAAACAAACGTGAGTATGAATGCGAACGTAAACTGCCGGTTGTCCTCAACGGCGGCGCGGAGAACGGAATGCGGAAGTGTTCGCGTAGCGAGCGACTCAGAGTGCGAGGAGATCTCTGACAATAACCGGCATTTTTAGTCACAGACCTGAAATGTAACTTTAAACATACAAATGTATGATGTGTCATTCTTTTAATAAATAAAAATAGTTAACGTTGGAAAACTGCTATAGTATAAGAGGAAAACTTTGGGACGTGCTGCCACAATAATCAACTTTCATCGGTGATTCTTTTCCTAGAACAGCACACCTTTAAGTGTTTTAATCTTTACAAAATGCAGATTATCTGGATAGATTCATTTTATCACATATCATAATGAACCAATAGAAGATACACCACCTTTTTTTTGTGGAATTGGTATGGTTGTGAGAGAAGCCCTTCATCAGTGGTCTTGTGAAGCTGTGTGAGGTGAAACCTATTGCAAGTTTTACAACTCCTACATTTATTATTAATATACGCTGCAATCTGAGTTCATATTGTGTACTTCTGGGGAAAATTCTAGAGCTGTACACAAAGTTTCTCGAGAAGTTTCTGAGTTTTCTATAAAAGCACCTCCTGGAATCTTTTATTCCATTTTACCACAGCAATTTGGCGATGATTACAATTTTTTTTAATAATTCAACAACAACACATCTGGCGTTCCACAACCAGTTGAAACAGTTTAGTTCCTGTTGTTACTTACGTTATAGCAGCTATAGACAGTCATTCCCTCACCAGCCTTTTCTCTCTACTTCAAAGTTATTAAGACAAAAAATGTCATGTGACCAAGAAATCTCTAGAACGCAATTAAAAATCTTGTATGGTACTTGTATTGTTCTCGACGTGATACATCGCTTTGCTCATATTTCCTCATTTGTAAGTCACTTCGGATAAAAGCATCTGCTAAATGAATGAATCTAAATCGCAAAGCGTAAACTCCTCTGTCTTTAAGATGTCAGAAAACTCAAAGTTACAGTTTTAACTCTGATTGTTACAAAGTGCTGACACTTCCGTAAATGTCAAATAAACATGTCCTTACAGAAAAGTTCAACATATTAACGATCGCACACATATCAAAAATCAGTTCATGTTGTGTTTGCTTTACAAGTTCCTGTGTAAGTTCCGAGTCGTGCTATTATAGACAATTAATCAACAACTTCTTGACCAATCAGAATGGAGATTTCAGTGGCACTGTGGTAAAATTCAAATGTTATCTAGTTCAAATTATATCTAATGTGGATCTATATATTATATTAGTAAAGATTAGAACTTATAACACTAACTGGCAATGATTAATGAAGTCCCTGTTTCATATTTTCAGTTGCAAACTGAGTGCATTTCAGTTCAGACTCCGAGATTTCAAAGTTTCACTCTTTTCCTCTTTTCCTCTATGCTTGTGATGAAGCACTGAAGCTCCTCCGCTGATAACACCTGTTCTTCACTCCTGTAATAGCGATAAAGACGTTTTCTATCAAACAGACGCGCCAGACATTTCTCGCAGAGTAAATGCCAGTGCAGACGTTAAGCGCCATCATCTGTGTGTGTATAGATTTTGATTTATTCCTTAAGCCACTGCATATTTTTTCCCCCTCTTTCCTTTTAATGGCTCCTAATTAAAATTTCTCTTTATCTCTAACAGTCAGAGAGACACAATTCAATGAGAATTCATGCATTTCTGTCCAAATCCAACTTCGCCTAACATGTGGAAAAAAATAAGAACTATCAACAATCCGAAGATATATTGAAGAACCTTTTATTCCTTGTGGATGTAGAACCATTAACCACTCAGAGAACCATTTTCTTTTTTTTTATATATTAAAACAAACCGGGACCACACAACAGATGCTTTCCCTTTCCACAGCATTTTTAAGTAAAACCCTTTAAATAGCTACAGTACCTTTAAGGAAACAATTGTCCCGTCAAGGGTTCGTTGGATAGTTCTTAGTGCTCCTCCTACAAGAGTTCTACTTGTAGGACACAGAAGAATTTTATTTTATCTTCTTCATAAGATGGTATGTAGAAAATATATAACAGAAGGTTTTCCTATCCTATAGGATTTTAAATAGAAGCAATTTGAGAAACTAAGACCCCTCAAGTACCCAAAGATCCCTTGAAGAACCTTTTATTCTGCATAGAGTGTATACTATAAAATTATAAAACCATTAACCGTTCAAAGAATCTTTGGTTATGATTGGTCTGGATTAATTTGTGCAAAATTCTCTATATTTTTGGATCATGCAAATCAAAACCTTAGTATTCTATTGTTATAATTGGCATTTTATATTCACCCTGCTAGAACCTTATAAAATCGTACGATTTATCTAAATCTACTGAAAACTGGTCTAAACTGACCACTTACTGGACAATAATTATTTTGCAGGCTTTTTTTTTTACACTCTTAGAAAATGGTTCCTCAATAGGTTCTTTGTATAGGTAAGAGTTCTTAGCCCTCTAAAAGGGTTCTAGTTTGGAAACAGTTCTGATGTAACTGGGAAACACTGCACTGTTGTAGGGTTCTACATAAAACATTCGAGGTTTTTCCCAAAGGGAGAACCAGAGAACCTAGTTCTAGATGTAATAGTATTCAAAGACCAATTTTTTTCTTTTTTCTTTCAGACCGAGTATGAGTATGAGAACAATTGCCGATCCTGATACTGAAATGAGTTAACTACTTGGTGTTAATCAATCTGAAGCTTCACTGAACATGTTATTTAGCTCTGTTTATGTTTCCCCGGTTTAAATAGTGGGCAAGAAACATGTACACGTGTGCAAGTTCATGCTCTTACGCTACTAGCAGTCCCTCCAGGATTTTTTGCGATAACAGAAATGGACCCTAAATCAAGCAAACTCCCCAACATCCAGAGGAGCTTGCAAATGTTCAGAATCACTGCAGATTTTCCGCAGATCTGGGCCGAGACGCGTCGTGTGACGTCATCACGACGCGGCGTCAGTCAGAGCCCTCTTCGATTCACGTGTGTCGAACATGAGTACAGTTAAAAGGTCTCGTTTAAGAACAAACATCACTGCGAAAGACCGTGCAAAACAATTTCCCAAATTCAACAACAACAACAAAAAAAAACTGTACAAATTGCATCGCAAATTTGGAAAAAAAAGTCGCAGCGAACTCGAGCATTTTTGGCCGCAACAATCACAAAAAAAAAAACCCTCCTGTACCCTCTGTACTAGGCTCGTTCTTTATCGCGGTGGCTGGTCGCTTTTAAACAAAAATGCCTTCGCTAGCTACGTTAGTTACCTTGGATCGAGAAGGGTTGATGTGGAGAAGACCAGGTTTTCTTTCACTTCAGAAAAGTGCTTCTGTACAGCCATCAGAATCCCTTGTTGTCAATTACCGATAGCTGATGATCGTCTAAAACAACATCCAGATCGCTGTCATTCTCTGTTGTCTGTTCATTACCACCTCAGCAATACACTACGCTTACGTCACATAGTGTCACCTGGTATCGGATGTTGGTATTTTCTCACGAGTACATGTAAATGATACCAGTATTGCTAGTGACGCATTCCTATCCATAACGGTTAACACACAATATACTTTGTAGCTCCTCAGTAACATGGACGTTCCTTGAAAACGCACATTACAGCATATTGTATCTGTCAGTGTCAGATGTAGTGACTCTTTGTGATAATCTTTATATCTGGCAGTTAAAGCCAATCATTTTGACACTTTGTGGGTCCTCGGTATTGGTGCTGGTGTGTATATGTGTGAGTAGTGCAGTTTGAACAGTTTTTGTGATTGATGCTGTAAATAAATGTATTTATTTGGCATTTTAAGTGGTGGCATAGGAGCTACTCAGAGCTCAATGCACAGATTCGCTTTTGGTTCTCTCCCTTTGATAAATGTTGTCATCCAATCTCTGTTTCTATTCCCATTGAGGTCACGTTATTACACAATTTGACAAGAGCATTCAATTTTCCGCCCAGTAAACCTATAAGTCCTTACAAATTCCTTTTTTTTTGTTCCCTTTTGGCATTGGCTTATGTTGTTGTTGTTGTTTTTTTGTTTTTTTTTCCTGTGAGGTCAAGACAAAGTTATCAGAAATGCTAAAGTTATCAAGGTCTCGTTTATTTATTCGCACGCATTGATAACGCATTGTGTAATACCATGTGTTGTTATCTTGCATGGTTAGAGTTCTGTGTGTGTGTGTGAGTGTGTGTGTGTGTGTGTGTGTGTGTGTGTGTGTGTGTGTGTCGATAGAACTCCCTCTGCTTATTATTCACCTCACACTGTTGGTTTCTCTCACAGCCCAGCCAAGCAAAATGAGTCAGAGACACTCCACACACAGCCAAAGCTGAGAAAACGGTGTGTGTATGTGTGTGTGTGTGTGTGTGTGTGTGTGTGTGTGTGTGTGTGTGTGTGTGTGTGTGTGTGAGCTGCCTGTAGCAAACGTGTAAGCACTACTAAACACATCAGAAAGAAAAAAAGGCCACAATAGGCAAAGAAAGGATACCTTTATTCATGAAAAGAAGCTGCCTAGAGAAACAAAAAGCCTAATCTGATGAGCAACAGAGCCGAAGCGGTGGGCTTCACAAGCTCACAAGCTCGACACAAAAGCCCACCCTCTGGTTAAGGATGTGTTTAATACAAGCTTTTCTCGGCTAATTTCCCTCTCCTTGCCTCATTATCCTCAGCACAGGAGATCTCCGAGACTGTGTGTGATCTTCCCATCATGCACATATCTGTCCACGGTAAGCCTTAAATTGCTGCAAAACGCTCAGGAAGCCAAAATGCACCCTACACTACGCTAGACCACTTTGCTAGCATGCTAACTGTAATAGTAGAAGTGTCATGCTAGCTACTTATTATTCTCACACTGTTGGTATGTTGCACTTCTCCTGAGTCTCAGGAAGCCATGACAGCTCTGGGACGGATGCGCGTAGGCGAGAAAACAGCAGAACACATTATTTGCACTAGCTTTAACATGTGTATGTACTACATAGAGGTTATTCGCAGCAGCTTCATCACGCTGTAATGTACGAGACTCCTCACAATGCCATAAAGCACAGGGCCTCATCAAGGCCCAGGATGAAGGAGAAAAAAAGAAGACGTGGAAGAGGTGGATACACACTAATGGCATGTTGTAGCACCGTTGATGAGATGTGTGTTCATGTTGTTTTTCTAGTCTGTGCTGTTTTGATTTTTCTCCTCATTCCGACTGGAGGGGAAATAAGGCGGAAAATATTTTCTGATATATTCCTGCTGTTTTCTGAAGTTTTTAAGTGTTTCAATTACCCAGACGCAATGGGGTGGCATGCTAACCTTACATGAACTCATAAGCATGCGTATATATACTGTATGTATAACATAATATATGTTTTAGATTTTTTGCAGTTCCTTGGGGGGATTTTTCACCGTTTTCTTCCTAATTTGGTCAATTGCTGGTTAGGCTGAAGGCTAACACGTGCCAGCCATTGGAATCTTGTTGAACTGGTGCTAATGCTGTGTTACAGGGCAGCGTAACACACTCATAGCAAAGCACTATCTACCCTCTTCAACATACATGAACTCACAGATGCCCACAATTGGTTTAGAATCAATTTGATTGACATTGGAGAGGCTGTATGCCCCTCCCACCCAGACAGCACAGCCCATTTTGCTCTCTTACTCAGCATGATTTACATTCCTATTCGTTTAGTTCTGCTATAATTAGTAAACTAGAAAACTGTTAGCTTTTTTGGAGTGTATCCTAAGACCAGGAGAGGCGCACTATGCACGTTGTGTACCGTATATACGATAAGTCATTTATTTTGTGGCGCATTTCTGGAAATCGCTGCTCCTCTAGCATATGATCATGAAAGGCTTTTTATTTGTGTGGGATAATTCAATGAAATGCATACCATTAAACAGGCTCGATGGCCGAGCAAGCCAAGCCCACACTCCGCCTGGTTTAAAGAAAAGAAATGGATTTCTCATCAGTGTTGCCTCGTGTGTGATTAAGCTTCTCCATCAGCACGATGGATTTCCATCACATCGCTCTTATAGAGGTCATTATTGGGATCGACGCGTATTTGCAACAAAAAAAAACAAAAAAAAAAAAAAACGGAAAAACCGTGGGTGTAAGCGGAGTTCAAACTTGACATTGCGCTTTCAAACATAGTCTCTTCAATAATATGCAAAGTGCTGACGGAAGTTCTCGCCGAGCTGAGCTCAGCAGTGTGAACCAGAGTTCCATACACACACGGAGTCATATAAAGTTCATATGCACTTTTTTCCTGCCGCTTTACAAGCAAATCCTGGTGGACAGTGAATCCTGATGTTACATCTTTTGTTCTTTACGCATAAATAACTAAGTGAAAGAAGATACCCGACAAAAAAACTGAACTGCATTTAACAACAGACATTATCAGATTTACAGATGTGGACTTATATTCAGATCCCTAATAAAATTCAGACGTGACAGTAGCAAGAAAAATCTCCCTGAGAAGACATGAGGAAGAAACCTCCAGAGACTCAAAATGGAACCCATCTTCCCCTGGGGTGTTTCCTGGATCAGCTCTGGGTCGCACCTCAACCCTGACCACGATACTGAGACTCTATGAATGAGTGATATTTTAAGCTCATGTCAGGTCAGTAGTTGCAAAACCATCCATCCATCCATCCATTTTCCATACCGCTTATCCTACACAGGGTCACGGGGGAGCCTGGAACCTATCCCAGGGAACTACACTGGGATTTGGCTACACTGCTGAAACCCTTACTCCTGGCAGGTGTATCTCATTGCTTTACTCCCTGCACAGATGCTCAAAATGTAGAACCGTGGAGCCAGAACCTCGGTCAGGTCTTGTTGAGAGTATACGTATATTTGCCGTCATGCTTGGAAGGCATACTCACCAGAAAAAAAAAAAAATTGTGCTGAAGAAGAAAGATGGAATATTTATGACGAGCTGGACCTCTATCACCAGGAAGCCATCTCTGACAGGAGGCGCTCTCAGCCGCTCGAGCGGTGGAAAGAGAATAAAGGCAGGCTACGCCGTCTGGCACCGCTGGTGAGAAAATTTCACTTGCCGCTACCTTGTGCTGTTCCTGAGAGAGTTTTCAGGGAGATTGGAAACATTTCTGACAGCTAGCGGAACATGGTAACTGGAGTATACACAGAAATACTTCCTTATCTACAAGCTCTTAAACTAGAAATACTGCAGAAAAACAGGAACATTAAGCTCTGCAGTGGAAATACAGTAGACACATTTATACTTTTTGGGTTATTTGTATTTCTTATAAGGTTATAACATAATAATAGATAATATAATAATATAATAATATAATGATATAATTATACTACAGTATCGTCATTGTACATGACAGACCAAAGCATGCGATAAAAAAAAAAAAAATACAGCTTTATGTTACATAATGTTGTCTTAAGTACTGGTATCCCACAGGGTTCTGTACTAATTTTACACAAAATAACAATATTTTGTATGATCTGGAATAATCTAATAATCTGGAAAAAAGAAAAAACGAACTACGCTACTACTTTTCGCCTCAGTGTTTCCAGGGAAGCCTGTTAGCATTGTGCTACACACATGCCTTGAGTGTGTATTGTGTGTTGAATGAGCCAGGCATATTGTGTCTTCTGTCAATTACAGTGTCTTGATAATGGTGTCTGGCAATCCGAGCCAATTATTCTCGACACTTTGTACACTACCGGGTGTGTGTTTGTGTCTACTCCTGCCATCTTGATGCCTGCTTTCTTTTCCCTGTGACCACACAGCAGGGCTTCTTTGGACTTTCCTTGTGCCCTGGAGATTCCGACTGATCAGTTAATTATTAAGCTACATCTGGCCACGAGGTAGCCAGATGTGTTGAGAGTAGGGAAAATATCAAACTGTAAAGAGCAGAGGGGTTTGAGAATTTTTCATTTATTGTGCAATGAATCCAGTCATAGGTAGCGTATCCGGATGCCGACCCATTGCAGGGCACAATTGCACACACATTCACACACTGCAGACAGTTTTGGAAATGCCAATCAGCTTACAATGCATGGCTTTGGGTTGGGGGAGGAAGCCGGAGTGCCTGGAGGAAACCCCTGTAGCACAGGGAGAACATGCAAACTTCACACACAAAGGGCTGAGGTGGGATTTGGAGTTGTGCGGTAAACGTCCTAAGCCACTAAGCCAACATGCCCCAAATTTCTATATCATACTTTTTTAACCATTTATTGTTACATTTAATATTACGGAACATACATGAGACATGTTACTTCCTGTTTTCACTTATGTTATAGCAGCTATCCCGTTGCAACAGTCGTTCCCATGTTTTTCCTCCTGCCTTCATCTTATCCTGGTCACGGTGGCCATGAATCTGAAGCCTATCCCAGGAACACTGTTTATACACTATGAATACACCCTGGATTGGATGCCAGTACACCGTAGGCCATCATGCGCACACACGCTTTCAGACCGGCGTAGGTGCAATTTAGTGTAGCTAAATCCTAAAGCCTAGCGAACCTAACGCCATGTTTTGTAGGAGGTGGGAGGAAACTGGGGAAAACCCACATAGACAGGTGGAGAACATGAACAGAACAGATAATAATAATACAAAGGAACTGCAGAGTGTAAACTCCTTTTCCCTGAAGACTTTCCTGTGGTAGCTCTATTACAGTATCTGACAGACACCCTTATCCAGTGCAACCTACATTTATCTCATGTATACAACTGAGCAGGTAAGGGTTAAGGGCCTTGCTCCAGGGCCCAGCTGTGACAGTGCTGGGATTTAAACTCATGACCTGCTGGACCAGTAACCTTTTGTCTTAACCACTGAACTACCACTGCCCTTTCGTCATTCGTGTGATGCGTATCACATGATCAAGCAGACCACATGCTACCAGTGGCTAGATCTGAAAGCGGGGAATTAAAATTTTTTTTTTTTTTACATAAAGCCATCTGGTCCACTGCCATATGTGAGGATTTTTGGGGTAAAATTACCTTCTTTCTCTCTCTCTGTCTCTCTCTGTCTCTCTCTCTCTCTCTCTCTCTCTCTCTCTCTCTGCTCATGCTAGGCGTTTATTGCCAGCTTGTTGGCAGCTCTGTAACATGCCTAGCCTTGAAGAGAATATTTCGAAAAGACCAGCCCCAGTGGCACTAATGTCTAATCGGTGAACCCATTCTGCTCTTTCTAATCCTGGCATCAGCAATCATCTCTGTTTCCTCCCATTTGTTTGGCCTGGATCTACTCTGCACTCTGCACGCACCATGGTGTTCGGCTAATTCCTTTAATTACTCTGGAAGCAGGGAGGTGCACGAGTGCGGCGTTTATCCTGATCACAAACACACACTGTGTGTCAGAGCTTTTCATTAAGTCACATTCAGTGGAGCAGCAACTGAACGTCAGACATCCAGAAATGAGAAGCACAGTGAAGCACGAAGGCGTGTGTGTATACAGGGACATGCATATGTATGAGGATATGTTTATATAAGACTAAAATGTGGGTGTGTTCACATTAAAGAGGCGATAATGTGTCCATCATCCGCATACACACATATACACAAATACACACATACACACACACACACACACACACACACAGTGCTAATTCGCTAGGTTTAGGGCTCGGTGGGGAAGCGGCGTTCTGACTGCTCCGTCGATGAGGGGATCATTACTGAACTCTGATGCTTCTGATCAGCAGGGAAAAGGCTAAAGCAGACTAAACACCGCCTCTATCCATCCGTCTGTTCTCTTAAAGCAGGAACGAAGCCCTACTGGGAGAGAAGAAGGACAGAGCAAGAGAACATGAGCCTCTCTAGCGGATATCAATGCAGTGAAGAGTGAAATCTCTTTCTCTCTCTCTCTCTCTCTCTCTCTCTCTCTCTCTCTCTCTCTCTCTCTCTTTCCCTCCTCCCTTCAGTCTCTGTCTCAGATCGGCCAGCCTTGTTGTTCAGGAGTAGGAATAACCGTCGAGGACAATTTGTCTCTCATTAGTCCCTCTCTCCACGGCGGCCTTCACCATTTTTTGAAATGTATACTGACATTTTTCATGCCGTAATTTCATTTTCAAACAGGGGACTTTCTCTCCAGTTCCCAGCATCTGATCTATAGTTTCTATTACAGCGGCTTGCATCGTGTCTGCTTTTAATAAATGGAGCTGCTTTGTCAAAGCTAATGTACCTACCATGATTGTTAATCTTCTCATTCTGGCTATTTATTTATTTATTTTTTTATTTAAAGAAATGAGAACAGATTTCGATCTAAATAATGTATATAACCAAAATCCTGGGATTATTGCATATGAAATACATGTACATTTACATTACGGCTCCAAAATCTTGACATTTTTCATTAAAATATAAAAAAAATAGCACATTTGAGGTTTCATTTTAACGCGATACTGTTTTCAACATAAAGTTTCCTCGAGTAGTTCATTACTTTCAAAATCCTTTGAAGTTACACTTAAAGTTAATATTTAGTATCTTCCTATAACGTCTAACACTGATGTAGAGGGTCTTGGACTCTGCTCCATGCAGAACATTTAATGCTCCTTTATAATTCTTTGTATACCTTTGCTCTTGCAAGCCCTGTACATCCTGTACATCCTTAAGCATAGCCCTTATCTTATAAGATAACACCTTAAGTCATAACCTACTGGTAGATGCAATCAAATATATATATATATATATATCCATTAAATTGCGAAATGTATGTGTTATGTGTTTAAAATGATTAAAATGATTAAATCATTCATTCATTTGTCTTCAGTAAGTGTTTTTTTTTTTTCCTGGTTAGGGTCATGGAGGATCCAGAACACATCCTGGGAACACTGGGTTTGAGGAGGGAATACTGTATATCCAGGATGAGACAGCAGTCCATCACAGGGAACCATACACACTCATTCAAACCTTTGGGTGAGGTCAGAGGGTGATCCTCCAGAGAACCAGGAAGAACATTCTGAGTGTACTTTTTTTTTTTTTTTTTAATGTTTTAAAGTTATATAAAAAAAGCTCACCTGACTTATCTAGCTTAACAACCATCTGTCCTTTTTGTAATGAAGATTTTTTTGGTTTTCATCATGAGAATGAGGAATTTAATTACATATCGGTAGAGTTTCTGGACTCTGAGAGCAACTGGAAAACATACACATTTTTTAAAATGATGTCAATTTTCATTTATATATAAAGATTCCTTGCGGTGACAAAACTTTGTATGCAGACCATATAGTGCTATTACTTAAGAAACGTAGTTATTATAAGTATATATATATTTTTTTGCTAATTATACGAAAGCCAAGTTTCTTATAGTCCGATCGGAAAGTTATGATGTGATATTATGAATGAAATTTTTACAATGAGATATTATAATTTTATAATGTAATCTTTTCCTCATATTCATTAAGGCCGCCAAAACTTCATTGTTCATTTATATTAGTGCAAGCTGTAGCAGAATGCCACTGAATGAAGTGTATTATGGAAGAATATGCTAGATAAGGGCCTGGTAATGCTAGATTATATGGGATTCGGTCACTAAGTTGACATAATGCACTCATAAAGTGTGTATAATGCACAGGAAAAAATAAATAAATAAATAAAAAAAGCCGACTGAGAACCAGTGCGAGATTTGTTGAGGAAACATGAGGAAAACAATCGGGTCGGCATCGGGCTTCTCTCTCTTTTCCACGCCGAGATTAGACACATTTTCCATTTGAGTGAGGGATTGCACTTTCCGTGTAATGGTATATTGGAAAAGCAACAAATGACCCTGTTAGAGGAGGCAGCAGTGTCATTACGCGTGTGCACTCGCACACACACACAAACACACACTCGCGTACGCAGTTCTAACCAGTTCTAAATGAAGAAATATGAGCGAGATTTACATGCCAAAGAGAAAGAGAGTGAGCAGACGAGAGCGAGAGAGCCTTCATGCAATCATGAAATGCATAAAATACTCCCCCGATCTCAAAGACTTCATAATTGGATCTCATAGCCTACACATGGATATGGTTGAAGGCAATGACAGGATTCGATTGCTCTCTCGATCACTTCCTCCATCCTGCCCGTAATGGACGCTGAGCCCGGCCTCGTACGCCTTTTACGGTTTCTATACTTAACTCGACCCAAGCTTCTCCGAGCTCTGAGTAAACACAGCACTAAACATTTCACGAACGCTACTACATAAAAAAAAAAAAAAAGACACCAGATCATGGGAAAAAAATAAAAGTAAGAAGTAAACGTCTGTGCTGGATCAGAGAAGCATTTTTCTAGCTCTAAAACCCCGCTCTCAGCCAAGAATAAGTGATGTGAGGGTTTTTGTTTTTAGTTTTTTTTTTGCAGCAAAATAAGACATTTGAGTAAGTTGAAAAAGATGAAGCAGGTACACCAACGTGTGATAGCTCTCGATATCACAGTTGTGATCCAAAAAAGGACAAAATTCCATCGAAAATGAATTATAAACAAAGTCCGCCTCACAACGCGTTCACACTAACAAGCGACAGTAGTAGTTTGTCTCTTGTGGGTGTGGCCTGTCCAGCTTCTTCTTCTTTTTTTTTTTTTTGTACATCCAAAGAGAAACGTTATTAGCCAAAATGTATAGCCTAGATTCCACTATATGATATAACTGTACTAGCCATTCACACTCACCAGAGGCTCCAACGATCTCTGCTGCATCCTTCCAAGCTTTATTTTTACTCATAATGTCTCTATCCACATTTAATGAAAGGCCATATATGACAGGATACGATGGAAGCACGGTAAACCCTCCATTTTTGCGCTGCAAACAAACGACTAAAGTCGTGAGCGTGGAACAGGAAGAAATGTCGGACCACACGATGGGATTGGTCCAAGAAATCAGTCGAGCAACCATGTGTTGCTTTATTGTGTCATTCCTAATTCGGATGGAATTGAGGACATCGAAATTCAAACCTCGCTTGCTGCTTTCGCTGAAATCACTGAAATCGTGGCTACAGCTACAACTGTACTACAACTGTAGCCAAACAGCCAAGGCATGTTTGCTGTATAGTACTTGTTTTGACATAGAGCTACGAGGCTAACGTGGCTAACCAGTAACGGACTGTATCCAATTCTTATAGTGACTCAATGTAATCTATAAAAATGACAATGTCATTGCCATCTTGGACAACTGGTATGTGTATGACCACTAAAGTCATTCTTTTTCAGTGTGAACTGTCATTTGTGGCAAAAAGAGGCGGAGCCACTACTAGACTACTGCCAAATAGATCAAACTATTGTTTTTTTTTTGTTTTTTTTTTTCCTGGCTCATTTCGACAATTCATTTCTCACCAGAATTTATAAACTCTCCAAATTGCCACCTTCTGCAAACTCCAGACTCTTTATAAACTGAAACGAAACTGAAACTGAAAACATGTTTCGTATACATGATGTAGCTAACTGTGTTGCCATATCATGCATTTCCAGTGAAACCATGGCAACGGGCAATAAACTAAAGACATCAGACCAAGGCAAAATCTCGCTGCCGATGTGAATGCGGCATCAAACGTAAATGTAGAAATGCGGACTCTAGCTGAAATATAGATGTTGCAAAATATTCCACTGAAAAATGAGGTTATGTGTCGTGTGTTATGTTATTTGTAATAAGTGTATGAAGTGTTTGCATTTGCCAACTCAACGGCATGACGTGTCACTATGGCAACCCGCTCTGGAGTTCCGCTCTCATCAGGGCTACAGTCTCTCTAATGAAATGCACAGGATGAGTAAATGGAAAATGGGAGAGCAAGAGAGAGAAAAAAAAGAACCATACTTTATGCTAATTTAATTAAATAGCTCAGGAAAAAAAAAAAAAAAAAAAAAAAAGAAATGTCAAGAATACTCACACACTCGCATGAGTAGATTTGACTTTTACTGAAAATTTCCCTTTCACACTTCCTGTAAAGCTTCTCTGTGACCCTTGTTCCTAGCACACTATAGATCCGACGCTAATGCCTCTGTGTCTCTCCTGTGTTCGCTCCCAGTTTGTGAGTATCCATTTTTAGGGCTGTGGCATTAGATTGTCCCAACTAGGGCCTGTCGATATTCTTATCTCGCTTTGACTGGAATACAGGCCCTCGATTTTATTCACGTCCCAAGAATAGAAAAAAAAAAAAAAAAAAAAAAAAAAAAAAAACGGGGAGAAAAAAAAAAAAAAGGATCAAAGAGAGGTTCCCGGAAAGGGCAGGAAACCCAAGCCAGGAGTCAGCGCTTTGTCTCTGAGTGATCAGCGAATTCAATTCACCGAGTGGCAGGAAGAGCTTGAGGAGATGTGTTTCATAAGCAAACCTGCTGTGGCGTAACGACCCAAAAACACCACAAACGGCTTCGGTTTTTCTGGCTCGTTCACACAAGCAAGTGCCAGAACCTGGAGATCAGGCAGGTCTAAGTCAGCTTCTTCCTGGATGTTCATATCTCACCAATGCTGGAAAGGACTCAAGATACTGTTTTTTTATTTATTTTTTATCCATATTTAACAATAAAATAACCATAGTTACATTTAATTTTGTGGAACATCTGCAAGACAAGTTTCCTCTTATCACTTCCCTTACTAGCATCCCGTTTTTTTTTCTCTACCTTGAAATTAATAAGACAAAACAAATGACTCTCCAATGCCAGAAAACTTTCTGACTGTTACGAAGTACTGGAGATTCCTTCCATAATTGTAAAAAAAAAATAAAAATAAAAATTAGCATTAGCCTAAGCATTAGCCTTATCATCAGGAGATTGTGAGTTTGAATACCACAGTGATTCGTGGCTGGGAGTCTAGAGAGCAAAAATCGGCCGTGCTCTCTGGGTGGGAGGGATGTTGTACTTTCCCTCCCATGTCGATCACAGAGACACTAGCCAATCATGGATGTTTGTGAGCTCATGTATGCAGAAGAGGGTGGATAGCGCTTTCACACGAGTGTGTTACTCTGCAACAAGATGCAGCTGGTTGGCTGGCTGGTGGGTGGGAATTGCCAGGTGACTAAATTGGGGAGAAAAATGAGGGAAAATTAAATAATAATAAAAAAAAAAATCTTCACCATATACAGTAAATGATAAGACGTTTTTCTTTTATTGGGAGAATTGGACGTAATGTATTAAGAGGGGTTTCAGTTATGACATAATGTACAGTATTGGGAGGGATTTCAGTTATGATGTCACGTATTTTGGGGTGTCAGTGACAACATGATGTATTGGGTTCGTATTAAGGCAACATGTACTGGGAGGAATTTCATCCATACCATCCACCCATTTTTTCCATACACAGGGTTGCGGGGAGCCTTGAGTCTATCCGAGGCAACTCGGGGCACAAGGCAGGGGACACCCTGGCACAATCGCACACACACTACGGACAATCTGGAAATGCCAATCAGCCTACAAGCCATGTATTTGGAATGGGGGAGGAAACCCCCGAAGAACAGGGAGAACATGCAAACTCAACACACACAGGGCAGAGGCGGGATTCGAACCCCCAACCCTGGAGGTGTGAGGCAGACATGCTAACCTCTAATCCACCTTGCAATGCACTGCAATGATTTTTTTTGTTATAGTGTAATTTATTGGACATTAATGGACATAATGGACTTTTTGGGAGCATAACATGTGGCTGAACATGCAAAATCTCAGACCTCCTGGGGATGAGGAGGTTTGACTGATCTGTTTTAAATGCCTCTTGGGAGCATTTATATCTGCTTGTTTATATGGATAATACCTATCCGGGCATAATCCTGATACTCAGTGTGTACGAAATGACCAAACATCTTGGTTTAGACCTTATTATACATGAATGACTGTCACAGATGGCTGGTGTGACAGCATGCAAATTATGACACACACTCTGCATACTGCTTGAATCCTGAATTATGAAGAAATCCCATGAACATTAGTTAGACAAAGTGAGGATTTGGGACATCCACGTAGAGAGAGGACTAATTGTTTGGAGTTGGAGCCAAAGCTATAACGATGGCTGCTTGTATTGTGTGAATGGGACATAAATTCTGGTGTAAAAGGCTATGGCAAGAGTCTAGTAGGGAAAAGTGTGTGTGTGTGTGTGTGTGTGTGTGTGTGTGTGTGTGTGTGTGTGTGAGTGAAATTATGAGTTGTACTCATTTTCCCAGCCGATTATGTGTGTGTATGTGGACTTGCTGACTCTAGGTGATTGCAAGCCCATTACTTTTACAGGCTGTTGTTCCAGGCATTTGATAAAGGTCTGGACGGAACTCTCTTTGGCTAACCTTGGCCTCCTGTGTGTGTGTGTGTGTGTGTGTGTTGGTCTGAGTGTTTGTGTGTTGGTGTGTGTGTGTGTGTGTGTGTGTGTGTGTGTGTGTACAGTATCTCACAAAAGTGAATACACCCCTCACATTTTTGTAAATATTTTATTATATCTTTTCATGGGACGACATTGACAAAATGACACTTTGCTACAATGTAAAGTAGTGAGTGTACAGCTTGTATAACAGTGTAAATTTGCTGTCCCCTCAAAATAACTCAACACACAGCCGTTAATGTCTAAACCGTTGGCAACAGAAGTGAGTACACCCCTAAGTGAAAATGTCCAAATTGGGCCCAATTAGCCATTTTCCCTCCCCGGTGTCATGTGACTCATTATTGTTACAAGGTCTCAGGTGTGAATGGGGAGCAGGTGTGTTAAGTTTGGTGTTATCGCTCTCACACTCTCTCATACTGGTCACTGGAAGTTCAACATGGCAACTCATGGCAAAGAACTCTCTGAGGATCTGAAAAAAAGAATTGTTGCTCTACATAAAGATGGCCTAGGCTATAAGAAGATTGCCAACACCCTGAAACTGAGCTGCAGCACGGTGGCCAAGACCATACAGCGGTTTAACAAGACAGGTTCCACTCAGAACAGGCCTCACCATGGTCGACCAAAGAAGTTGAGTGCACGTGCTCAGCATCATATCCAGAGGTTGGCTTTGCAGAGTAGACGTATGAGTGCTGCCAGCATTGCTGCAGAGGTTGAAGGGGTGGGGGGTCAGCCTGTCAGTGCTCAGACCATACACCGCACACTGCATCAAATTGGTCTGCATGGCTGTCGTCCCAGAAAGAAGCCTCTTCTAAAGATGATGCACAAGAAAGAAACAGTTTGCTGAAGACAAGCAGACTAAGGACATGGATTACTGGAACCATGTCCTGTGGTCTGATGAGACCAAGATAAACTTATTTGGTTCAGATGGTGTCAAGCGTGTGTGGCAGCAACCAGGTGAGGAGTACAAAGACAAGTGTGTCTTGCCTACAGTCAAGCATGGTGGTGGGAGTGTCATGGTCTGGGGCTGCATGAGTGCTGCCGGCACTGGGGAGCTACAGTTCATTGAGGGAACCATGAATGCCAACATGTACTGTGACATACTGAAGCAGAGCATGATCCTTCAGAAACTGGGCCGCAGGGCAGTATTCCAACATGATAACGACCCCAAACACACCCCCAAGACGCCGACTGCCTTGCTAAAGAAGCTGAGGGTAAAGGTGATGGACTGGCCAAGCATGTCTCCAGACCTAAACCCTATTGAGCATCTGTGGGGCATCCCCAAATGGAAGGTGGAGTAGCGCAAGGTCTCTAACATCCACCAGCTCTGTGATGTCGTGGAAGAGGACTCCAGTGGCAACCTGTGAAGCTCTGGTGAACTCCATGCCCAACAGGGTTAAGGCAGTGTTGGAAAATAATGGTGGCCACTGTCATATTGACACTTTTTGGCCCAATTTGGACATTTTCACTTAGGGGTGTACTCACTTTTGTTGCCAGCGGTTTAGACATTAATGGCTGTGTGTTGAGTTATTTTGAGGGGACAGCAAATTTACACTGTTATACAAGCTGTACACTCACTACTTTACAATGTAGCAAAGTGTCATTTCTTCAGTGTTGTCCCATGAGAAGATATAATAAAATATTTACAAAAATGTGAGGGGTGTACTCACTCTTGTGAGATACTGTATGTGTGGGTGTGTTATAAATTGCTAACACAAGTTGTGTCTTCATAAAACAAGGACATTTGTCTGAATGCCGGTGCTGACATTTAAATTTGAATCATATTTCATGTTCAGAAACTGGGCTCATAAAGCAAAACTTTTCCAATCTGGTATGCAAATGAATGCACAGACATGGGGTGACAAATTAAAGGACAAACCGGTGGCTCTGTTATGCTGTACGAGGCATTTATTTTTCTGGCATGGCTGGGGGTTTGGCTCGAGTTGTCCGCTTACAGGCAAGCATCACTGTACAATCAATACCACGTTCTTCCTACTGATCACCTTTATCCTGTCATGAAACTTTTCTTTCCCGATGGGTGTGATCTCTTCCAGGATGACCCCGCCCCCATCCACGGGACACGAGAACTCTTTGAACTGATTAAAATGATGTACATCCAATGCTATGCCCTTCAAAGTCACGACATGTTGGAGATTTTCGTCGTCACCATTATCAAAACGCCAGCTGAGGGAATATCTTTTGGAACAATGGCTCTCTAACGCTCACAGCAGTTCCAGAGATGTGTAGAATCGACGCCAAGGCACAATTAACCTGTTCTGGTCACTCATAGTGGCCTGATACGTCACTACCCCACACTAGGTTGCTGTTTTTTTTTCCTTTAATTTGTCACCCGGTTTGTAGCTCAGTTCTGGTCTTATCCAGCAGGTGGCAGTGTTGCTCTGCTCTGCAGTGACTCTTCGCTCAACAACAGGTTAACTAAGCCGCAATGAATCATCCCAGACACACACATGCACACACACAGAGAAAGTCTTGTTTAATCAACAACCAGCATCATGAAGCTTAATAAAAACATATTACTCCAAGCTGTCGACGAATAAAAGAGACTCGAGCGTCGCAGCGCTGCGCTTTGTGCCAAGAGGACAGTGTCAACAGGGGATGATTAAAAAAAAGAAAAGAAAATAAATACAAGAAGTAAAAATCAGAAGGTCCGTTGTTTACACAGAGGTCAGCATTTACAAATGTGATGACTAGAACCTGTCGGATGTGCCGTTGAAGACGTTTTTTATGTCTTTATTAAGTTCAAAAAGCATACAGTGATGAAGAAGAGGACAAGGACAAGCCAGGATGCTAACATAAAGAGGAAGGAAGGACAGGCTTGAGTGTTGCTGTGGGGTATTTTTAGACACTCTGGCCTTATTTGACACACTCTGTCCATCTCTGTCTCTCATTATTTCGAGAAGGTCTCCCTCCCTCGGCTTAGTGCGGCTAGAGACAAGACAAATCTGACCAATCAGAGCGCTTTGATGTACTTTCTCTTCCCAAAGCGTCCCCTGGCATCGTACTCGTCTAGATCTGACATCAAAGAGCCAGAGGTCTGCCTCGATCGAAAAAGCCGGTGTACCCGTCATCAACCAGACACCCCACCCCTTCCCCCCTCTCTGCTTCTTGTCTGTTCTTTTTCCTTTTCTCTCTCTCTCTCTCTCTCTCTCTCTCTCTCTGCTAATTTGAAAGAGAGCCTGCACTGATAAAGTTCTCAGAGTTAAACTGAGATGAGAACAGACAAAATCTGGCCCTTCTCTCTCTCTCGCTCGCTCTCTCTCTCTCTCTCTATCAAATCCATCCGCTCTTTCATTCTATCCCCCAGAAGACCCAGGGACTTGAGTCGACACCAAAGCACCAGCCACGTGATGAAGAAGGAGAGCTCTTCTCATTGTGAATGAACGCCAAGAGGGCCATTAGAGATGTGACAAAATCCTCTTGGCCTAAACCATTCCGTCCCCGGACCCTGTTTGAAGTGGCTAAAGAGTCGCTTCTATCACTTCACCATTTTGCCAGCTTGCACCTCTTCAGCATTTTTATCAATTTTCCATTCTGGCCGTTTATCAGCCTCGGTCGCGTTCCCATTTTTACCACTCTCCACCACTTCAAACACATTTTCATTTTACCACTTTGCAAGCTTTTATACATTTATTATTATATCTTTTTTTTTTATTATTTTTTTTTTTATCAGCCTCCATCACTTTACTATTCTACACACAGCCATTCGGTTGTCATTTTTTACCATTTATCTCCCATAAAACGTCATCACTGTATCATTTTATCAGTCTTGTGGTTTATTTTACTATATGACCTGCTTCTATCACTTTACCATTCAACCATTTTATTATTTTCTCACCATGTCTCCATTTTCCCCATTCTGCCTCCCTCCATTTTAGCATTTTATCACCCTCTATCATGTCATCATTGCTCCATTTTATTAGCCTCCATCACTTTAACGTTATATCCATCAATCCTTTTACCATTTTACTTCCCCTCAGAACTAGGTTGCATCAATACCTTTTTTTTAGAGTAGGAGTTTGGCGTTTAAACACTGTAAGATGTTTTATCAGGTTGCTTGTATAGTGCTAGATGCTGTAGTTCCTCCTCTTGTGCGGTCTGCTTTGCTCTGATTGCCGTCATTAATCATGCAGCATGTCCAGATCGCAGTCATTTTGTGTCATCTGGTCATTAGTGCGAATACATCACGTGGTTATCGGATTGGTATTGGAGCATGTCTTATGAGTATGAGCCAACCCTATCCCTAACTTCACACATGTTGCCAGATGTCAACCATTTCACCATCTTACATCACTTTAACATGCTGTTTATCATTATTCTATGATTTTTATCAGCTTCCACCAACATTCTAAACGTTCTTTTACTATATGACGCATCGTTTTGTTTTTTGTTTGTTTGTTTTTTTAACATTTCCTATTTTTCCACGATGTCACCATTTTATCACCTCAATAATTTGACCATTCCACCATTTTTATTAGCCTCTATTATTGGTTTAACATTTTCCCAGTCATTATTTTATCACACGCACCCATCGGTTTACTGTTATTGTTTTACTTCTTTGCGATTTCCACATTCATCATTGTCCGGTTTACTAGCTGTATACTTCAACATTCTAACATTTGCCCAGCTCCTTATGACTTTACCATTTTATCATCCCTTTATTTCACTCGCACCCATCACATTAGCATTTTACTGGGTCGGTTTTACCATCTGACGATAAACCATCACCCTCCTCCTTACAAATGAACAGCATTAGCAGACCCTCTATTCTTGTATATGTACATTAATATATATATATATATATATATATATATATATATATATATATATATATATATATATATATATATATATAAAGGTGCTGGGCCACCACAATCTACCAGAATGCACCTTGGAATTGATTGTACTGGACCAATGAACACCATTGTTTCCTAAAGACATTCCCTGTGATGGTGTTTTGATGATGTTGGTGGACAGCGCTGTCTAACACGTCACTCCAGGTCACTTACAATTCTAACAATGCATCCATTAGCATGCTAGTTCTCATTTTGTTAAATGTAATATCTCAGGAATGTCACTCGAGGACTTTAGGAAACTGGGTTAAGCCCCCACGCCGTGCTGAACTCGGCGACTTCTATTCTGAGCTTGACGAAACCTTTCAGCATTGATTCTGGATCTGGTGCGAGGAAGAGAAAGAGATTCAGAGAGAGATTCAGGAGCCGACTGTATTGATCCGGAAAGGATCCCGCGTGTTGGATGGAGACGTGCTGAAGCTGTGTCCAGGTGGTCTGAATTATCGTGGCTCCGTGCAGGAAGAAGCTCGAGAGACGTCGGCGATGCGGGGAGGATTAGAGCTGATTTTGTGGCATCTCCTCAGATAGTTTTCACAATATCCATCATTCACTGTGTGTCTGATGCTCTGATGTGTCTGAAACTAAAAGTCTGAGATGCAGAGCTTCATCTTTAACACTCCTGTTATGTTCACTAGTTACCCCTGGATGACTATTTAGGTTTTTTTTTTTTTTTTTTGTAGGTTTTTAATAACAACATAATTGTAACATTTATTTAAAAGCACCTTATATGGCTTATTTTCATTTCAGTATAAATTGATTTGAAGTGCTTTACTAAGCTCAGGACGCCTCCTGACACGGAGGACGTCGCATGCCGCCAAGATCACTGTTATAATTTATATTTATATACTTTACACCAGCAAGTGTTTTTCGTTTCACTTTTATTTCACCCTGGGTTCGAGTTAAGAGCACAGATAGCTCAGTGGGAAAAGCTCCTGTCCTAGCGAAGGGTGTAAGTGGAGTGTAAACGTTATTATAAAACCGTTAGCTTCAGTTCTAAAATCTGATTTTGAGGCTGTTGTACAATCCTCGATTTACGCAAACACATGACGCATCACAGTAACCGAATTCTGTATTAATGCACCAGGAGTTACACTTAAGCCATTGTTCTGCTCATGGAATATCCTGATGTTTGTCTGTTATGTTGCTCAGCAACCAATGAAATTATTTACGAACGTCTATTATTAATGAACATTTAGTTACATTATTCGTGATCATGGATTCATCTGGATTTTATCATATTGTTTTTGTCACCATTCTTACTGGACAAACGCTACGAGGCACGTGTGCGTTACAGTGATTTTATCATAATATGTTCTGTGCGGTATGACTCTTTAAAAACAATTATTCAGGGTCATTAGAGAAACCGAATGACATCTAGCATGTAAAGCAAGGTTGGGAAAAATCATTTCAGGTTTGTCAAACATGAGGGAGGGTAACATAATGACAAAGTCCGTGTCTGTATCTGTTTACCGCTCCAAATGTTCATATCTGTATCTATATTTGGACAAAAATTCAGTTTTTTTTGTTTCGTTTCTTTTTCTCTGGCAGTTCCTCGACCTCAGCTACATCACTCCGACTCATAATCGGTCTCGACTAGACATGTGTGCAGGACTGTTTATCTAACCCCGCTCACACCGGTATTACTTTTTTATTTGTACCTGCATGCAATGCAGACTGGCCGACAAGGACACGCCTTTTCCCAGCAGCGTCGCAAATCACATGCCCTGTAAACATTCACACCTGTTTTGCGCTCTCTGTAATTAGTAACCGTATTCAAGCTCCCCGTTTCCTCTGCGTTTCCTTGCTTAGCTTTTGTCATGCGTAGTCTACGGTATGTATATGTTTCTTGCCTTGTGTTCATAGCTCATGTTTAGGGTCACTGTTTCCACTTTTGTTTGATTCGCGTGTGTTTTCTTTAATAAACCATCCGCCTCCGATACCTGATGGTTCTACAGTATTTTTTATAAAAACCGACCAGGCGGTTACTAAAGATGCTGTAAAGTGCATAGTGTGTTGCACAATGCCGCACATTCATGGTGAACATTCATGGTGTCTGTTTGTCCAGCGAAATCGATACCTTACCACTCGGTCATGCCAGAATAACCTCGTGTCATACTGGATCCCAATCCTGATGCACATTTTATAAAGAATCGAATCTAGCGTGTAAAGTGTCATAGCGGGAAAATAGTTCCACTTCATAATAAACATTGATAAAACGGGTCATATTACAGAAGATGGCTTGTTTTTTTTTTTTTTTTTTTTTCTTCTTTTTTTTATTCATTAAAGAATGACACTGTGTTAAAAAGCCAAGGCTGAACGATCAAGTGGATGTGGTGTGTTTTACACTGGATGAAGTTGAATGAGATGAACTGAAGAGGTATTCAACAACAAGGACGTTTCTTTGGTTGTCGGTTTTGAAAGCCTTCTCTGGAGTACGCGTGCACACACACACACACACACACACACACACACACACACACAAAGGTCAGTGTTCTGTAAAACGTAGATGCTTCGGCAACAGGACCATTTTCAATTCTCTTCTACGATACATTATGGGAAAAACCATTAATGCTCGCTAGAGAAAAGTGCAGGCTAACTTCTCGCTAAACGTACAGCCTCTTTATTAAATCAGCAGCAATTTGTAAATTATTTGGGAGGGAGTTGATGTAGGGAGCTGTGAGGGTGTATGTGTAATATTCACTGCGTAATAAAGGACAGTGAGTCCCAAGCCTTCCTGCTGAGCCTTGCTCCTTTGGAGATACGCCTACAGAAGAGCTATAATCATTACATTTACAGTAATAATCATTAGAAATGAAATGCGACTGAAGCGTTGGGCCTAATGAGCCCTGATTTTCCACAGCCCCTCTCTGACCAATAACACACGTGCTGGAACTTATTAAGCTGCTTAACGTCCATCTAGCACAATTATGGGAATCGGAGGGCGCAGGAGCGGTGAGGCAAAATTGGATTAGCGCGAGCCGGAGAGAGGACGAGCAACTCTGTGAGTCCTGGACCAGATTCGACTGGATGACAGGAAGACGAAGATGACAGGAAGTCTTTGGGGTCCAGTAAATTGGACAGCCATATTGGAGGAGGTTTAAGAGCACTTTTGGCAGCTACTCCAGTGAGAGCGAGCTCATGATTTAGACAGGTCTCGGTGCAGATCGGATCGAGACGAGGCCCTGACACAGGGAAGTACTCAAACCAAAAGCCGCAGGATCTTTAATCAAAGCCACTGTACTGGATTTATTAAGATGTAACGAGCCTTAACGAGCTGTAACGAGTCTTAACGAGCAGATGATCTGCCCATTCATAACGGCGCAACAATTTTGTAATGTACTGTAGCTTCAGAGAAAGTGCATATCTGTGTCTTTTCCATGTCTCAGAATTAGTCCATGTCTCGGAAAATAACTACCTAGGATGTTCATAACTAAAATTTAAGCTTGTCATGAAGTTCTAACGCAAGATAGCCTGGAAATTGTCATAACACCATCATATGTCAACAAATATCTATTACCTGACACTATGTCATGCGACATTTGACACTTGGAAATGGAGAAAATTAGCCATTGTTACAGCCGAAGCCTGCTGAAATAATAATGTATAAATGTCGCACAGCGTTATGAAGCTTGCCCTTCAGTAAAGATCGAGAACCAAAACAATCACTTCCTTCTGATTCCTTATAAAATCTTTGTAATGTAGAACTACAAGGTCATAGGTTTGCAAAATGACTTCATTTGTCATTGAATGTGTTGAAAAGTTGAAAGTTGGGGGTGTGATGTTTCAGGAAAATCATCAATAATCTATCCAGCCTACATTAGTTCAAGTTCAAGTTCAGTTTATTTGTATAGCGCTTTTTAAACAATGGACATTGTCCCAAAGCAGCTTTACAGAAGTATATAAATTCAGGACATAGATTTTAAATTTATGAATTTATCCCCAATGAGCAAGCCAGAGGCGACGGTGGCGAGGAAAAAACTCCCTGAGATGATATGAGAAAGAAACCTTGAGAGGAACCAGACTCAAAGGGGAACCCGTCCTCATCTGGGTGACACCGGATAGTGCGATTATAAATAAATAAATCCCTTCTGTAAATGTGCCAGTACCACACGGTCAGATATTAGTTGTGAGACGATGAAAAATTCATTACAGTTTTTATATGAAGTCTGTTTCTGATTACTGATGTTCTTACGTCCTTCTGGTGATTTTCTGGAAAATAAAATTGATTAATTATCCAAACATCCACTATGTGTTACACAATGAATAAAACATTTGGGGCGGTGCTATTATAAGAAAGTAATAAACAACAGGGAGGTGTGATGAAGTGAAAATTGTTGATTTATTTATTTATTTTTTCCCAATAACAGCATGTACGTAAGTGTTTTATTCTTTTTATACCACAGACATTTGCCAGCAAGTTTTTTTTTATTTTTATTTTTTTTATTCATTAAAGAACGCCACATCGTGATTTTTTATCCATTTTGGTTACATTTAATATCCACAAAACAAGTCAGCTCCTGTTATAAAATACGTTATATCGCAGCTATAAAATTTTGTCCTGTCACAAGCCTCTCTTTTTTCTCTTATTTGAAGGAAAAATGCCGCTTAATACCGATAAATCACAAAATCCATCACCTTTGTCTGTTACTTAGCACTGCCACTGACACTGGAGACTCCTTCCATATCAAGTCCTTCTGAATGAGCTGTTACTAAAGAGTCTAAACCGTATTATAAGGAGCGCATTAATATAAACCTGTGATTTGCAGCTGCACCACTGTCAGAGCTGCTGTTCTAGAACATTAATCAACACCTTCTGACCAATCAGAGCCAGTGGTTTATTAAAATCATCGCAAACAGTATTGAGAAAAATGGATAAAGGTTCGCAGTGGCACAAATGTAAGAAGACGTGACATTATAACAGATCTATTAGTTGTTAAGTTGGAGTAGGTTGAGCTGTGCAGGTTGAGTTTGTGTGTGTGTGTGTGTGTGTGTGTGTGTGTGTGTGTGTGTGTGTGTGTGTGTGTATGAGGGCCTAACAGGCATATGAATGAGTCAGGACTTGGTCCCTTTTACTAATGAGGGTTTCATCAGCTGGAGCCAGACTCCCATCGGCTCCCATATCTTGCAGAGAGAGACAGAGAGAGAGAGAGAAAGAGAGAGAGAGAGACAGAGACAGAGACAGAGAGAGAGAGAGGGAGAGAGAGAGAGAGTATACGTGTGTGTGCATACCAGAGAGAGAAAAAATGCTAACAAACTTTTAGCGAGGAAACAGAGAACAGGAAATGAGCAGAAGATGGGAAACAAATGTGAGAGTCATCGTGCATGAAATTAAAAAAGATACCTCAAAATAGTCCTGCTAGCAAGCACTGTCTGCGGTCTTGCACACACACACACACACACACACACACACACACACACACACACACACAGTGACCTTCTGTTCCCCTCTCACACACTCCATACAACATACATTCATTTATATGCACCAACACGACATTAATGTCGACTCCACCCCCCCCTCCTCCTGATTTTCCCATGATGCAACACTTGCAGGAAGAAGAGCTTTAGCTCTGGAGCTGAAACATCTCCCTGCAGCATTTCTCTCCATCTTCCATCCTTCTTCTTCCCTGAGCAGGTTTGCTGTCTCCGATGGCCTGAGGGGACGTCTCGCCTGTCTTGCCGCTGCTGAAGGTCCATGCGAATGTGAACCTGAGAGAAAAATGCAAGGGGACAGAGGGAGAGGAAATGACAAGGACTAAATGCAATTTTTACCGCACTTTCACCCACTTGAGTACGTGCTCATGCTAACGGCCATCTTTGTTCTCTCGGTTTGTCCTCAAGAATCAATCCATCTTCCTAAACGATTCAGTGTCTCCGTCACTTGCTGGCCGGGAAGGATGAGTAACCTTTACACAGCGTCCGCTCTCTCTCTCTCTCTCTCTCTCTCTCTCTCTCTCTCTCTCTCTCTCTCTCTCTCTCTCTCTCTCTCTCTCTCAAAAAGAAACCCATCTTGTCATTTTACAGAGTTTACGGAAAGTGAAATATCCTTTGCAAAGCACCATGACTGTTACAAAGCACTGACACAGGGGACTCCTTCCTTAAATATTAAATAAACGTGTCCTAAACGATTATACATTTTTCTTTGATTTTTACTTAAAAAAAAAAAAAAAACTTTTTATTATCAGTCTAAGTGTTTGTGAAGCATCCGGTCCCTGTGACCGAGCTGTAACTATAGAAACAATAACACTTTAGAACGAATGCATTCATTTAAACCTATCAGCTGGAACTACTGTCCGAGTTGTGCGGTTATACAAAAACGATGCACACCTTCTGACCAATCAGATTTGAGAATTCAACCATGCAGTTGCATGAAACAGCTTCACCAGTCGATTATCAGGTATGACTTTGCGAATTTACAATTTGGGCATTAAAAATAAATAAATAAATAAATAATAATAATAATAATTAATGCAATAAATCTAGTTCAAGGGTTGTCCTAAGGTGACAACCACGCCCCCTCTCAGCCACGCCTCCTTTCAGTCTGCTTTGCTCAAGTTCCATGGTAAAACTTTGGGAGGTGGGGGTGTAGAGGGCAGAGTGATAGCAGGAAAAAAAAAAGTGATTCTGGTTATCTATAACATTCCAGTGTTTGTGAAATTTTGAAGTAAGATTAAGCGAGTCTGTGTGACATTACTGAAGAAATCGTGTGGAACTGGATTCCATTACGGTTAATAAAGTCAGGGTTTTCAAATGCCTAAACCATTTAATACCTGCTTTTCGGTTGTATTAATTTGCACAATCGCCTTCTCCAGCGTGACTTTAAGGCTGTAGAAAACCACACTGCCAGGGATGAATTAGGTAAAAATGCCCCAAATTACGTTACGCATTAAAGCAAACCTGTGAATCAGACACAACATGTTAATTAGGTCATGTAAAAGACAGAATTCTGCACAACATTCCAGCATTCAGCTACATTACTTGTTCAAAACTAAAGAATGGACATTCTTAGTTATCATTTCCCCAAAAGCACAGATTTCAATTATTAACCAAAAGTGCTTTTACACTAATAGGAGATATGCAGCTGCTTTTAACGAAGCACACAACCTTAATTACCGTGGATACACTTTTAGAGAAAAGGGAACATTTTAGATCCCTAAGGTGCAAACTAAAGAAATGCACAAGCATTGTAAAGGTAAAACTGGTTCTTAATGAGTTTTTAAAGTACTTCACTTCCTCTAGGTCCTCTAACGAAAGGTACAAAAGAGGTAGCCCTGAGGTTTGCACCCTAGTGACAAGCATTTGTATCCTAATAGCTTTTTTTTCCCCCCCTCTTGGTTTTCATACTTCCATTAAACTTTATTACACACAACTTTTTCACATGTACCTGGTGTTTCAGCCTGCAGATCTAAACCAAACACTCTGGCTGTGTTTTATTAAAATCCCAAAGAAAGAGGTGTGTGAAATCTGATAAATTGCACACGGTTAGCGGGCATATTGCAGGTGATTTATAAAGAGTAACTGCATCACATGCAAAGTAGGGAGTCTTGGCGAGTTCAACGATTCTAGAAGAGACAAATTGAAACAGGTATGTGCTGTATAATTATGTGTTCAGCATAATGCTGAAAAACAGGTCTAGACATGAATTTGCATTCTGGTTATACGACAAACAGGAATAAAAACCTTTTCTCGGGCTCTTAAATTGCCAGGTGTGTGAACGTGCAGCAAATATCGATTATAAAACTACTTCTAAAAGCATCATGCTAGCTCTAATTTCGAGAAATCTTGATTTATTTTAAACTACAGAGACAGTAGCAATTTTGTGAAATTTGATTAACATTTTGATTTGTCTTCAAATGGCTAAAACTGGTTTATGCTAAATTTAATACCTGCCCTTCGGCTGTGTCACTTTGCACACACACAGTCATGGTTTTTGTAGTGAATGTGGTAAATCCTGCTGTAAATCCTACGGTAAATCGTGCTGGGGTGCTAAATTACCAACGTGCTTAGCAAAACGAATAAAAATTCTAAACAAAATGATTTTAAATAGTTATTTACTAGTTGATTACTGTGTCTAATAACTTATTTAACACCGCCTCAATGTTCTCCGTGCTCTGTGATTTTTGGGATTTCTTCGCACACTTGGTGAAGGGTTGTTTTTTTTTTTTTTTTACCAATGAATGAAAGAGGTTTACTAGTCCTACACCCCTCAGCCAGTGATGTCAACTTAGAGACTTTGTCACTAGATTTGGTGACTTTTTTATGGAGGACCAAACCTGCAGATATTAAAAATAAATAAATAAATAAATAGATAGATAAATAAATAAATGTAATAATAGGAAAATAAATAAAGGAATAAATGACTTGGTAAAACAAATATAATTAATGTTTTATTAAATTTAATCCTAAATTAATTTTTCTACCACCTTTTCCTTCATTTACTATTTTCTGTATTTATTGTTTTATTTATTTATATTATTTTTTAACTTCTATTTATTTATTCTTTTATTTATTTATTTCCAATCACTGATCACCACTGTTTCCCAAGGACCAATCACTGATCACCACTGCCTTCCAAGGACCAATCACTGATCACCACTGTTTCCCAATGACAAATCAATGATCACCACTGCCTCCCAACGACCAATCACTGATCACCACTGCCTCCCAACGACCAATCAGTGATCACCACTGCCTCCTAAGGACCAATCAGTGATCACCACTGCCTCCTAAGGTCCAATCAGTGATCACCACTGCCTCCCAATGACCAATTACTGATCACCACTGTTTCCCAAGGACCAATCACTGATCACCACTGTTTCCCAATGACAAATCAATGATCATCACTGCCTCCCAAGGACCAATCACTGATCACCACTGCCTCCTAAGGACCAATCAGTGATCACCACTGCCTCCTAAGGTCCAATCAGTGATCACCACTGCCTCCCAATGACCAATCACTGATCACCACTGTTTGTCCCATCCTCGCACTTCTTTGTACTTCATTTTAAACTCTCTTATTTGCAATATT
The DNA here is from genome assembly GCA_023630585.1 of Cranoglanis bouderius. NCBI lineage: Eukaryota > Metazoa > Chordata > Actinopteri > Siluriformes > Cranoglanididae > Cranoglanis > Cranoglanis bouderius. Next base: position 3,051,376 of record CM042542.1, on the reverse strand, counting down.
TACAAGTAATAACAGTAAGTAACTGTTTCCATCATGACTAATCACTTTTCATGAATACTCACTGTCATTGCTTCTTTTTCTCTGTGTTCTGGATAAAAAGTAGAGTATTTTGTAAACATGCAAAAGTTTAGTGATCCAACATGACTTCTTTCTATAAGAAATAAATGATAATCTATTGTTTTCTATTTTGATAAAACTCTATTTTATCATATTCTAAGTGAAAATCTTCCTTCTTCATGGACCCTAATTTGTGATTTAATATGCCAATGATCATGATGAATAAATGAATATGCTGATTAGTATATGATGTCATCTAGCGACTTTTTTGAGTGTGCTTTATCTACTTTGCTCTGAAACATTAAAAAAAGATATATTTTTAGATTGTTTAATCAAACAGAAAACGAATCAAAAGTATCTTTTTTTTTTTTCTTTCTCTGATTCAGACTCGGCAAACAAACTAAAAGCTGTGAAAGCACTGTAAAGCAAACCGTGTTATCCTACCTTCCTATGCCGATTGTGTTAGAAAATCAGTTTGCACATTCTTTGCACTTTTCGTGTTTTTACACATGCACATCATCAGTCGAATATTTTCGGGATATTTTAGACTCCAAAGACTGCATAAATACTGCTCATCTAACTCAGTATTCAAGGTTTGTGAGGAATTTGTTCAAAGAAGAGAGAAAAATCTCTATGGACTCAGGAGTTTGACACTTCTGAGTAAGTCCTGTGCAAATGAATGAGGTAAAAGGAAGGCAAACAAACCGGCACGGAGACGGAGGATGAGACGGATGAAAAGGAAGGCGAGAAGAGAAGAAGAAAAATGCTAGAAGAAAGAAGGCTGGTGAAAGTAAAAGAGCCTCTCCTGGCTGTTTCTCAAAGACAGCAGAGACAGAGTAGTGGTCATGATGGGGTCTCAGGGGAGCGAAAGGGATGAGAGGAGAGGACAAATGGAGAGTAGAGGAGTCATCGATTGGTGTCCGAGATGAGCTACATGCTGCTCCGCAGGAACTTGATGGATCTGTCATATGTTTTAAATCCGACGTGGCGGCGAGGACGGAGGGCAGAGGACTGGGCGATTATACACAGCACCTCACACTACAGTCAAGGGGATGGCAGCTGTGTAGAGTATAGATGTATAGGCTGAAATCAAATGGTCAGGAAGGCATTTTGTTTCATTGGGTAAAGTATATTACTTACATAATCCTCAAACGTCACACCAACGTGACAAGGTGACAGGAGAAAGACAGGATGTCACACTCTGAAAAAGGAAGAGACCTTAGAATTATAAGGTTTTATCAGATTTTTAAATCTGGAGCTTGCAGTTTTTCAAAATTACTGCAGATTGTCCGCAGATTTGGGCCAAGACGTGTCATGTGACATCACCACAACATGCTTTCAGCCAAAGCGCTCTTCAATTCACGTGCGTCGAACATGAGTACAGCTAAAAAGTCTCATTTATCAACAAACGTTACTCAGAGAGACTGCAAAGCAATTCTGTGCAATTGCAATTTCGCCAATTCAAGTAGTTTTCCACAAAAAAAATTGCATCGCAAATTTTGGAAGGAGAAAATGAAGCATTTTTGACCACAACAATCACAAAATGGCCCCATGACCAGAATACTAGGCCACTGCCGGGATATTACTTCCTCATTGACTCACTGTTTATACAGTATACTTGTGGTTTCAATTATCATGTGTGCGAAGTCTTGCCATCTTTCCCATTGCATTTCTGAACCTTTAACCTTTCTCATGTCTGATTTCTTAACCCTCCTGGATTGCTTACTGATTGATATTCTTTGTCTATTGCGCTTGTTTTGATTTCTGATTGTTTGTCTGTTAACCCTATTTCCTGCATTGTAGACTGTGATCGTGCAGTGAGTTGTAATACGCCCATTTTACGGCCACGACAACAAAAACTTGAGTTATTGGAAAAGGAAAGAAAGAAATCGCTCTGAACGACAGCTTCTTTTTCGGAAGTGTGGCCACCACGGGTCTGTGTGCTCCGAGTGTGTGGGATCAAAGTCGTAATCGATCAACAAGCTGATACACGCATGCACACACAGCTTAATGGATGAGGATCATACCTTGATGAATCTTTTCCCAATAGCACCAGGTGATCACCGCAGTGTGTGTGTTTGAGTGAGCGCTTCGGATTCTTAGGCTCTGTATTCCTCATCTGTGACTCGATTACCTGATACGATCTTCAGTCGGCACCAGTGGTGGAAAGAGTACTGAAGAATCATACTCAAGTAAAAGTACTATTACTTCCCAAAAAATGGAGTGTGAGTAGAGTAAAAGTACCTATCCTAAATAATACTCAAAGTATGAGTAAAAAGTAGCCCATTTAAAAGCACTCGAGAGTAGTGAGTATTATGCTGTGAATGTTATTCCACCTTAGACCCTGCAAATTAAAAATGTATCTTACATCAGTGTCGTTCTCTTTTATGGATATTTCTCAGTTTTGAGAATATATATATATATATATATATATATATATATATATATATATATATATATATATATATATATATATATATATATATAGCACTGCCAAGCTGCCATTGTGGGCCCTTGAGCAAGGCCCTTAATCCTCAACTACTCAGTTGTATAAATGACATAAATGTAAGTCGCTCTGGATAAGGGCGTCTGCCAAATGCCATAAATGTGTGTGTGTGTATATATATATATATATATATATATATATATTTTTTTTTTTTCTCCAACAGTTTTATTTGACTGCTAGGACTGAAAATCCAGGCATGTAATATTTGAAAAGGCAACCAATAATCAGATAACACTTATGACAACCATTCTGTAGAGGTCTTCTTGCAGGTTACTAATAAAAAAAAAAGGTTGCAAAGCATTATACATTAACAATTTAACATAAAAAGATGAGCCTGTAGCACAGATTAGAAAATTACACTGAAGTTAATATAGCATGCGTTAACTGACAAGTGTCTCAACATGAACGCAGACCTGCAGACAACACACACACACTCCAGACATGTTTACTGCATTTATAAAGCGACCGTACCTCTCACTCTAAGCTGGTTGCTAATCGCTAATTTTTTTTATTTTTTATTTTTTTTTGCTATTTTTGGCCGAATAATTTTGGTTGCCAAAAATTCGGTGCATCCCTAATTCACATTGGCTCATAAAACCTCTAAAAATTGCACATTTGTGCCCCCACACTATAGTTATAAGATATGATACTTAGTAAATATTCAAAACTTACCTCTATGTGTTTTTTTTTTTTTAAATTAGAGGAAGAACTCTTGAATGCTGATATTTCAACTGGTCTGAGCAAGCAAAGGAGCCATGACATAATGACACAATTGCCCTTCTTCGCCTTCACTGCAAAAAGCTCCTTCAGGTGTGGCCAAGGATGCTGAAGTGCTGTATTTGAGCTGTTGCATGTAGAAGCATCCACCACACTTCCTCCTTCCTCCTCCATGATTAAACTAAATTGGCGCCAGGTGTTTCGAAATCTGACTGATGCAAGTTTTCTATGCGCGATTTGATTGGACGGGACTGATTATTCTCCTTAGCCAATCACCACTGACAGGAAAAAAATAAACATACAAAGTAGCAACGGCAGGTTGAGGAAAAATAGCGCAGTAAAAGTACCGATACAGCACTAAAAATGTACTCAAGTAAAAGTAAAAGTACACTGTTTTTAAACTACTTAATAAAGTACAATTCCTGAGAAAAACTACTCAATTACAGTAACGAGAGTATTCGTAATTCGTTACTTTACACCACTGGTCGGCACTTAATAAGCTTTGATGTTCAGATAGACGAGACGTGGCGTGTGAGACTCAGCTGGCGCTCGTGGTTAGATATTAACAACAGGAAGCGACCTTCGTTTGCCTGCTGATCTTTGTCAGAAGGGATAAAGGCGCTGATAGTATGATTTTAATCCATGCATTCATTACTGTGTCCTTGGCAACGCTCAGGTTTACAGTCAATAAGGAAAATAAGGTGAATCAGATCAATAGTGCTCTTACGCAGAGCAATGTATGAGTAAGTGACTTATTTATTAAAGGAAAAAAAAAAAAAATCATAATGAGCTAAATGACAAATCTGCAGAGACGTCTAACTGTTTCAGGCATCTTGTACCTGTCAAATATTACAGGGATAGATATAAGATGTGTGTTCGCTTCAGGATGTGAAGAGGTGCTGTATTTTAAAATAAATGAGACTGAAACAGCCAGGAGGTGAAGATACACCACGGAGACAATGCGGGAGGTTTAGAGAAGTTAAGTTCACTGAACTTAGCTGTTTAGAGCAGATTTTTCTGGCATGCCGGAGAAAAACAGGACATTTCATACAGACTCTCAAGATTCATCGCTAAGAGGGAAAACACATGTCAGCGCAAAGCAAGGAATGTAGACTGGAGTACCTTCAGCTGCTTACGTTAAGACCACTTAGTCGTTTCAAACCTCTTGAGTATCAGGATTATATGTGGTTAGGAAATATCTACATAAATATCATTAGCATCGACCATTTGCAAAGAACAACACAGGAAGTTGGTGGTGAAGTGAGGACGTTAGCATGTGATATAACAGATTTCTGGCTAATCTACATATTTGACTTCAAATGTACAGTATGTAGCTGGAATAAAGCATGCATGCTGCTAAAGGAAATTAATCAAGGGCTTACTGTTACTACACCGAAAGTCCTATAACAAGATGCTCAGTAGTGCTTTATTCCTCAACAACAAATTGCCAATGATTACATGTTTTATTCATTAAAGAATGACATCATACTTTTTTTTTATCCATTTATAGTTACACTGAATGTAACTGTAGCAGTTGTTCCCTCACCAGACCTCAAAGTCCCCTATCCCGAAGACTGACTGTTACCATTGACTCCTTCCAAAAATGTTAAAGTCTCCATGCAGAAAACTGCACCATATTAATTAATATCTATTTTTATTGATTAAATAACCATTTATTATTAGTCTTAGTATGTCTTAGTAAGTGGTGAAGTGGGCATTACTATAGAAACGATATTAGTCGTTATATTGTATATATTTTATATTATATATAATATTATATTATAAAGATATTCGAATGAGGGCATTAATATAAACATGTGATTTGGAGGTGCACTACTGCCACAGCTGCCATTATAGAAAATTAATCAACAGCACTGAGGTACAATGAAGGCCAAATGATACACGGTCCAAAACTACTTTTTCTTGTTAAAGTTAATTTGAAAGTTTTAGGTTCAGCCATGTTTGATGCCGCAGAGGGAGGCAGGGAAGCATCAGGAATAATTAGGCGAGAGCAGATCAGAAGCGGCTTTTGTAGCTTAAAGAAGGGTTTTTTTGAAGAATGACCGTGTTTGAAGCCGGTTGGGGTTGAGATCCGTCCATTCCTGCGTTTTCAGCTCTTTGGACAGACGAGGCTTTAATGACACCATCTAGCGCTCTCAAAGACCACTCGTGTGTTCAAGGATGGTATTTTGATCACAGGATTCACTAATCTCAGTCTGGAGAATATCCCGCTTGGTGTGCACCATGCTCTGAGGAGTTGAAATACTAGAGGGTTTATTTGTCTAGCTCTTGGTGCAGACAAAAAAAAATAAAAAAATCTAATTGGACCCAAAAACTTCGAGTTATACAATCGAAATTATTCTTCAATTTTCCATCTAGTTTGGTTAAAGTTTAGGTATGTTACTGAGAAACAGCAAAGCTTCTCTTCTTCTCTGTTTTAAAGATTTTCATCGGAAGGAAAACTTACTGAGACTGGAGACACCTTCCATAAATGTTAAATAAATATCTCCTAACAGAAAACATCACCGTAACGATCACTCATGACGCTTTGTTCCCAATTCTTCGACTTGATGCCCTGCTTAGCCACAGGGATATGATTAGATACCTGTTTAGCTTGATGTTATGCCTCTAGCAGTAGCCAAGTAGCCAAGTTCTCTAGTTATGTTAGCTACCAAACTAGCTATCATTAGGTAAACTATTTCATTTTGTAGCATATATAGTCAATTATTTTAGGCTAAGCAGTGTGTTGAACTGTAGAAATGATTCGAAATGCTAGTGGTAATGCTCGCATGATTACTTCTGTGATTGGCTGATTCATTATTCCCCCCCCCCACCCCCCCCCCCCCCCCACCCCAGCCATCTTTACCAAGGGTGGCAATAATTTTGGAGCCCATTGAGTCCCATCTCACTGATGAGGCAATCCCCCCACCCCCCCCCCCCCCCCCCTTCTCTTTTGTGTATTAGTAATAAGGTAATACATAACAATTTCTTGAGTGTATGTGGAAGGTTAATTAGGAACATGCACCAAGAAGAGGTGAAAATGTCCACCTGCATTAGACAATTTTTGGAGAAACGCATTTACACAAAAGTAGACAGGTCGATTTGCTTTAATGCACTAGAAAAGACGGTTTGGAAATTGAAAACGGGAAAGAAAAAACAAAAAAAAAAACAGGAAATGACAATATGGATCAAAATGCTGGTACAGTAAAATCCTGTATTTGTTCCCGATTTGCTATATGTGATTCCCCCTGTTTACAATGTAACATTTTTATACAGAAACCCACACAGCTTAGCTTGATAACTGCTCTATAAAGATGCTAGCTGTCACACTAATTGGAATCATTTATATTCCAGGTGAATAAACTGCTTATTAACTAACTGGCCCAGACAAACAAAACAGCGAGAAAACGCTCGACTTGATTTATTAATAGAAGCTAATAATGTCTTAATGAATCAGCATGTCAAGAGTTAGCTGCCATAAACGTAATATATGTAACTGTACACTTCATTAAACCTCACACGTGTTAGCTGTTTAGCCGCGTGTTCGTGAGCCGCCGCAAGGAGTTCACCAAGTGCTGCAGCTTCCCGAAATAAATCAGTGCACCCTCTCAACCCTGTGCTTCATGTAGGGGTTGTAAAAAGGTATTTATTACCCGGTTATCCAGCAAATCCCTTTGCTCCTTCAGCTCTCAGCAAAGGAAGGACAGCGGAGTCATTGATTTACCTTTCTATAAACATCGTAGTGCCAGCTCATCCGCGAGTTAAACACATCTGGGGCAATAAAGGTAAAACATGCACACCAAGGAATTCGGATCCAAGGACACGGACCGGTTTTACTACTAGGTGCAGAGGGAAAACAGTGTATGTGAGCAAAATAGTGTTTTATTATTTATTAAAAACAAACAAAAAAACCTAGGAATGGGAATGTTAGATATTTCGGAACACATCCTGTGATTCGTTATTCTTATTATACTCACTGCATATACCAGCACCAAGAATACCATTTACCGATTTACTTTATATTTTATATGGAAGCCTTGAAGTTGTGAAAAATATGTTGAAATTCCAAATATATAGTCGCAATAATGACACAACACTTCAAATTTATTTTTGACAACTTATGGTTCCATCATTTAATTTGTAGACTTTGTATGAGCACAGTAAAAGTTTTCTTGCCATCAAAAATGGTTAAATGTGAGTGTTGAATACTGTTTATGATGTTCATGGACAGGATATCAAGCCACCAAGGTTGGAGAGGTGTGATTACGGGGAAGCTAGAGAGAACATCCCTGTTATATGCAGATAATGTCATTCTGATGCACACCATAGTGATCCTTCAACACACACTTGAACAATTGACTGCAAAGGATGAAACGAGTCAGATGAAAACCAGCATCTCCAAGTCTGAGATCATGGTTCTCTCATGGAAAAGAGTGTGATGCTTCATTCAGGTAAAGAGAGAGAGACCTTGCCGCTGGTGAAGGAGGTTACATACTGTATCCTGGGATCATATTCATGAGATAATGGACCAGGTCTGTGGCAGTTGTGTTACAGTAACTGTACCAGACTCTGGTGGTGAAGGAGGAGCTCAGTATTCATTTACATTTACATTTACATTTATAGAATTTAGCAGACGCCCTTATCCAGAGCGACGTACAAGAGTATTCAGAAGAAGCTTTCTGTTTACTGGTTAATCTACACCCTTATCCTCACCTATGGCCATAAACTGTGGTTATGGATCAAACGAATAAGGTCATGAGTACATCTGGCAGAAATGAAGTTGTTCCACATTATAAGTTCCCAAACCCTGGTCATGGAGTACCCCTTGTCCTGAATATGTTTTCTCTGCTCTAACACACCCACTTCAGCTCAGGAAGGGTTGCTAATTACCGTATTAGTGAAATCAAGTATGTCAGGAGTAGACAAAATATGAAAATGTACTGGACAGGGGGTTCTCCAGGACCAGAACCTGTGCTCCACATGGATGCTGGGCTTACTTTCCATGACAGACTGAGGTTCTTGGCAATCTGGGAGAGACTTGAAGTAGAGGTACTTCCCCTTCAAATTAAGAAGAGCCAGTTGTGGTGGATGGTGCCTGGTTAGTTGTATTAGGCAACCTAGAACCCCTGGAAATACCCAAGATCCACTGGAGAGATTATATCTCACAGTTGTCTTGGGAACATCTGTGGATTCCCCCAGGGAGGGATAAAAAAAAAAAAGAAAACAATCCATACATGAAATTTATATCAAAGTTTAAAGCTCATTCTAACATGTCTTACTAGGTAGTGGAGGCATTATGTTTTCGGGTTGTCCGTCCGTCTGTCCGTGCATCTGTCCGAGATTCCTGTTAGTGCAATATCTCAAGAACGATTGGTCAGGTGTTTGTAGGATTTATATGGAATTATCACTGTAACCAGCAAATGAACTGGAATTTTGGAATTGCTCCAAAAAAGGGTCAAGGTCACAGCAAGGTCAAGTGTTGCTTGAGTTCTCAGTACTTCTTAAACAAGATAGACTGTAAATCGTGAAGCAACTGAATTAATAGATACGGTTTCATTTAACCCAAGATAAAGCTAAATCGTCGTTATTGAGGATATTTTATGAACATCCTCTATGGTTTGTGTTCAGTTCAATATTTATGAATGTTCTGCTTCTTTTTCTCCAATCAATAGCAGTAAAATTTACGGTAAAATGCATAATACATCACATCTTCATTTCAGTTATTAATAATACAAACAGCGTGGACGGAAAGCAAACTGATAAAGCTTTGTCCATGCTCGGAGCTCCACTTCATGACAAATCGGAATGAAAATGGGAAAAGCGATGGAGAAAATGGGCCACTTTTATTTCACCTCATTCTATACAGTACGTAACATGGAGCTAATAAGTTAATCGACTGGTATTTCTGATGAAGTCCCTAAATCAGAGTATACAGTATACAGTATATAAATATATAACACCAATTACAAGCTGCACCAGAGAAATGCATGAGTTAAATTATGGGGATAATAATGCCTTAATTGCTGCCATGAACATCATATACTGTATTTGCACTAAGTAAACCTAATTTTGGGTATTTACTGTAGTTAGTTTTGCATTGGTGTTGGAGTTAGTAGTAGGGGGTACGTTCAAAAACTGGCATCACATAGTTTAAAATGATCATGGTACTGGAACATATATCACGATTAATATCACAAGGACCTTATTTTAAGTGACACATTAAGATTGTCCATCTAGTTCTTAATAATATGCAGAAAAAAATATATAAAAAGAGAAACTAAATACATTTTAATTTTGCTGTTTAGCAAAGCGTCAAATGAACACAGTAATTTGTGGTTATAAATATCAATTAAGTGTTTTTAATGTTAGGTATTGGAGTTGGAGGCAGTTGACGAAGTGCAGATGAAGATTTAATAAGTGCAATATGGTAAAAAAAAAAAAAAAAAACAGCTGAGAACATGAACTAGATGAACAAAAACTAGGCAAACATGGAACCACACAGGAACATGAAGTGAACATGACAAATGCTAGACAAGGAGTGCTACAAGTCTCAGAACTTAAATACTGACGCTCATTAGACTTGAACGTGACTCAGGTGCGTGTGATCTTGTGATGTGCAGGGGCTGATGGGTAATGTAGTCATGCCAGATAACACAGGTACTAATCAAATATCCATTAATCTATTCATGTTATTATTATTATTATTATTATTATTATTATTATTATTAGGGGGCCAAGCACCAAAGATGCATAGGCACCCTAATGTTATTCTATGGTGTCTGGTGTATGGTTATTCTATGGTATATGGTGTCTATGGCAGCCAATAGAACCGTCTGGTAAAAAGTTGTGAAATTTGGCTCACTGATTTGGGAGGGTCTAAGGAACACTTTAGCACCACCATTGGGTCAAATTTGGGCCTAATTTTCCTCATTTGTAAGTCGCCTTGGATAAAAGTGTCTGCTAAATGAATAAACGTAATGCAATTATGTCGAAATATTACAGATATTTAGCTGCCATTTTGTGCATTTATAAATCAATGTTATCAAATCACAAACCTTTGTTTTAGTCTCCACCTTCTCCCTTTTTCCTAACTGTGTTCACCTGAAACATGTTAACACCCAGAGAGCACACGTACATCAACACAACAAGCGCAATTTACATCTCAACAACCTCGTTTGCTAATTGGGAAGACCTTAGCACATCTTTTTATTTTCTTTTTTTTTTTGGACCGTCCATTTTTCATCCATGTTTGGGTATAATGTTTGATTTAAGCCCATCAGTGTTGTAAGACAGAGGCCCATTAGTCATTTGTTGATGATTTATTAAATCTCGCCATGTGATTGACAAATTCAGCTCTTTATGCAGCTTTCCTCCAGTGATTAATTGATATAACCTACAGTTCTTTTAGCTACGTAACACAAAACTGACTACAGGAGCAAATATCCCATCTTATCAAAAGCTATCACTGCAATATCAAGAACATCCATTAACAATATGTTGTGCTGATCATTTTCCCAATTAGCGAACCCGCTGTATGTGACATTGTTTAGATGTAATTTGGGCATGTTCTGGGTAGCTCTCATTTCCTAACTGTATTTAAACCACTGCGCTGTTCAATTCTCAATTCCGATCGGTTCGAATGTGATTAATTTTCTATAACAGTAGCTCTGACAGCAGTAGTGTTAGTGCAGCTGCAAGTTAGTGTTAGTGCACGGTAATGGTCTAGAATAGTACATAAGTATGCAATCTGAAACAGAACGCTAGCTTGTTTAGTCGGGGTAGATGGGCGGGGAAATTTGTATTGTTGAGCTACGCTAGTGCAGAGTGTCAGGGTAGTGAAGAAGACTACAATCTCACATACCCTATTTATTTAAATGTAGCTTTTTGAATTTGACTCCCAGACAGGAATATGATTACGCAATGTCCATTTTTAAAAGCGCTATACAAATCAAATTTCATTCAAACAGGCACTGCAAATCCTAACCAAAATGTTCTCCTGGCTGAAGGCAGGACTATGCTGTGAGGAGTAAGATGAGCCCAAGGACAGGCGAAGCTTACCCACTGGCCGGTGATTAAATCCCATATTTTTCATTTATTCTCCCTCATAACCCCTGAGGGAGGTTATTGGAAATCCAACAAGAAGATATACAGCCATATCCAAAGCCTTTCATATCAAAGAGATATGCGAGTGTGTGAATGTGTAAGAGCTGTGAATGTTACACACCTGGCTTTTCTTAGCTCACACACAGCTGTGTGTACTTGTAGATGAGATGACATTGTTGTTTCAGTGAAAAACTAACTGGATTCACACAAAAACGACACTTTTTACTCCTCATTGTTTTTAGGCTGTAAGTGTTGGTTGAGACGAAGCGAAAAAAATAAATAAATGAAGCACTTAAGAATAAAAAGAAGCTTTGCTCGAGGTCTATAATAAACCGGGGGAGGTCTTCCCTTGGTGAAGATCCAGCCGACTGCATATTGTTAATGTAAAAAAGCGGCAATGGTGAGAAAAGCAATGGGGGCATACTGTTATAGAAAACCAGTCCATACAGGATTTTGCTGAGTTTTTTTTTGTGATTGTTGCAGCCAAAAATGCTTGATTTTGCTGTGGCTTTTTTTCAAAATGTGCAAAATTTGATTTTTGAATTGGTGAAATTGCCATCGCAAAAAAATTGTTCCGCACACTCGTTCGCAGTGATATTTGTTGGTAAATGAGACCTGTTAGCTGTACTCATGTTCGATGCACGTGAATCGAAGAGATCTTTGGCTAAATGCGCATTTTGATGACATCAGATGACGCGTTGTGATGACGTTACATGGCGTGTCTTGGCCCAAATCTATGGAAAATCTGCGGTAATTTTGAAAAATTGCAAGCTCCTGTGAATATTGTGCATTTCCTATGATTTTGTGTTAATTCCTATAATCGCAAAATCGATGTGTTCACAGACAATGAGTTCTTGAGGTGTTTCTGAACCCATGCAGTGATTTCCATTACAGAATCATGCCTGTTTTTAATGCAGTGCCGCCTGAGGGCCCGAAGATCACGGGCATGCAATATTGATTTTCACCCTTGTACATTGCGCACAGAGATTTCTCCAGATTCTCGGAATCTTTTATGATATTATGTACTGTAGATGATGAGATATTCATAGTCTTTGCAATTTTACGCTGAGGAACATTATTCTGAAATTGTTCCACAAATAGTAGATGCGGTTTTTCGCAGACTGGTGAACCTCTGCCCATCTTTACTTCTGAAAGTCTCGGCCTCCCTAAGATACTCTTTTTAGTAACACTTACATCTCCAGCCTTTTGTTGCCCCCTTCCCAACTTTTTTGAGATGTGTTGCGGGCATCAAATTCAAAATTACCTTATTTTCTTTCTTAAAATGGTCCATTTCCTCGGTTTAAACATTTGATATGTTTTCTATGTTCTATTGTGAATAACATATGAGTTTATGAGATTGTTGTGTATATATATATATACACAACCATCTGGTTATTGGTATCTGTTTTTTTTGGAGAGTCCGCCATACAAGTCTCTGTTTAATCTGTTACTATAGAAACAATAATGTGCGGTTTGCAGCTGCATTACTGTCAGAGCTGCTGTTACAGAAAACAAATCAATCAGCTTCTGACCTCAAGTTCATGTTTATTTCACTTCTTTTCATAAGTAATTTCATTTCCTTCTTGACGATTAACAGCAGGTTAAACAAAATACGCTGCACATGTTGTCTTAATCAGGGCATTTAAAACAGATTTATTTATGTGCATGCTGCCATTTCATGGCATTATTTTGGCCAGATGAAAGTCAGTAACGTGGGCTAGAGCCACACCGTCGCTCGTTTGTATCTCAGGTATCCTGCAATTAAACAGCACCTATCTGGCCACAAATACTGGACGAGTTTTTGATCAGTAAACAGCAGGTTTCGCAAATGAGCTTCAATAGCAACATGATTAAAACCTGGAGGCATATTGGATCCGTATCCGGTGAAGGTGTCACGTTGAGAAGAAAGGTAGAACGGCGACCTGCTGTACGAGCTAAAATCAAAATGAGCATTTCAGAGCTTTTTGTATTTGTCCTTTATTATCGTAGATAACAGTATGATGATATATCTAGAAAATAAATATTAAAAAAAAAAAAAAATAGTTTTGGAGACATTCTCATTCTGGGAAAATGTATGTACTCGTTTTGCGATCATCCAAATAAATCCTCTCTTGAATGTACATGCCCCACCCCTGGGGGCGTGTCTCGCTCTACAGGTGCAGCTTGTTACAAGAAAAAATGGTTCCTCTTTTGATTTACTGTCAATCAACTGTCACTTGAATGAGGATAAATGGTTGGAGTTGACTGATTTGGAAGAGTGCAGAGATGGTTTGATCGGGGTCGTTGCTATCTCACACTGATGGAAAACATGATTCTGTCTTTATACACCGTCTCCATCTGTAAGAGTCTCTATGACCATCTGCCCAAACATGGACACCAAAAACACACGGCATCTTGTTGTCTAGGATACTGTCCTGGTTAAAGTGAACAGGCTCCTTGATCTTCCATATATTTATCTGGTTCGCTAAGGTACTGTTGAGCGTGTTTAGATTCGGCGGAGGCGTGGCATGGCGTATCTCGAACGCTATTGGCTGTCGTGTAAATCGGTCAAGCACTTCAACATCGCCGCCACTCTGGTTTCCTGTTTCGGAAGGAAACACGTCAAGATACGGAATCAAATCACAATTTTAACGATAAGACAGACAAAAACAGCGAGCGATTGAGACGGAGGAATGGAGATGGAGTGATCGAGAGACGACACAATGGAACAGAGGCTGACATTCAGACTCGTCTCCCCGATGAGACGCTCCCTGGAGTTCACACTTCAGCCACAAAGAGGAAAGAGTGTGAAAGAATAAAAGGAACACAGAGGCAACATCGACCCTTTCAATGCGCCGCTATCATCACTCGTTCCTCACAGGTGGGCCTCGGTGTGTGTGTGTGTGTGTGTGTGTGTGTGTGTGTGTGTGTGTGAGACTCCCAGTGTGGGCTGTGGTTTGATAAAGAGGTGGATAAAAGTGTGTGTTGATCTATACGGTGACCTGAAGTGTAAAGTGTGTGTGTGTGTGTGTGTGTGTGTGTGTGTTGGAATAAACCTGAATCCTCTTTAGCATTAATTTCAAGAGCACACACACAAACAAACCAGACGGTGAATTTCTTAGCGCGCACACACACACACACACACACACACACACACACACACACACACACACACACACACACAGCTGCTGTAGATGTCTAGATGAGTGCTTCTCTTCCAGGTGGGCTGTCATCTGTGTGTGTGTGTGTGTGTGTGCGTTTGTGGTTTTGAGAGTGTGTGTGTGCATGTGTGTGTGCGCGTGTGTGTATTTACACGTGCATGTCTCCGTGTAACCTGTTCACAACTGGCAAAGCCGAAGTCACTGACTTACCCGCTGCCATATGGCACACAGTCAGTGAAGTCTTTAACTTTTTTTTTTTTTCTCTGTGAGACTGTAATTGTGTGTGTGTGTGTGTGTGTGTGTGTGTGTGTGTGTATGTATGTGTGTGTGTATAAGTGTGTATATGAGTGTGTGTGTGTGTGTGTGGTGCCATCAGGTGCCCATCTGCGCCACCTCAACTTCAAAGCAGCTTTTTCTTCCGAGGCGGCAGATGAATTATTTCAGCCAGCTTTTTCTAACATGGCACAGAGCAGCGTTTCATGCGGGTTGGGAAATACAAAACCTTTCAGGAAAGCCGCACTGACGCTCCTCCATCTGGAGCTGTTAGAGTGTGTGTGTGTGTGTGTGTGTGTGTGTGTGTGTTACTGTAGAGGATTTCACAGTGTGGGGTAAATTAATAGAAAATGTAATGAGATAGATAGATGGATAGATAGATAGATAGATAGATAGATGGATAGCTAATCGCCCCACCCCTTGATCATTTTCCTACAAAAGCATGCCCCCAAGGGTTTTCCAAATACAAAACCCCCACCGTCTCGCTCTCCTCTGCAAGCCTTAACACTCTAAAGCCAAAACAAGACGGAGCAGACGCAATAAAGCCAGCCTCTAAACCCCTAGAAGTATTACACCTCTCTACTTCTATCCCGAACGACTTATCTTTCCGTTCCTCCCTCCCCTCTCTGCCCCGCCCGCTCGCGCTCTGCTGCCATCTCTCAATCTTTATTTAAACAGCCGGCCCATAAGTCAAGTTCCACGCCACATCTGCTGGCCCCGCGAGGGAGACATTAAGAGCAGCGCTGTCACCCCTTCCATCCTTATATCAGAGAGATAAACAGAGAGAGAGAGAATCTGAAGTATCAGACTACGAGACTTACGAGCGGTCCAGGCCTGTCGGAGTCTGCAGTTATGAGGATCTGGATGTGAGATTTACGGCTCGTCTGCAGGGAGGAGACACACACACACACACACACACACACACACACACACACACACACACACACACACACGGTCCTCAACACCTCCCAGATTTATTACCATCACTCTGTCTGGATTACACCAACCCCTTTACTTTTCCACACACACACACACACACACACACACACACACACACACACACACCAACCAGCTTGAGGGAAATGGACCAACACCTGATCATCATGGCCTTTTATCCTTCATGAAAACTAAACAATAATAATAATAAATATAGACCCATGATATCAATACTGATACTGGTATCAGGTTTCAGTCCAATCCCATACATATTTACTTGTACTTGTACTTGTACTTGTAAATATGCTCCAACACTAACACCGGATGCCACACTAATTTACAGATGACACAAAATCATGGATGTATTTCACCATTAGTGATGCCAATTAAAGCAAAGCAACTATGAGGAACTACATCGTCTTCCTACAATACGGCGAACCTAACCGATAACACAACTCAAGGACTCAGTCCCTCGATAGCAGAAAACAGCAGCAACCAATGGAACTGAACAAACGTCTACAGACGACGCTAGGTGAGTGAAAATAACATCGCTTACCCAGTCGCTCCTGACGGTTAACCGCTATCGATCATCGACGGCAAGGGATTTCCAAAACCCGCTCTTCTCCACCACAGCCCTACTCAGTGCCAACTAACTAATCTAGCTAGTGAATATACTTCATTTAAAATCAGATAGTGTTAGTGTGAGTGCATGAACACACACATAAGTAACAAAAAAAACAACAACAAAAAACAACACGTACTTGTGTAAAAAAAAGCAACAATAAAAGAAATCAATGCATTTGTACGTTTTTGCTAGAAAGAATAAAAACAACAACAATAATAATAATAATAATAATAATAAGCTTATAAAGCAGAACAGTAAGAACCAAAAACACCCTTAAATTGTACATAAAAAAAGAAAATATAGCATTTTTTTGTTTTGTTTTTTTCTGGGAATAAATATTTTTTTAAATTTTATTTTTTTGCTAGAAATAATAAAAGAAATAGCAAAAATAAATGTTAATTGTAGTTTTTTTGCTAGAAAATATCAATCTGACATCAAACAAATAAACACAAATGGTACATTTTTACTGCAAAAAAAATAACAAAAGCATCAAAGTAAATTCATATTATTTTATTGATTGCATTTTTTGTTGAGAATAATAAAAACAACAAATAAAATAATCTTAAATTGTACATTTAGGCTAGAAATAATGATAAAACAAAGAAGAAAACAAGAAACTAAACTATGTATTTATGCTGAAATAATACAACAACAACTAAACTTAAATTGTAATTTTTTAAAAAGTTTTTAGAGTTAAATTGTGCATTTTAAAGTTAAATTGTACTGCTAAAAATAAAAAAAACAACAACAAAAATAAACTAAAGGTATACATTTTTTCTAGAAATAATAAAAACAACAGCAAAATAAAAACTAATTTGTATATTTTTGCCAACAAAATTCAAAATAACAGGAAAAAAAAAACCTACAAATAGGTTATATATAAAAAATTATTTAAATTGTGCATTATTTTTGCTTTTATAAGATACAGTACTCAGGAATATACTTGATTTGTTTTCTTCTTCAGCTTATCTTTCAGGGTCTCCATAGTATGAAGTGAAGTTAAATAATAATAATAATAATAATAATAATAATAATAATAATAATAATAATAATAATAATAATAATAATAATAATAATAATATAGTGAAGTAATGAAACTGAGACAGTTGTTGGGCAATGAACTCTGTAATGAATATTACAAATGAAGTGTGTGTGTGTGTGTGTGTGTGTGTGTGTGTGTGTGTGTGTGCATAAACTGTAGCCCTGTACCTTCTCAGCTGATGAAAACAGTTTGTTAACAGTGAATTTCAATTAAATTACTCATTTACTCTACAGTGTTTAACTCCGCCCCCTCACCATAAACTTAATCAGTCATAACTTTGCATAACAATCAGCGTAGGAATTAGCACGACTGTGTAGCATCTGTCCTTGGAATGTAACGTGTGAAGCGGGGAGCTTTCGGGGTGAATTTACAGCGTGCGATGTCTCCACAATGGATGAGAGGATGAGCTGTGCGCCGCGGGCGTTGGATATGTAAAACCCCCGAGTGATGGAGGAGCGTTCAGTCACTCGCTCTCCTCCTCGCTGATGTGCTTATGACTTCCTCCACACCTTAAATCTATCACACGCGGGCACGCGCAATCTGTCAAGAGCATCACAGGAGGGGGATACTTCCACACACTGACATTTATAAAGAGAGAAAGATGGAGGAGGAAGGACGAGGCTTTTGCAGTCGCTTCAGAAGAGAGAGAGAGAGAGAGAGAGAGAGAGAGAGAGAGAGAGAAGAAAAATAGAGCCACAAAAAAGGAAATACCCTGACCTGTTATTTCAGAGGAAATATTTAGATGTGCCATTTCGCTTGTGTCTCATAACCATACCCATTTTTTTTTTGCTTCCTGTTTTTCCTTTACAGTTCAAAGCTCTTTCTAAAAAAAACAAAATACGTGAAAAATAAACCATATATTCTCAGTTCTGCTCCGACGTGATTTCATTGCTATTGCGAGTTCATGGTGATAAAATACGAGGAAGAATTTCAACAGCCTCAAACGTTAGGTATAACGCCCCGCTTTCATCTTTTAGCCCCTAAAAACAAAATCAACTCGCTCGCCATTTTCCTAAGTTCGACACGCGGATGGACTCAAAGCCCCAGTCACTTCACGTAGCGTGACTTCCTGTCGGCTGGTTAGCGATCTACGAGATGACAAGCACGCGTGAGCACGTTGACAGAGGTATTAGCATGAAAGTTAGCAGCTTTGCAAACTGATCTGTCCCACTGGCACCGATGATGCTAGCTTTAGCTATCTAGCTAAAGTCACCACCCGAGATACTAGCTAGCTAGCTTATTGCAGCCTGATGAAAGTCAGAACAAACCTCCATATTGGCAGTCGAGCTCAATTAGCATACATTTAACAAGTGTGTTCACCATTTTGTGCCAATTTTAACGCACTCTCTAGTTAATAAAACACGAAATGTACAATTTCACAGGGAATTCCGAATCTTTCGGCTAGCACTCATGGGTCATTCAGTCGATTCATGCTCTGTTCACTGAGGCATCATATTTTCTTTGCTTGCATTCTTTTGTGCAAATATTGAGACACGTTCCACCTCGACACCCCGTCCCCCCCCCACCAAAACACCCCCGCTTCCCTCCCCACAGACCACGTTCCTGCCTCCTCCTGCTCTCCATCTCCATCTTGAACAACCCCGCTGATTATTCAACACCTGTTCATGGCTACGAGTCTTCCTGTATCTCATTAGTCAGTGTATTTATACTCCTCTGTTTGCCTTGTGTTTGAAGTCATGTATTTATACAGCAGGTCTCATGCGTTAAGCTGTTAGCGCATGTTTCCAAGCGTAATTAGGCCGCATTGTGTAAGAGGAAGAAACCTTGTGTGTTGTGTAACAATATCATGTCACAATTCTGAAAGGCATTTCTACAATACAAAACATGTATAGCATACTTACACATGTATGGCGGATATACTGTACACACACACACACACACACACACACACACATAGGGTTGCTAGTGATTTAGTAATGTTAATTAATATATAATATTCTAGTTGTATGTTATAATATTTATGATATAAATATTATGATACGGATCAGATAAAATATTATCCACCTTAATTAATGTCAGGTAATGCGGGTGATGGAGGCGAAGACGGATGCGGATGCGGTATAAGTCAGTTTATTAGGAACACCTGGAGAATGTTCCAACACCTAAGGCAGACATCGTGGTCGAAAAACAGGCGCGGGTCAGGCGGAACAAAAGACCCTGTAATGAGACAGAACGCTAAGGAAACCGTGCTAATACTTCGCACCGAACACGGAGACACAACGGGTTTAAATACACATAGTAATTAGGGAAGTGACACAAAACTGCTGAGACACATAGGAAGGAACCAGTGACAATATAGGGGCGGAGACGGGACAGAAATCAAAACAAAACACACGTGGAGAAGTAAACAAGGTCAACGTCACTGAACCCGGAAGTGCGCCGCTCACACGCTCGTGACGGGGGATCGTAACAGTTAATAATAAACGTTTATTGTTAAATACGTGCATTTATTTATTATGCAAAATTTACTGTGTGTAACATTTATTTGTATTTTTAAATTTAAGAACAATTAATTTTTAAAAAAAATGTATTTCCATAAAACAAAAAGAGAAAAAAAAATCCTTTAAAAATTACTAGTAGTAATAATTAATTTAAAATTTAAGTAGCAATGTTTAAAATTGCTTTACAGACAGTGAAGAATAAGTTAAAAAACACACACATATATATATATATATATATATATATATATATACACTGTGCAAAAATTTTAGGCACATACAAAGAAAATAATGAAATTAAATGTTTTTATATTTGAAAAAAAAAAAAATACGGTAAAGAGCAGTAAACAGTAGTAAAGTCAATATTTTGTGTGATAAAATAATAAAAATAAAAATAAAAATATTAGTCTCCGGTACACTTTGTGCAGTTTTATAAGGAAATGAGCTGCTCAGTTTTATTGAGCATCTTACAGATCCAGACACAGTTCTTCTGGAGACTTTGACTTTCGCACTCGCTTCTTATTTTTGCAGCAAAACCCAGCAGCCTTCATTGTGTTTACTGTCTGAAAAGTGTCTCTTACGTAATATGCTGCTTTCTTTAATGACATACAAACATTTTTTTCTGTAACGTTTAATTTTGTGCTAGAAAACTAATGTTTGGGAATCTAAAATGTTTTTTTTTGTACCGACTCGATCATGTAGACGTCCTAAAATAAAAATAAAAAAATCTATAACAAAGTTTGTCCTAAAAAACAAAATATATATATATTGTGCCTCAAACTTTTGCACAGTACTGTATATAATAGATTTTAAATTAATTAAAAGCTAAGCAGAACTGATAGTTCTCTGATCTCACCTTAACAGTTTGATCAGGTGTTTGCAGTTTAATCTCGCGTTGTCGAAGTGACTGAATGTGAGACACGCTGTACAGAATAGAGCCGAGC
This sequence comes from Cranoglanis bouderius, assembly GCA_023630585.1. NCBI lineage: Eukaryota > Metazoa > Chordata > Actinopteri > Siluriformes > Cranoglanididae > Cranoglanis > Cranoglanis bouderius. Next base: position 3,030,574 of record CM042542.1, on the reverse strand, counting down.
GTAAACGTAAGCAGTAGTTTGGTAGTTTCGGTAGAAAGAAGAAATAGAAAATGAGATCATTAAGAAAGATAAGGTGTTAATAAACGAAGGTCTTATGAAATAAAGGCGTGTCAGTGTAAGTAAACGGTGTGGAGGTCATGGTGTCATTCGCTACTCGCTTTTAATGAAAAGACGGCCGCGCAGAATAACGCGCTGCTTCATATAAAAGTGCGTTATTAAACTGTTGCTCATTTCTCTGCAGCTATAACATTTAGAAATGCAGCGATGTCACAAAAGTCCAGGCGAATGTCTTGCATTAGATTCAAATGAACGTAGGTGTTCCTGTAGTATGATGAGGGTTGTACTGTTTAACAGTAGAAGATGTGGTTTATAGTAATATATAAATGTGTCTTATCCTGTGTACTAGCTCAGTGTGTACATGCAGGACTTTAGCTAGTCCACGTACTGCTAAAACACCACGTCACGTAGTGATGATCCCAGCAGTGCAGTGCTACGAAATCATTAAAAGAAAGAAAAATGCTAATTAGTGAACGTTTTCTATCAGATTCTCCCCCAAATATGTTTTACCCAAGAGGCCGTCCAACAACCTTGTCCTGAATGCTCTCTCACTATTTCCAGATGTGTTTGTATGTGTTTGTGTGTGTGTGTGTGTGTGTTTCTGTGTGTGTGTGTGTGTGTGTGTGTGTGTGTGTGTGTGTGTGTGTGTGTGTGTGTGTGTGTGTGTGTGTGTGCGCGTGTGTTCAAACACCAGCCAAAGACTTGGTGTTTAATTGCCTGTATGCTCCCCTGTGGACTGAGCGTGTGCCCAGCATGGTGTAACATGTCAAAATGATTCTGAGGTTCTGAGTCCGTATGACACACACACAAACACACACACACACACACAAACACACACAAACACACACACACACACTTTCTCATTTGCCTTAATAAGTCAAATTAATTTAAAAGACTAGCTTTCATTCTTTCTTTTAAATAAGTGAATGAATAAATTGCTAAATAAATAAAAAAAAAATAAATAAATAAATAAATAATATGTTAACAAACACAACAAACACACAAATAAATAAATAAATAAATAAATAAATAAGCATTTTGGTAAATTAATGAATAAATAAATAACACACACACACACACACACACACACAAACATATGCATACACTGGGCATCTTCTTTTTTTTTTTTTTGCTTTAAGAAGTAAAATATTAGCTTACTTTCTTTTTTTCTTTCTTTCTTTCTTTCTTTCTTTCTTTCTTTCAAGTAAACAAATTAATAAATTGCTAACTAAAGTAAAATAAATAAATGAATGAATAAATGAATAAATAAATAACAAACAAATAAATTTGATGCAAGTAAGTAAAATAGTCTTTCTTTCTTCCCCCCCTTTTTTCCATGAACAAATAAGTTAATAAATTGCCATTCATAAATAAATAAATAAATAAATAAATAAATAAATAAATAAATAAACCACTACAACAGACTGTTTCTCTTTCAGAAAAAAAATTAAAATATTTAGAAAGTCAGACCATCTACCATCTAAAGACCCCTTGAGGAACGTTTTTTTTTTCAGCGTATGTAGTAACTGATTCGTTCTTTGCATCATTATTTCTTCCTCCCTTTTGTTTAATAAAGCACGCCCTTTCATCAGGTTCCCTTTTCTTCAAGAATAAGTCTTTGTTCAGGAATAAATGGAGTGTAATGTTTTGCATCCATTAGTAACTCGGGAAATGGTGTTTTTTTTTTGTTTTTTTTTTAAATATATGGCTTTTAGACTCTGTCACTCTTTCTCGTTCCCTTTCCTCCACGCCTCCTCTCGTCCCCTCACCACAGAAGGCCGTGAGCGTGTGCAGTGTGAAGGTGTGAGTCATGCGGTGCTTCCTCCACTGTAAAAAGCTCCTCCGGCTCGAGTGTTTCAGTAATCAAGCCCCGCATCTCGACGAGCCGCTTCGGCAAATCGATGCAGATTTCCTGCTGAAAAGCCTCTTGAGGAAACGGCAGCGGCGCACAAAGATGCTCTTAATAACACACGTCAGAATTAAGCCCAACTGCTGGTGGCTTTTTATGCTAATAAAGAAATAGAAAGTTTCAGTTCCAGTGAGAGAGAGAGTGAGAGAGAGAGAGAGAGAGAGAGAGACTTAAACACCCACTCTGCAATTACTGACATTTCACAGAAGAAAGCATTCTCTCCTGTTAAGTACCTGCTTCAAATTACTCCTATTTTCTGTTCTGTACTTTTTTTTTTTTTTTTCCTTTCTCCTGTGTTTTTCTTTTCCATGGAGTTCACCACTGCCGAAGGTGCTCCAGCACCACAGAATTAGGGAGTGTGTGTTGCACATGAAATGTCAGGTGATATGTCAGGTTGCTTCTCCAGTAATAAAAGGATAGAAGAAAAAATAAATAAAAAAAGGGAAAAAAAATGAAAGCTTTTAGTAAGAATTTTGAAAAGAGAAGTCCTTGGCTGAGGAGCACATTCCTAAACTAGCAGCACACGGTTATAATACATACCAAAGATGTGTGATTGGGGGAAAAAAAAAAAAAAAAAAAGAACACGCCCCTCCCTCAGCTGGGAATTTTTTATTCCGTAGATCCATCGTCTATCAATAGATCTGGCCTGTACATGTGCTGGAAGCACGGGTTCTTTCTGAAACCCTCTCTGAGGAAAAAACAAAGAACATGCTTTGCCCTCAGCTTGGAGTTCTTATGCAGAAGATAAGAAGATATCTATTCTGGAAAAACTGGGAGCAAAGCAGGAATACACCCTGGATAGGACACTAGGGCACATTCGCACACTCATACACATCTCGGGGCAATTTAGTGTAACTAATCGAATGGTATGTTTTTTAGGAGGTGGAAGGAAACCGGAGAACCTGGGGGAAACCCACATGGACACAGAGAGAATTTATTTATTGTTTGTTTGTTTAATGACATTAATTCCTTGATATGTGTGTTAGTGTAGTTCTATACATTCTCAAGGGTTCTTTTTAAACGGGTCCTACTTGAAACTATCTCTGATATTGACATATACCCTCTCTGTTGTGGGGCTCTACAGTACAAGGGTTCTCACCCCATGTATAGGCCCAAAAATCATTCAGGGTTCTAGATTTATCCTGTACATTTGGCCTGTAGACCCCTAAAGGTTCTACATACTTTAGAACCCTACAGCATAGTGTTTCAGTATCAGAGAGAGTTCCAAGTAGAACCTTTAGGGGTCTTCACCCAGGCTAAAGAATCAGTTCAAGGTTCTATATTTAGCTGGTACATGTGGTGGAAGCACGTAAAGGTTTTACTACATACTTTAGAACCCTACAACATAGTGTTTCAGTATCAGAGAGTGTTTCAATTAGAACCAATTAGAGCCTCAAGCTAGAGCCATATCACCCTGCAGTGCTCGCTTGGTCTCCCACTGTATCTAAGCAGGGCTGAACCTAATCAGTATCTGGATGGGAGACCTCCTGGGGAAAAATAAGGTTGCTGCTGGAAGTGTTATTAGGGAGGCCAGTAGGTGGTCCTGTCTGTGTGGGTCCTAATGCCCCAGTATAGTGATGGGGACATTATACTGTAAAAAGAGCACAGTCTTTTGGATGAGATGTTAAACATGTCCTGACTCTCTGTGGTCATTAAAAATGGCAATTTCTTGTAAAGAGTAGGAGTGTCACCCTGGTGTCCTGGTGGAATTGCCCCATTGGCCCTTGTCTATCATGGCTCCCTAATAATCTCCATCCCTGAATTGGCTGTATCTCTCCTCTCCACCTATAGGTGGTGGGTGTTCTGGTGCACTATGGCTGCTGTCGCATCATCCAGGTGGGTGCTACACACTGGTGGTGGTTGAGGAGATTTCCCCCCATACTATGTAAAGTGCTTTGAGTGTCTAGAGAAGTGCTATATAAATGTAACTTATTATTAATTATTGAACCTTTAGGGGTGTCTGCCCTGACTAAAGAATCATTTCAAGGTTCTAGATTTAGCCCGTACATGTGGTGGAAGCCCTTAAAAGTGCTACATACTTTAGAACCCTACAATATAGTGTTTCAGTATCAGATGGTGTTTCAATTAGAACCTTGAACCTTTAGGGGTTTCCACCCTGACTAAAGGATCAATTCAAGGTTCTAGATTTATCCTGTACATTTGGCCTGTATGTGTAGAGAAGCCCCCTAAAGTTTCTACATACTTTAGGACCCTACAACATAGTGTTTCAGTATCAGATTGATTCAATTCAAACCATAAACCTTCGGGGTCTCTGCCCAGGCAGGGTGGAAGCCCCTAAAGGTTCTACATACTCCTACATCCCCATAACATAGTCTTTCAGTGTCAGAGAGTGTTTCAGTTAGAAACGTGAACCTTTAGGGGTCTTCGGCCTGACTAAAGAATCAATTCAAGGTTCTAGATTTAGTCTCTACTATGCCTAGGTCTGAATGAGTGGGTGTGTGCGTGGTGTCCCATCCATGGTGTATTCCCACCTCACAGCAAGTATTCCTCTGGATCCGCCATCTAGGATTTCCAATTTGTGGGGGTGTTATCTTTGTTTTTTTCCTAGTAGGAGGTTGTAAATTCTGAGTTTTGAGATTCATTCTGCCCCAGCATACATACTACGTTTATTTGAATAAAGAAACCAGTTAATATGCTAATTAAATAAGCTGTATTATCATTTACATATCATTTAACATACAATTATGGATGTTTGTTTGTTTGGTTGGTTGGTTATCAAAATACAGGAGATACTGGAGATACTTTTATCCACCTAAAGTGTTTTTTACCATGCCAAGACTTTCTTATGCCACACTGACACTCATCTGTATTATTTGAAATCACACACATACACACACATACACACACATACACACACTCGCACTCCCGCTCCTATCCATCTCACACATCAGTACACACAGTGATGCAGCTTGAACCGGGTGTTTCTCTGTGCGCTGGCGGTGTGTGTTTAGTATTCGCTGTGCTGAGTGTTTTGTGTACATAGAGGCTTTTTCAGCCCCGGTGCTTCGGCTTTGTAGGCACTTTCCAGGACCCGGCGGCCATTTATCTTGTCTCAAAAGACGTATGCCAGCATGGAAATATCCGCCATTTTACCACACTTTCATAAAACATATTCTTTGGTAATGGTCTTCTGTCAAGCCCTTATGTATTATTGAACGGTGCTCATTTTCATTCAAACAACCCGTAAGTCCTTCATCGAGAGAGAATGTAAAAGAGAAGAGGAAGGGAGGGGGGTGAATACTTAATAACACATTCTCAGAAAATTAGTCACCTTGTCCTTTGCAGGCAATTTTCTCTAGCTCGGCGCCATATTTATCAAAACGAGGCGAGGTAAACGCACGCTTCTGACTCGCCTTTTATTGGCTTCTGTTTACTTCAGTTCTTGCTGAGCAGAGGCACAAAGGTCCACGCACACACACACACACACACACACACACACACACACACACACACACACACACACACACACAGAGAGATATACACACATTTCTACACACAGACAGAATGACAGATTCAATTAGACACCAATGCACACATTCCTAAATAGGAGACACATAGACACACATGAACATATGCTTACACACACACACACACACACACACACACACACACACACACACGCATACACACACAAACACATAGTATGTACACATACACATGGATACAAATACACATGCACATAGACACAAACACACACATAAATGTGCACATAGACACACATAAATGTGCACATAGACACACATAAATGTGCACATAGACATACGTGCATTCTCACGTTTAAGGACACATAGACACACAAACACAAATGTTAACATAAATGCACATACACACATGCTTAAAGAAACATTGACACACAAGCATATAGTCACACACATGCACATAATCACACACACATACAACTGTGTGAAGACACACGTGCATACACTCATGGGCCCACACACACACACACACTCACACACACACATACTGTACATACATAGACAAATATGGACATTAACATATTAATATCTCTGCTTTAAACAGGCAGCTTGTTCCCCTCTTTCGCTCTCCAGTGACTGGCTGCATGCTGTGAGTGTGTGTCACGCTGTGAGTGTGTGTCATGCTGCGAGTGTGTCATCACATTAGCTAAGGAAGACCTCGTCCCTTTCACTACTGCATGCTCTGTGAGACACTCACACCTGTCCTTTGGTCTCTGCAGATGTATATCACTGTGAAACGTTCAGTGTGTTTATCAGTGTGGGTTTATCAGTGTGGGTTTATTAGTGTGGGTTTATTAGTGTGTGTTCGTAATTACTCAGGACGCGATATTGAGCTCTTCTGTAATTGAATCTAAAGACGTTGTGCACAGAGCGTTAATTTATGAACAATGTGAAGGATGGTGCTCGTTTAATGCGAGTGTTACTCATCCCTCATGCTGCTCTGACAGCAGATGACCCGTGATTGATCTGCTTCATGTCACCTGAGCATGTTAATTGATTTGAATTGTGTTATTATTCATTATATATTTATTTTTTTACTCAAATGCAACAGGCATCGTAACAGACTGAGGGAAGAGCACTACAAATTGGGGAAAAAAGGGGGAAAAAGTGGAAAAAAAACAAAAACAACAACAAAAAAAAACCAGACGAAACAAACTTTGTCAGGATTTTTTCAGGATTCTCTCGAAACACCTATCAATCATGTGAGAAACTAATTGCCCCTTTAAACTTAAAATCTGGTTTTGCCACCTTTAGCAGGAATAACTGCAACCAAACGCTTCTGATAACTGGAGATCAGTCTTTCACATGGATCATCGTCTTGCTGCATAATCCAGTTGCGCTTGAGTTTCAATTTACGGACTGAAGACCGGAGATTCTCCTTTAGGATTTTCTGGTAGAGAGCAGAATTCATGTTTCCCTCATTTATTGCAAGTTGCCCAGGCCCTGAAGCGGCAAAGCATCCCCACACCATCACACTTCCACCACCATGCTTGACTGTATGTATGATGTTCTTTATTGAGGAATTGCTTGGTTTATGCCAGATGTAACGGGACCCCTGTCTTCCAAACAGTTCCACCTTCGACTCATCAATCCACAGAACATTCTCCCAGAAAGTTTGAGGAGGTGTGTTTTGGCAAAATGCAGACGAGCCTTAATGTTATTCTGGGTTACCAGTGGTTTTAACCTCGCCACTCTTCCATGGATGCCATTTTTGCCCAGTGTCCTTCTGATAGTGGGGTCATGAACAGTGACTTTTATTGATGAAAGAGAGGCCTGTAGGTCCTTTGATGTTGTCCTTGGCTCTTTTGTGACTTGCTGGTTAGCAGATGCTGTGCTCTTGGAAATATTTTAGAAGGTCAGCCACTTCTGGAAGGTTCACTACTGTGCCGAGTTTTTCTATTTGGAGATAATGGCTCTCACTGTGGTTCTTTCGAGTCCCAAAGCCTTTGAAATAGCTTTGTATCTCTTCCAAGACTGATGCATTTCAATCAATTTCATCATTTCTGGAATTTCTTTCAGCTTTGGCACAGTGTGTTACTGGGTAAGAGCTTTTAACAAACTTCATGCTGTTGAAAAAGTTCTATTTAAGTGTTGATTTAATGGAACAGGGTCTGCAGTAATCAGGCCTGGCTGCGTCTAGTCCAGCTGAACCCCATTATAAATGCAGTTTCATAGATTTGGGGAATTAGTAACTATGGTGGCAAATATATTTTCACACAAACCCAGTTGGTATTGGATAACTTTTTTTGCTTCAATAAATAACATTATCATTTAAAAACTGTATTTTGTGTTTACTCAGGTTGCCTTTGTTTTTTTTTTTGTTTTTTTCTGAAACAATTGAGTATGAGATACACACACAAACAGAAATCATGCAACTACTTTTTCACAGCACTATATATATATATATATATATACACACACACACACAACATATTTTCATTCATTTATTGATATTGGTGTATTCATTACATGTATTTACTTAATTCATTGAGGGGGCGTAACCCATGGAACCCAATGCAAAATAACCCTGGTCACACTGGCCCTAAACTCCAAACCTCTTGCTAACACTTAAATATATTTTAACCACCAACCACTAAAACTAAAATCTGTAGCTAAAATCCAGAGCTGTACTATCTTGCCATCTCACCTTAAACCTTAAACTTGACCTTAAAGCTTACACTCACCCCCCAAAATCATTACCCCTAACCCTAAAACTTACCCATATCATACACGCTTTAACCTCCTGGGTCCAGACTGAATTTCTTCACTCTCACTCTGAGTTTCAGTGGAGTTGCTGAATAATTCATAGTCATTCCTGAAGAATATGCTTTAAGATCAGTAACTGAATAATAATTAGGCATTTAAGTGGTTAAATAACAAACTCATCTCCATATTAATCACATCGGGACAGTAATTTTGTGTTAAATAGTTTAGTTTTATGGTGTAAGTAGTTTAAATAGTTTTATGGTGTAGCTAATTTCTAAAGCTATAAACTTGAGCAGCATTCACATCTTTCTGCTTTATAAATATTTTGTATAAACTGTTGATTTTAATTAGCTTGATTTGGATATGGAACGTGCAGTGTGTAATTCTCAGCACCATATTTTCCATTAGAGTGACTGCACCATTTAGCTTATATTCACACTAGCGAGTGAAAAATGTTGCCAGGCAACCCGTCATTTCACGTGACAGCGCACTACTTAGAGCGATGATTCTGGCAACAGTGAAGAGCAACAAATCAAAATGGAGTTTACTCCATTTTAGGCAAATTAGTTATGACTCGGTGAAGCGACAAATTCAAATGATTGGCTTCAGTAAATTCCTTGGGCCAATCATATGGTGCATGTCGTATGATGTCCCCCAGCTCTCTACTCCCTCAACTTTTAGTTCCTGCATGTTGGTTCCCATGGACTTCGTGTTCAACCCAAGTGGGGTCAGATTAAGAAAAGAAAGAAAGAAAAAAAAAAAAAACAATAAAAATCTTACTGATTTGTCTTATTTCTTTTCTGTCTAATGGTCTGTATATTTCAATGGGAGAACATTATTGGATAGCTATTATATTAACATTAATTTTGAACAGAACTAACAGTGTTTCTTTTTAGACTCCTTAAATGTAGAAACCTACAACAAGTGGGCTTCTCTTTCAGACACTGTTCCAAGTAAAACCATTTTAGGATTGACTTAGCAATAGATAAATATAGCTATCCCAAGTACTCCTGAAGAACCAATTTTCAAAGCTCCTAGAAAAACAGGTTCCCTCTAGGAGGTTTGCCTTGCCCATCTGAGGCAACGCTTAAGTGTTTCGATGTAGAACCCAACAGAGGGTATTTTTACTCAACAGAATTCCACGTAGAACTCATTAGGCAGCTAATAGCCCCTAAATAGCCAAAGGAAGCCTTATGCAATGTGAACGTACAGTATGCTTTCAGAAAAAAAGGATTCCTCAAGGTTGTTCTAAGAATGAAAGTTTGCAGTTAGAATTACTGCTCTCCTAGTAAGGCTGCAAAAAGTTAGGGGTAAGGCTCCAAAATCTCTATAGAGTGTTCCCCAGTTCACAGAGTTTCAAGCAGAACCAAGCGTTCATTCGGAGGAACAACCGAAGAACCCTTATTGGTTCGAAATGATTCTAGAAGGCATCTAAAGAATCCGTATTTAATGTGAATGTACACTTGCAGGTCAATGGTTTCAGTTAACATACATCAAACATCAGATCAGGGGAAAATGTGATCTCAGTGATGTTGACCACGGCAGACGGGCTGGTTTGAGTATTACAGAAACTGCTGATCTCCTGGGATTTTCACGATTTTAGACAGAATGGTGCAAAAGAAAAAAAAAAACAAATAATCCAAAAACATTCAGTGAGTGGCAGTTCTGCGGACAAAAATGCCATGTTGATGAGAGAGGTCAGAGGAGAACGACAGGAAGGCTTCTATAACTCAAAAAAACACTCTTTACAACCGTGATGGGCCGAAAAGTATCTCTGAACATGTTGAGGCGTATAGCCAACAACAGAAAGAGACCGCATAGAGAATATATACAGTATATATAGTAAGTGACCTCAGTTCCTCAGTTATAACTCATATAACGACACTCTGAAGAACAGTGGAGACTTTACAAGTTCAAAGTTAGAGCCTTTACAATCGAGTTAGCCTCTGGACACTCTGTGATTATGGACACTTTAAAACCTCTCTCTCTCTCTCTCTCTCTCTCTCTCTCTCTCTCTCTCTCTCTCTCTCTCCAGTCATGTGGGTCTGATCTTAAACTGGTTTCTGTGGTAAATAAGTTTGGACTCTATCTCTCTCTCCATTTGATAATGCTCTCTGGAGCATCTGTGCAGCGCTGCAGTTTATTATCGCCCTGTCGATACTAACGAGATTTCTGCGTTCTGTTGAGTCCACCTCTACATTATTGAGAGTGGGCTGGAGTGGGGGAGGGACATTTTTGTCGAATTACAGTAGGTCTGAATTGCTGTGAGTTGACTGAGTGTGTTATGTGAGCTGAAGTTTGCCATGGCTTGATATATGTACTGCAGTGTGTGTGTGTGTGTGTGGTGTGTGTGTGTGGTTTATGGATTTAATGTGTAGTATAATAATCCTGAAGGTGACCCTGATCCTGCTAACACAACAAATTCAGTTTATCAAATAAATAATACACTTACAATGCTGGTGTGTATATATGTGTGTGTGTGTGTGTGTGTGTGTGTGTGTGTGTGTGTGTGTGTGTCCTAATTCAAGATTTTGGTGAGTAGCAATTTTGCAGTTCTGCCACCATAATTACTGTACACACACACACACACACACACACACACACACACACACACACACACACACAACAACAACAACAACAACAAAAACTATGTAGAAAGATCAATAGTAGGAAGGTTGAGGAATAAATTTCCACCCTTCGCGGTGACATGTTTCAATGCCGAGCTGTGTTAACCTTCAATTACAGATAAACACAGGGTTACATACATGCTTGTCAGAACACGCATGCACACAATACAAATAAACACACTTTTATCACAGCTACAGGTTTCTCATTGATGTGTAGTTGAAAATATGTCTGTGGAGAAACCTTTAGCATGCTGTAGCATATAATGAAGCAGTTTTTCTCATTACACCAGCAAAATATACCGGATGCCTGAAGCATTTGCTTATATTTCACGCCGGGATAATATAATATGACGCACTAAAAGCTCAGCGGATCCTCAATAGTGAATTTTATTGACACAGTGCAAGGGAAATGGTAAAACGATGCCGTCGCTGATGTTCTGGTTGAGTCTGAGTCTGCGGACTGTGGTATATGATGTACAGTAGCTAGGAATTCATTTCAGGCGGGAAGCAGTAATAGGCATTGTAGGAATAGAAGCCTGACTCGTTCATCCATTTTTGGGTGGATGCTAAACGGTAAGAAGTGCTGGTGGTATTCAGAATTTGTCATTTTAATTATTCCAGGCATGATCCCAACAAACAAATCTTCCCTTAACAGTCCATCCAGCTATCCATTTTCCATATTGCTTACCCTACACAGGGTTACGGCGGAGCCTGGAGACTATCCCAGGGAACTCCTAGGCGGCACAATCTGGGGGACACCCTGGACAGGGTGCCAACCCACCGCGGGGCTCAATCGCACACACCTTCACACACCCGTTCACACACTACGGACAATTTAGAAACGCCAATCGGCCTACAAGGCATGTCTTTGGACTGTGGGAGGAAACCGGAGTACCTGAAGGAAACCCCCGAAGCACAGGAAGATCATGCAAACTCTGAGCATACAGGGCAGAGGCAGGATTCGAACCCCCAACCCTGGAGGTGTGAGGCAACAGGGCTAACAACTAAGAAAATAATTAAGATAAAACTGAAATGCTAGTAATAGGGGAAACAATTACATAAAAACTAGAAGATTGACCCATCTTTATCTCCTCCAGTACTTCATCTGCGGTTCCATCGACATAGATCCCTGTGCTCAGAGTCTAGCTAGCTGGCTAGTAGCTTTCAAACCAAAAAACAAGAAAAAATCACAACCCTGATTGGTTAATCCTTTTTCTCACCATAACAGCTGCCAATAAAATGTGATTAAACTAACTAAAAGACATATTTGTTTGACATCTTCGGTGGTTATATATGGAAGAATTGTAAGGATGGCTTTGTTGAAGTTTTATGAACGAATCCTGCAATATACCGCAATTCCTGTACAAAACAAAAAGGTTCCACAACATTAAATGCAACTATAAATGGGTAAAAAAGTACAACCTGCCCTTCATTAATAAACAAAAAAATTGTAAGCAAATAAAACTTTTTCTTATTGGAAAATGAACCCCTGTGAACCCCCGTGTTGATTATTTTCCTATAACAGAACATCCCCAAGTGTTTTCTTCCTCACATACACACTGTATATAATGAGCCGTGCTGTACAGTATGTGTGTTACTTTAACCACCCACGAATAAACATTTGGAACTATCATAAAATATTTCAGGGGAGGTTCAAACCCAAAATAGCTATGCCTCCGGTCCAGGGCAAAGCTCCAGGGTCGAGCCGCGGGGTACGCTTCCTCGGGCGGATCCGTGTTATGATGAGAAAGAGAAGTACGAGTGCATTGTCGGGCATCATGCAGCAGATTTGTTTGTCTCTGCTGCATTATGTTCCGCTGTACAAGCTTCCAGCCGTGGGCGCTCGATGTAATTATGTCCCTCTACCCGCAGGTGAGTGTCTCTGACCCGGCCTCAGTGCGTGTGCATGTGTTATTGTTGTGGGAACGTTCCACCGTGCTTCTGGAGGTGCTGGTCACGATTCTGGCTCTGGCCAACGTCCCTCCGGGCGCAATGCTCCATTTGCGAAGCGCCCCACATCACAATGAGATTACATTTTCATGCGGACTGAGCTTTTGATGCGCTGACATTATTGTTCTTTACAATTTACAATTCCATTTCCATGGAAACATTCAGCATCCATATAAGGAATAATATATGAAAAAATACATTCACATATGATAATGCATGTAATATTTGCAGAGCGTTCCTCGACTGTTTACTCCTCAGGCCGTGATCATATGCGATTACGTTTTCATATAGTGTGTTTTTATCTTTGACATATACATGGAGAGAACATTAAATTCCCAGGAAAGAGACTAAACAAAGAGAAAATGTATACATATTTAAAATGTCTCTATGACAACCAACTTGAGTGCTCTATTAAAATCTAGCAAATGTAAATTAAAGAAACAAAATAAAATAGAATGAACACTGCAAATACAGCTGAATGTGCATTTACATTTACATTGATTCATTTAGTAGACACTTTTATCCAAAGCGACTGACAGATGAGGAAACACAAGGAAAGCGATATATCAAGTGTGTGTGGGGGGGGGGGGGTGCTGGGGTCTTTAGCCGTTTTTTGAAGACAGATTCTGCTGTCCGGATTGAGGTTGGAAGTTCATTCCACCACTGAGGGACAGTCAGTTTGAAGGTTCTGGAAAGGGACCTCCTGCCTCGCTGAGTAGGCACTATACCAGGCGTCAGGCCCTTAACCGATCGCAGGTTGCGTGAGGGAACATAAACCTCAAGGAGAGTGTTGAGGTAGGGAGGTGCTGTTCCAGACAAGGTCTTGTACGTGAGCATCAAGGCCTTGAATTTGATGCGGGCGACTACAGGAAGCCAGTGGAGGGAGATGAAGAGGGGTGTGACATGGGTTCTTTTGGGCTGGTTGAAGACAAGGCGTGCTGCTGCATTCTGAATCATCTGAAGGGTTTTGATGGAGCTGGCTGGGAGGCCTGGGAGTAAAGCATTGCAGTAGTCCAGTTTTGAGATAACAAGAGCCTGGACTAATAGCTGTGTGGCCTGTTCAATGATCTAATGTCTGATTTTCTTGATGTTGTACAGAATGAATTTACAGGATCGTGCAGTTGTTGAACTGTGGTCTGTAAAGGTCAAGTGATCATCGAAAGTCACCCCAAGGTTTCTGGCTCTCCTGGTTGGCTTGAGTGTGGTTGAGCCAAGCTGTACAGTGAGGTTGTGTTTGATTGACAGCCCTCTGTATGAGATTCAGCAGTAAACACACCAGAACTAGCAATAATAATTAAGATTTTTTTCAACGCTAAATGTACCAAATCACCCAATTAGGGATTTAGCACGATAACCTTTAGCTAAGCTTGCTAGTTTAGCTTTCACTCATAAGGTTACTATTCTCTGGCTAGTTTAGCTGTTGCTTGCTAGATTAGTTTATACTTATCAGGTTCCATCCCAGTAGCTAGTTTATCTTATGCTTGTGAGATCAGCTTTTACTCACTAGATTAGCTTTCATTTCCTAGGTTCCCTTGCACTTGATATAGTAGCTTCCTAGAATTTGCTTTCATTTGCTACTTTCCTTTTCAGTCATTACTTTATCTTTTCTTTTTCTAAATTAGCTTTCACTCACAATATTAGCTTCCTCTGGCTACAGTAGTTTAGTTTGTACTTGCTAACTTAACTTGTACTCACAAGATTCTCTTTCATTGGTTATCGCTTTCATTAGCCTCCTATTTGCTACAGTAGTTTAGATTTGCTTGCTAGATTAGCCTTTGCTCAATAGATTAGCTTCACTTGCTAGGTGGTTCAGACTCAGGGAAACTGCTCAAGCATGAATGCACTTTTGATAGAAGCTCTGTGGGCTGCACAATCAATGAAACTTACACAAGCTTTATCCAAGCCCACTTTACATTAAAAAGAAATAGTCTTAATGTTGTAGACAATTACAAATTATTGAGATTCTGTGTGTGTAAACTATTTGCTCCTACTTCGTCGTTCTTTCCACTGGAGGAATTAGTGGCCTCATCATCATGACTCCTCACTAAAATTAAAGAAATGAATCCTGATGTTGTTTAGCCTGAAGTGGAAACCAGAGTCAAGGTCGTAATATACAAGGTCACACATTGCGCAGGGTCATAAACCAAGGTGGGATTTAATACATGGATTAAAACAAGGCTAACACAAACTGAAAGATACTAGCCACAAATTAGCCTGATATCATTTACATAATTGTGATTGGAGGCTACAAGCTTTCAGTTCCTATTATTATGCTAATTTGTCTTGTCTAGTGTGTTTTTTTTTTTTCCTTCATATCTACAGTATGTTTCATCCCTGTGTTTTCACTGAAATAGAATAGATTACAGTGCAAATCAACAGCAACAACAATAAAAGGATTTAAAATCAGACCTGTTAGCACTACAGCTACGTTTTAATTGTTTCCCCTCATCAATTATAACTAACCAAACAAACAACGTTTTAATATTTAACTACTCAGAAATGTATTATTTAAAAGTCATTGTAACCCTAGCTTTCATGAAATTTTGCAAAATCCTGTGTGCAGACATACCATCCTACTGATCCTCAGAGTGTCTGCAGTTTTCAAAACTTCTTGTACATTTTTAGCATCTGTCTGAAAATGTGTTTCACTCGAAGGACTTCATGGCGTTAGCATAGATGAGTGTGTGCTGTAGCAAGGCTACAGAGATTAGCTGAAATGCATGAGTGAGCAGCCCACTCGAGAAGAGTGGCTGTGTTTTTTAAGAGGACATTTTAAAATGTCTTGTGAGAAATGGTGCTGCAACAGGATATGCACTCAAGAGTTATTTGTGTTCATATAAATACAGAATATCCTCCCGCCTTTGTGAATATTTGTTTTGGCTACTTTATTCAATCCATCAAAAGCAGCATGATAAACAAATGCAACTCAAAAGAATTCAGTTCAGATTCACAGATAGAAACTGCAGAGAACTCTGAGCTCCTCTTAGTGTTCCTTTATTATATAAAAAAAAATAAAAAAAATACCTCTTTAACATACATATTTATAGACCTAGACTCATTTGGCAAATGCTCTTAAACAAAGCTTGGAGGCCAAAAGTGCCCAAAAAACCCATTTTTGCTTCATGAAAATGAAAAAAAAAAAAAAAAAAAAAAAAAAGAATACATGAAATGACATAAAATTAGAGCTATTACAAGCTTAAGTGTATAAAGAGGCAGTTTAATTTTACACCAAAAATAACCTTGAAACTATTCTTATCAGAATAAGAATAATCTCTTGCAGACACTTTGGACTAATCTAGCCCATTGCCACAGAAAGTTTGACCAATTCCATCTGCTCCCACAGAAGGTTTGTTCAAATCCCCAGCCTTCCACAAACACTCTGGACCAATTCCACAGACGCTCTACACTTACAGCATTTGGCAGACACCCTTATCCAGAGCGACTTACATTTATTTCATTTGTACATCTGAGCAATTGAGGATTAAGGGCCTTGCTCAAGGGCCCAACAGTGGCGTCTTTGGGATTTGAACTCGCAACCTTCCGATCAGCAGCCCAACGTCTTAACCACTGACCTACCACTGTTCTAGACCAGTAGTCACCAACCCTGTTCCTGGAGAGCTTTCTTCCTGAAGACTTTAGCTCTTTAGGTCCAACCATAGTCGTGCCCACCTGTCCATCTAACCATTGCCTTAAGAAGTTCTTGATCAACGAAAACATGTGTGTTCGACCCTGGTTGGAGATGAAACCTGCAGGAAGGTAGATCTCAAGGGAGAGGGTTGGTGACCACTGCTGTAGACTAATCCCAAAAAGGACCATGACCATTCCCACAGAAAGTTTAACCAATCAAATTTGACTTGATTGGTTTCTTTGTGCTCACAAAGAAAATTTCACCAACCCTGCCCACTCCTGCAGAAAGTTTGACCAATCCCTCCTCCCACAAAAGGCTTGACCAATCCTCTTTCCTCTTGCAGAAAGTTTGAACAATCCCTCCTGCTTATGCAGAAAGTTTGACAAATCCTGTCCACTTCTGCATAAGACTTCACCAATTCTGTTTTTCTCACAGAAAGTATGAGCAATCCTGCTGCTCCTGCAGACATTCTTGACCAATCCAAAAACTCCTGTAGTTCGTTTGACAAATCCCACCTGCTCCCACATAACATTTGACCAATCCTTTTGACAGACACTCTGGACCAATCCCACCCATTTCCATCAGAAAGTTTGACCAATCCCGACTGCTCCCACAGACAGTCTGGACCAATTCCACTCAATACTGTAGAAAGTTTAACCAATTACACCTACTCTTACAGAAAGTGTGACCAATCTTACCTGTCCCCACAAAAGGTTTGACCAATCAAACCCACTCCTGGCAATAGGTTTGATCAATCCTGCCTGCTCCCACAGACAGTCTGGACCAATTCCACCCAATACTGTACAAAGTTTAACCAATTACACCTGCTCTTACAGATAGTTTGACCAATCCCACCTGTCTCCACAAAGGGTTTGACCAATCCCACCCACTCTCTGCAGAAAGTTTGACCAGTCCCGCCTGCTCTCACAGACAGTTTAATCGAGTCCACCCACTCCTGCAGAAAGTTTGACCAATCCTACCCACTCTTGCATCACTGTTCTTTTGAACTTTCTAATGAACCCTGTTGGTTCTGTTTCCCAAAATATAAACAAATTAGCAATTTAGGCCACCATGGCCCTGACCAAGATAATCATTGTGACCTTTCTTTATCCTGTGAGGTTCATATCTGTCCTCACGCTTGCATGAGAGCAAACACTGCCTGCTCCAATGATGTTTGGACCCCAAACAACAAAAAAATGATCAATTATTCAATATCTAATTAAAATTTAAGTAGGAACATAATTTTGTAATTAACTGCACATATAATGTCTATTATACATCAGAAATGTTAATCCCATATTCGGAACCTTGTAAGTTCTATACTGACTTTACTGTACTAACTAGAACACACACAAACACAAACACTCACATAAACACACACACATTAATAACAGTGGCAGAAGATTGAAATTTACCTCTGCTCATAAAGCAGCCTCTCAGTATCTGCTGTGCATCTCTCCTGATTGATTTGGCTCTGGGGGAGCGATGGCGGTTTTGGTGGGACTGAACTGTAACCACACACACACACACACACACACACACACACACACACACACACACACACACACACACACACACACACACACACACACACACACACACACACATGCACACAAGCCAAACTGTCATCAGCTCCCTCTTTCATTTGTCACAATGATGGAGAGCAAGGCTGTCAGCAAGGACTGACTACACACACACACACACACACACACACACACTACTACATTCTACCTGTTAACTGAGCCGATGCTGTTTTCTTCTCATGTACTTTAACTATAGACTAATTATTTTTAGTCATACAACATTATTAACATTATTATGACCTTTGTCACCTCCTTACATGACAACTTATGGCTTTGACCTTTTGCTGATTGGATCAGTATAAATAGCACAGACTGATATGGTGGAAGTGGTGATAAAACACACAGGGAACACACACACCGTTTACTCCTACTCAGTGTGCTCTATAATCACTCCTCCACGTCAAAGTGAACAGAAGTGAAGAATCCGCTACGAGCTCGTGTTATATCACATTCAGGCACTAGGGAGAACGCAACGCTGACCCTGCCTTCACACAGCAGTAATTTTTACACCTCATGTTGGCTAAATTACTGTACATTAGTCACTAGTAGGCGTTCCTGGCTCGAATCTGGTGTTCATCTTTCTGTCTGTGTGGATATACAGTGTATGTATGGTGATTTAGCAACAGTTAATGAACCTGGTTTGATTGCTATATAGTCATTTTTATTCTTCAATGGTTGTTTAGGTGAGAATTAAACTTTAAAATGAGTTCTACTTGAAACCCTGTCAGACAGAAAAACATTTTATAGCAGGAACTTTTAAGGGTTCAGCCAGAGGTATATCTGAAAAACCCTTAAGGTTCTTTGTAGGAAAGTTTTCCGATCTCTAAGAACCATTGATAACCCAATGGACCCCTAAAGAACCCTAAAAGAACCCTTATAGGAGGTTCTTTCTTCAAGGTCTTGTTAGGTGATCACTGGATAATTAGGGGATCTTGAATTCCAAAAATAGGTCTTAATTGGAACCTTTAGTGGTAGAAAAATACTTTATTACATACGTTTTACTACATAGAACCTTTAAAAGTGTATCCAGAGGTATAGCCAAAGAATCCTTAAATGTTCTACATAGAAACCACCACCAAAGTGTTTTCTTGTATCGTAAGTGTTCTTCCAAGTAGAACCCTTTTTTTGGAACCTAATCTATATCACACAATCCTTAATTATCCAATGAACCATTAAAGAACCCTTGAAGAAGCCTGAAGAGTGTGGGTACTGTGTTCACATTGGGAAATTCTGTGAGATGATGCACTAGAATCACAAAAATATGAAGTATGGGACACTACACTGTTTCTTTCAGCTTGTATGTAGCTAAAGGGGTGGCACCAACAGAAGGGCGGAGTCACCAGAGGCTGACGCACTGAGTGGGAACTTGATTGGCACCCATTTTGGGTTTTGAACTGTTCCTGTGTAAGCTGAAGGATTTGAAGTACCACAACGTTCAGTTTTGAGAAATTCTACATCCAGGTAACAGATAGTCAAGTTCATAGTGCACGGTGTGTGATTCGAGACACAGCCTTATGCTAAAGACTACCTAATGCACACATGCAAAAACACGTCTCAGTAGTACCAGTCTGAATCTGCTCGCACGTTTGGATGTGCATTTAGATTAACGAACCATGGTTTCACCTCTCGCTCCTCTCTCGCAGTAATAAACTCGTTTGAAGCGGTTATACAGCGAGCTTGACAGCAGCCGGTGTTACATTCTCACTTCGTCTGAAATGAATCAATCGGCAGAATCCACATGAGGCCTTTATCTGACTCGGCTAAAGAGAATACAAATCGCTCCAATTATTCAGTGCTGCCGCATAGCACAAGCTGAACACAAACAAACAAATAAACACATCCATAAATAAGGCCTTGTCAGGCTGATGTGTGAATCTGAGGACACTACCAACACCAACAGTGTGTCTCTCATCATTTATCAAAACTCGCTCTACTCGTACGATATCCAGCAATGGATTATTTAGATCTGGAGGCATGTCAAGCTTGTTCGGCTGGTTATGATCTGCACATCCTGTTTACTCATCATTTACTTCATTTTTGTCATTGCTCTAGTGCCTTATAGACGTGGCCATTTTATCACTAACTGCACTTTCTACTACAGTGCTGTCTCGATTCTGATTGGGTCGGAATGTGATTAATTTTCTACAACAGCAGCTCTGACAGTATCGCAGCTGTAAATCACAGGTTTATATTAATGCACTCATTGTAATATGGTATCGTTTCTATGGTAACAACTTATACAGGAACTTGTAAGTAGGTTGGACGATCCACATAACATAAGACTAATAATAAACTGTTTTTTTTTTTTTTTTTTTTAAAGTGCAGTTATTTGACAAATTAAAAAAAAAAAAAAAAGATGTTTCTTTAAGACTTATGGAAGGAGTCTCCAGTGTCAGTAATAAAAAGTATAACATTGTTCTTTAATACATAAAAAAAAAAACCATAACTGTTGCGAAACATCCGGTTGGACTGTTATTGGAAAATAATTAACTTCAAGGTGGTAAGAGTAACTCCGCTTCATCACACCACTCCGTCATTGATTATTTTCCTATAACAGCATACAATACAGCATTCCTCACATACAGTATTTGTCAGGGACCTGGTCAGTGGTGGTCTATTTCCATTGATAGATGGAGTAGAGGGGGAATTGAGACATTGTAGCACCCAGAAGGCTTTGTCCTTTTGGGTTGAAATCTTAGAAATTTGATGTAGAACCTTACAACCAAGAATTTCTCTTTTAGAAAGGGTTCCAAATAACCATCCAAAAGTACCCTTGAGAGGTGTACTATATGCTAGATGGACATCATAAAAAGAATTTCATTTTATCATTGAGTATACAATGTGGGTGTTAGTAAAGATAAATGAAATAAAGACAGATATTTTGGTAGGAAACAGAGATTCAGACCCAGATTCAGAAGTACTAAGGAGAAATTACTGCTAGTGAAGGCAAATGTGTGGCAGAGTTAAATAATGACCAAGAAACACAGGCACAGATATTATATATTAAGGCAAGAAATTACGGGTAAAAATGACAATTTTGGTCATCTTTTTTCAGATTTTTGGATAAATTCTGTCTATTCTTAGACTGTAGTAATATAGAATGTAAAAACACAGCCATAATTTGTTTATTTTACTCTTTTTGTCCACTCACAACGAACACAGTTATTTAAACTTAGCAATATTAAACACTTTTTTTTTTTCTTCTCAAAATCACTTTTTTCTTTGTTCAAATCCAAATAATTCATTTCTAGATGACGTATATTCAAGATCTGCATGGAAATTCACAACTTGTAAATTTTGAATTCTATGTATGTAAGTGTGCAAATTTATGCATATGTAATTAGATTTAAATATATATATTTAATATATATGTATATATATTAAATTGTATAATGTATAATTATGATTTTATTATAATTTCAATAATTTCAATTGTGATATGTATATACTGTGTTATATATATATATATATATATATATATATATATATATATATATATATATATATATATATATATATATATATATATATATATATATATATATATATATATATATATATATATATATGTATATTTATTTATTTATTTATTTATTTTCTGCAACCTGTAGTGTCTTGCATCCTGGTCTTTACATCAGGGGTTATTGAGCTTTGTTCATCTGTTCCTGGGGTTTTACTCAGTCAAGGGCTGTATCCAGGCTTCAGTATAAACTCGTAGCCCTTTATCGTGAGAAGGTCTTGATTGAGAACCTTTATGATGTATTGTACACACACAGACATAAAAACCTGAGACAGTTTCTACCCAGAAATGAAACATTACTGTCTTGTTTTCTGTCTTTGGAAGAAAAATAAAGAAGACATTATTTCATCCTGAAAAACACAGGAACAGAGGCAAGAGGCATGTAAGATACCAGCACTGACTTGTACCTGATGAGAAATGTGTGTATCGCCTCAGGTGAGTTTCCTGTTCTCTAGTGCCACAGAAAGTTCTGGATGTTCTTTAAGATGAGAATGCCGAGATGGAGGTTCTGTCAAAAGCCTTTACGGTGAATGCCCTGCAGTGGAGAAGACAGCCAGGATGTTTTAGCAAGACGACTCGCTAACCTTGGGGGGAAAAAAAGGGAGTTAGAGAGACAGAAAGAGCGTAGGTCTGGATGATATTTCTTCACGCTGCTTCAAGTCTCACAAGCAAATGTCTGCTTTTAAAAACAAGCTGACAGAGGCATGGCTGCTCTTCTCCCAAACACTCACTCTGTTTATCCACCCAAAGCCCTGCAGGTGAGTGTGTGAGACTTAGACTCCGAGCTCAAAAGGGTAAACGTCGACGAGTCAACGTGAGGTCTTCTCAAAATAATCTGCTCCAGAACCACAGGGCACTGGGTGTCCCGGATTGCCCTCGAACACACGGCGGCCTTAATGCAAGCTGAGCTGCATGGCTTTGCTTTCACATTCATTTGTATGGAAGGATGAACATTAGGCCATGCAGGATGAAACCAAACCTGTAATCATCAGAGCTGACCTGAGACCTCAACATTATATCTGTAGGACGGAAATGGCAGGTGGCGCCACCAGCACCGCATTTTTAATCGCATGGATGGAAAAATCTGCCTTGAACAACATGCATATTAATTTTTATCATTATATTATAATAACGTGATCATCAGTGGTGATTTATTTTGTATTGAAAGTTTTATCATCCATCCATCCATTTTCCATACACAGGGACGCAGGGGAGCCTGGAGCCTATCCCAGGGAACTCGGGGCACAAGGCGGGGGACACCCTGGACGGGATGCCAACCCATCACGGGGCACCATCGCACACACATTCCATTCACACACCACAGACATTTTAGAGATGCCTATCAGCCTACAACACATATCTTCGGACTGGGGGAGGAAACCAGAGTACCCGGAGGACATGCACACAGGGCGGAGGCAGGATTCGAACCCCCAACCCTGGAGGTGTTCACAATCATGCTAACCACTAAGCCTACATTACCAAAAATGTTATTCGATAGTGGTGCAGTGGGATTTAGCCCTCTTTTAATCCCTACCTAAAGAAAGCAATGCAGCGGCGCTTTAGTGTTTTAATTTGTCCAGCTCTTTTACCTCCTCATTTGTACACTCTGCTCAAACAGATCAAAGCTTCCAAAGCTTCAACTTTGATGCTAATACCTCAGTCAACACCATCGAGCCGGTCATCTCATCGATCCCTAAGTAGCTGAGCCAGAGTCTCTGCGTCATATAGCCGCATTGCATTCTGGGACTTTGGGAGTTCCTGCATTTGCATCAACATCTCCGCTACATCAGTGCTTGATTTCTCATTAACATGATGTCGAACCATCACTGGAAAACAGCGAGTGAGAAAAGAAAGCTCTTTTCGTTCTTAGTTTTTTTTAGTTATCATTTATTTTTGCTGATTTCTCACAGAAATATTGAAAATACAGCACCATTTTTTATGCTTCAGGGTGGAGTTTTCCTTTAAATATTCACTAAAAAACAAACTGATCTCATACCAAATATATGAATACATAATGAATGCTAAGATGGTAGTGAAAGACTTTCATGACATAGGAGGTGGATACAAATGGAAGTTGAGTAAATACAGTGGCAACAGGCAATTTATTTTTTATTTTTTTCCATAGCAAAAGGTATTATAAAAAAAACCAACCAAACAAACAAACAAACAAACAAACAAACAAACAGAAAAAAAACCTGGTTAATCCAAAAAATTGAATCTCTTGTCACTTTTGGCCTTTAAAATAGAGGTACACTTTCAGTTTCTTCCATTTAAAAACAATGGGGGGGACACAAACATTTGCTCTCCATCTTGGATACACAGTGGCTAGTGGCATCATATCTGGTGGTGGCATGAGAGCATATCGTGTGTGTGTGTGTGTGTGTGTGTGTGTGTGTGTGTGTGTGTGTGTGTGTGTGTGAGTGTGTGTGTGGCTGAGTGAGTGTGTTGTGAATAAAAGTCGGATTAAGAATGCATGATCGAGACTCTGTTCCTAGAACTGGGCCATTTCTATTTTATGCTGAGCCAGCAGACTGGCCATGGAAACAGCAGAGAAATAGTGTGTGTGTGAGAGATGAGTGTGTGTGTTCACATTATTATTCCATACACTCCAAAATTACATATCGGGGAAATATCAGCTGGAGAATGCGACGCGGTATTATTCTGCATGTCAGCAATATCACTATGTCAAACAGCAGCAAGGACAGGCACAGACTTCCCAATGAATTCTAAACAGTGTGTGTGTGTGTGTGTGTGTGTGTGTGTTTTTGTGTGTGTGTGTGAGTGGGCACGCGCGTGTGTATGTGTGTATAGATGCCCTCATACACTCCACTCATAAACACACACATAGTGGGAACAAGATAGGTCTCTGCATGATCAAAGCCTCTGAACTCTATGTGGCTAAAGTAAAGAGGTTTAAGAGCGACTCAGGCGTATTACATCCACGGATTTGCACATGTATGACAAACTTTGGAGGGAAATCAGATTTTTAGACGTGAAACGCCAGGGAAAACTAATGCTATTATGGCTACATTCTACGTTAAGCCTCTTAGAGTGCTGAGACACACCTCATGTACGAGGCCTCTCGCCAAAAAAAAACTAATCCACGTGCGGGAAACGTAATCGCGTGTTAGGTGATCAAACGCACTACAAACCTCCACCAATATGAAATGTTACAGCTTCAAATCCACAGTAACTAATCTTATTACTTTGCTTCTCTACTTTCAGGCAGCAGCCAGCAGTTTTAAGAAATACACTCGCCTCTGGATGGATCTAATTTTAGTGCTTGTGCTTCACATAATGTAAGGACTTGTCAAATCATGTGTGTGTATGTGTGTGTGTATATATATATATATATATATATATATATATATATATATATATATATATATATATATATACACACATATACAGTGCTGTGCAAAAGTTTTAGGCGCCCTAACAGGCACCCTTACATGATCAAGTCAGTACAAAAAAACATTTTAGATTCCCAAACATTAGTTTTCTAGCACAGAATTAAATGTTACAGAAAAATGTTTGTTAGTCATTAAAGAAGCAGCGTATTATTACGTAAGAGACACTTTTCAGACAGTAAACACGATGAAGGCTGCTGGGTTTCGCTGCAAAAATAAGAAGCGAGTGCGAAAGTCAAAGTGTCCAGAAGAACTGTGTCTGGTTCTGCAAGATGCTCAATAAAACTTACCAACTCATTTCCTTATAAAACTGCACTAATTGTACCGGAGACTACTATTTTTATTTTTATTTTTTTGTCACACCAAATATTGACTTTGTTTCATTTACTACTGTTTACTGCTCTTTACTGTATTTTAAATTTTTTTTTTTTAAATGTAGAAACATTAAATGTCATTATTTTGAAGGCATCTTCGCTCTACAGCATTTCTTTGCATGCGCCTAAAACTTTTGCACAACCCAGATGTCACTTGATCTATTTCTAATCCTCAGCTGTCCAGTTTGTCTTCACTGTAGCCCCAGATTCCTGTTCTTGGCTGACAGGACCAGAACCCGATGTGGTCTTCTCCTGTTCGGCCATCCACCTCGAGGTTCGACATGTTGTGTGTTATGAGATGCTTTTCAGCCCACCACGGTTGTAACCAGTGGTTATTCACCATCAGTTACTGTAGCCTTTCTGTCTGCTCAAACCAGGCTGACTGGTCTCCTCTGACCTCTCACATCGACAAGCTCACAGAACTGATACTCACTGGATGTTTTTCTGTTTTTTTTCGCGCCACTCCGCGTGGATGCATGTAAGTGTTTCTAGTGCCTCTAGTTTCAGACATTGATGGTCTTGACCATGCCGTTTGATGGAGTCTGTGCTGGCCGAAACAGGAAAGTAAGCAACGTTTATAGTCACGTTCTAATTAGCATTACCTTGCGAGAGGGTCTTGTCAGATTTCGTACAATAATACCAACATTAATCCATTTTCCCTCAACCCGAGCATTGGGCTTTATGAGACTCCCAGAGAGCGTTAACTATTATACTCACTCATAACTGTCAATTTCTCTCACAGCAATTAAAAGCCTTTTTTTTTTTTTTTTTTTTTTTTTTTTGTTCAGGGCAGGGACAAGTGCCATTTACTGAGCTGCTTTCCTTTCAGAGGCTCTACAAGGATGTGGGTCTTAAACAAAGCGAGTGTAGAAGCCTATTGAAGGCATGGGCTGAGAGCAGAAAAACGGACGCCTGGAGTGGCTGCAGGTTGCCAGGATTAAAACATGAAAATAAGGCTTTGATGCTGAATAAAGATAATAGAGATGTGCTTAATAGGCACTCACACGGTCTAATTGTCTGCCTCTCTCACACACTTGGCTGATTAATTTGAGTCTGAATGGCTATGCTAAATAGCACAAGGTGACAAGGTGGCTGCCAAATCCAGCTCTTGACATGCTGTAAATTTTTTTTGGAGACTACTTCATGCCTGTTCGGTCATGCAGAAAGGCCTCAGCTCATCTATAGTGCAGGGAAATAATTAGTATGTAAATAAGGGTTGGAGGAAGGGCGGGGCTTAAAATGAAATCTCCGTAGCATGGGCGATGAAAGACATATCTATGAAAAAAACAATGAAAATATTTAAAACATGTTTTATACCACCATATTACTATCTAACTGGTCGGATGTTAATGTTTCTATAGCAACAGCTCATTCGCTAGTAAGGAATTTGTAACCGTTGTACAATCTAAAGATGATAGTGAAACATTCGTTAAAAAAAAAAAAGTTTCATTGTTGACCTGGTGAAGTTTTACGTAAATAGATGTTTATTTAATATTTATGGAAGGAGTCTCCAGTGTCAGACAGTCTGGTGAGGGGACGATGGTTTATATCTGCTATAACATGAACGACAACAGGAACTTGTCTTGCGGACATTCCACGACATTACATATAACTACAAATGGATAAAAAGTGTCATTCATGAGGTGTCATTCATTAATAAATTAAAAAAAAAATTCCAATCGTTGATAAATTGCTGCTGGATAAGAGGAATAAAGCACTCCGGGACATGCTTTTACTATAAAATAACCAACTTTGGGATGGTAACAGTGACTCTACCTGATCTCACCGCCCAAGTGTTTATTATTTTCCTATAACAGCAAGACACAGAGCGTTTTATTGCTTATATAATAAGTCCATAATGCATTATAGACATTGTTATAACTATTTATCTACACTTTATAGCAATGTTTATTCTGCATTATGATTTCAATACATCACCAATACCAAACAAACACACTGTAAATGTAACTTTTATGGTAATAAATAAATTATAGTGTAAAAGAAATGTTTATACTTTCAGCTACTATGCCAACTGAGACAGTACTACTACAATGTTATGTGCGTTATGATGTGTTATAATATGTCACGATAACTACTTATTATTCACTGTTAACAATTCAAAGTGCATCATAACCATTTCTATAAATGTGTAGTGCATAGTGTGTGTATAAAACGGCTTATGAGTGCATCATTAACATGCTATGAATGTATCCATATGTCTTCATACATATACAGTAGATTTAATATACAGTCTTACCAAAGTGGATTATTACTATTCACAGGTTTCCCATAATTCCCTCTGCCCTCTGATTCAGACACCATGGGAATAACTGTTATAGCACACAGGTTGATTAATGATAATAAAAAAATAAAAAATTTAAAAAAGGATAAGGAAAGTATGAATGATTTGCTGAAAGTAAATGGGAGCAATTGGTTAGAAATGAGGACTGTGACGGGAATAAAAGCTAACATCAGTCTTCGGCCTAAAAGGTTAATTCATTTGTTGATTCTTTGTTGTGTAAGTTATAATTAACTAGCATCACTTTGTACATTTCTCGCTTTATTTTGTCTTTTTTTCTAATCGCCGATTATCTGCATCTTGTTTACAGCCAGTGTTTTCTGTGGATTTTTTGTTTTGTTTTTGTTTTATGGCTGAATAAACAAAATGGGTGTCGAGAAGCACTTAATTATGTAAATCTCAGTCTCCAGAGAGACTGTTTGTTGTACACATGGTGAAGGGGAAAAATGTTTCATTATGAAACCGACACCGTTAGACCGAGATCTTTTCGAGCTAACAAACTCGAGAACCAGTCATCGTCTCCTGAAGTGCTCTTTTTCTTCAGCCGTCCTTTTTTTTTGGTGGCTCTGATACAGCAAACCCGGCATCACAGATGCAAACACAATGCTAATCCAGATTTGCTGGAATAATGAGATTTGGGGTGGATTATGACGGGCACCCTAGCGAGCTTTACCAACACAGGTTTGAGCCAGAAGTGGACCAGGCCAAAAATCTGCTCTGTGAAGGGAAAAAAAAAATATCCCAGTTCCTTCAAAAGAAAAAAAAAAAAAAAGCAGCGCAGCTAATCCAATTTGAGACACTTGACTGGCAGAGCTAATTACGGCGTAGGGGGCATCGGCCGACACACAGGGACCACTGAGGCAGACCGAAACGCAGAGGAGAGACAGCTGGAGGAACCGGATCTGAGGCGGCTGTGTGTTTTAATGGAGGACCATGGGAATGCTAATTTGGCTAATACTGACTGAGTCTGAATAGCGCACGACTTAATACTTTGTGTCTCAGCTTGACTTGAGAAGTTTCTCAGTGTGAGAATTTTGCGTGTTTGCACGAGATGACACACAGTCGTATCGTTAGCCGATCAGTCGGGGGGCTAGCGCGATTGTTCAGCAAACGCAGTGGCGGCTAATTGTCTCGTCTCATTGCTAGTTCAGCCTGTTCAAAATGCAGAAGGGTCTCACGCTGCGTCTGCTTTGTTTTCTGAGAGATTGATGATTGTCCTTTGCGGCTACGCACAAACACACACACACACACACACACACACACACACACACACACACACGGAGCGGTTCTCTGCTTGTAGTGTTCCTCCAGTGAAGTGTAATAACTGGATGGAGAACATAATGCAGTCTTTACACACACCGATGCGATTAGCTTGTTTGTGCTAGTCATCGTGTGCATCCACAGTCGTCTGCACAAAAACACGCCTCAACCTCTACGCAATTTCCATTATGCGTCTCTGAGAGGGTTTTTTTTTGTGTGTGTGTGTGTGTGTGTGTGTGTGTGTGTGTGTGTGTTGTTGTTTTGAGCGTGTCTCTTTGCATCTCTCTTTCATTGCATTTCTGTTAAATGAATTTTCATGCTCGTTGACTGCACCGCTCTCACAAAAATAACAACCATTCACAGCATCTGTTACTAGAACAAGGGCACACACACACACACACACACACACACACACACACACACACACACACACTTTCTCTCTCTCTCTCACACGCACACACACTTCAACCTTTCACTGCAGGAGAATAAATTAACCAGCTTAGACAGCATTAGCTACAAGCGGTACTCCATATGAATGCATACAGATGTATGTACGTATTTTTCAATTCCTGACAGAAGAAACGGCTTCATTTAACAGCGGCCTCAAGCCAAACTGTTCAGGGATATTAAAAACAAACAAACAAACTCGTATTTTAGCAAAAAGGGAGGCCATTTTTTTTTTTTTTGTCCAGCCGTTATTACATTTACAAAATACAACAGTGTAAAACAATGTCCTTTAATAACAGCATATAATGTGTGCATATTTTAGATAAACAACAGTATTTCTTTTTTACCCATCACGGGTCACTATAGCAACAGTTTACCTCGAACTACCGTATAAATCATTAAAACACGTTATTATTTTTGCATTAATGTGTGAAGCCATGTATATTATGGAAAAAAAAACAAACAAACAAACAAAAAAAAAAACAATTATATTCAGTACTGTGCAAAAGTTTTAGGCACATGCAAAGAAATGCTGTAGAGCGACGATGCCTTCAATATAATGACATTAAATGTTTCTAAATAATTTTTTTAAAAATACCGTAAAGAGCAGTAAACAGTAGTAAATGAAAGAAAATCAGTATTTGGCGTGACAAAAAAATAAAAATTGTAGTCTCCGGTACAATGAGTGCAGGTTTATAAGGAAATGAGTTGGTAAGTTTTATTGAGCATCTTGCAGAACCAGACACAGTTCTTCTGGACACTTTGACTTTCGCACTCGCTTCTTATTTTTGCAGCGAAACCCAGCAGCCTTCATCGTGTTTACTGTCTGAAAAGTGTCTCTTACGTAATAATACGCTGCTTTCTTTAATGACGTACAAACGTTTTTTTTTCTGTAACATTTAATTTTGTGGTAGAAAACTAATGTTTGGGAATCTAAAATGTTTTTTTTTTTTTTTTGTACTGACTTGATCATGTAGACGTCATAAAATAAAAAAATTTAAAAATCTATAACAAAGTTTGTACTAAAAAAAAAAAAAAAAGGGTGCCTAAACTTTTGCACAGTACCGTCATTTTTGGAATATTTGGAATATTCCGCGAGTCACATGTCCAACAGGAAATTTGCATCACCGAAATTTCCTAAAGCTCATGGGAAGAAGAAAATGTTTGCATTCTTTGTTTTCTTTTTCTTTTTTTTTTTTTTTTTTAAATTTCATATCAGCAAAGAAACCATGAAAAAAAAAAAAAAAAAAAAATAATAATAATAATAATAATAATAATAATAATAATGAGATTGTTCCCTGAGATGGGTTAACGCATTTTTTTTTTTTTTCCCGAACAGATACATGCATATTTTCTTAGATTCAATGTTGAAAAGGTTTTAAAATGAAGTTAAGAGGGCTAAATAGCACCGTAAATGTAAAACCAATCAAATGAGAAACAATTTTGTACGTTCCTTCCAAATCTACCAGCTTCGTGTCAACAGCATGTTTTCGGTTCGTCCTCGGAACCCCAGGACTTGACCCTCTGCATCATGGGCTTGATAATTACCTGCTGAGTGGAATCAGGTGTGTTAAACACACAAATACACATAACAAGTTCTTTAATTTGAGCAATTTTCAAAAAAATAGTGTTTTCCAATTTTCTAATGGGAATTGAAACGATCGTGTCAAAATACAGTGAAAGTTACAAGTGTGTTAGTGTAAACGACATGAGCGTATACCATTTAAGCACATTTACAATGAAATTTGTTACATGGACAGTTATTTGTGTGCTTCCAATACAAACAAGTTTACATTTTAATACTAATTATATAATATTCTGTACATCCCACGGTAGAAATAAACTTGGGTTAGGTGAAATAGGTGAAATATTGTTCGATTTGCCCCACAGATGTATTGACATAGCAAACCATTTGACTTTGAAGCATGCCTATAACTTTAAATTGAAACATTTTTATTGTAATGGCAACGTCATTGGCAGTTTTCTATCTTGTTCATGCGTTCTTGAAGAACGTCCGAAATTCAAACTTCAATATTACCATTAAAGTCGACTGAATCAACAAAAAACCCAAGATTACAAAATACCATAACACACTATACATTTACAACCCATTACGCCACAGCGCTCTTTAATGCTCGTGTCCGATTGGCCAGAAAGTGTTGCATGATTTTCTCTAAAAGCATATATCATAACACAATTTAGAATGTTCTAATGCGTTTCTATAGTAACAGCTCGTTCGCGAGGACTTGAACGGCGGACGCTCCTCATGAACAGATTTGCAAACGTGTGTGATCGCTGATGCGGTGAAGTTTTCTGTGAGGAGACGTTTATTTGACATTTATGGAAGGAGTCTCCAGTGTCAGTGCTTTGTAGCAGTCAGAGTCTAAGAGAGAGAGAGAGAAAAAAAAAAGAGAGAGAGTCTGGCGACAGAACAACAGGAACTTATTGATAATAGATAACCGGAACTACCTTCTACAGCTTCTCCTGGATGTTCCACAACATTAAATGTAACTATAAACGGTTAAAAAGCATGATGCTTTGATTTATTAAAAAGTACAACTGTTTGCCAGTTGTTTTGGTATAAGAGGGATAAACCACTTCCCTGGTGTTATAGGAAACAGCCACATCTGGCCACATCACACCACCCTGTCATGGATTATTTTCTTATAACACCATGCCATGTTGTATTTTATTCCTTAACTACTGAGTAATTACCCAGTACTCACTAGTGGTTAATAGTAGTTAGTTAGGTGTTAATGTATACTATTCATTCTTGCATAGTTACCTATGAGTAACCAATCCTAGCACAGGAGTAACAGTAGCTCCGTGGCGGAATACTGCTTGTGTTGAATTTTGTATCTTCGGACTAAATCGTATCTCCTTCATTTGTTCCTCCCAGAACTGCACTGGATCCTGCCTACAGCTTTAAACAACAATCTGTTGCTAGAGCGAGTGCTTCTGGATAGACAGGATCACTTCATATATCAATCACTGTCTATCTTAGAGCTTATAATACAGCCAAGGTGCATCAGGTCAATACACACACACACACACACACACACACACACAAACACGCTATGATTTGTACAATATGCATGTTAGTGGAGACACAGTGATAGATGACGTTTGCCAGCAAGATATCCAACAGTTGCTATCCCTCAGGTAAGGGTGTGTGTGTGTGTGTGTGTGTGTGTGTGTGTGTGTGTGTGTGTTTGTTGAGGGTCGTTCACTTCCAATCATATCATGTTGGACTTCAGCAGGTTGTTGAGACATAAATTCCCTGTGTACTGTCTTCTTCTTCTCTCTCTCTCTCTCTCTCTCTCTCTCTCTCTCTCTCCCTTTTTCCCTCAAATGCCCCAATCCCTGTCTCCGCACATTTGTCATATCCGTCACACAGAAACACATCAAAGGGAACATACACATTTCCCGGTACTGCTATAACACCAAATTCGTCTTCCTACCTTCCATCCTTTCAGACAGACCACACAGACGTCTCACATCACGTCCTGGCACCTGCTCTGACACCTTCCTTGCACTTTTATACCAACAGAAACGTGACATGTTTCATTACACATGAGGCGACTTTCTAGCAGGCTGGCTATACACCTAGCTAATGGCCCCCGGGCTAACATGGAACATCTCATTAGCGTGAGACTTGTAACATCACCAAGAGCACACCGAGCTGAGAGAATTAACCTGGTGTGTGCTCTCTCTTGAGCTCCACATCCTGGAGAGGGGTTGAATCCATAAATAAGGAGATGAAATAGGTCATTGCCTTTACGGCTAATGGGCCTGTCGAGTACAAGTATTGTAATAATGTCTTTGGGTGTGATTTTCTTAGTTGTTCATTTTTTTTTTCTTTTTTTTTTTCTTCTACATGAACATGGGCAGAGAATTAAATCTGTATGCTATGTAATGTAATGGGGTAAGAGACAGGTTATTTTTTGATATCCTGGGCTCAAGATGTTATCACTTAGCTAAATAAATACCCTGAACCTGAAGCCGAGCCTCAAATTTACCGCAGAAAGGTAATGAAAATACGAAAAATGTACATTTTCATTCATTCACGCAACCCTGTTACCTGAACACATCCACGCGTATGACATATTTGCAATATTCCACAAGCCACGAGTCAAATGTTCAACAAGAAGCTGCATCATCTGAGTTTCCTGAAGATCATGAGAAGAAGAAAAGTACATTGTCTCGTTCAATCTAACTAACAACAGGGTTCTTTCTAATCTCTCAAATCAAACGTTAGCCTGCATGACGCAAACCGTGAGGAGAGAAACTAGCTCGATGCTAATAGCTAACTGTCACAGTCCGAACTAACAAGAGGACATGAGAAACGTTCTAGCTAGCCTACCTAGCAAATAAAAGTTCTAACGTGCTGCCCAGTCTCATGTTTTAGTTGTCAGGAAACCTAATTAATGAGGCTAAGAAGTAGCAGCTAACATAATGTAATAACGTACAGTATGGCGAGCTAGTTAGCTAGTCAAGTGCATTAATACAGATATCGACAAACATGAATGTATAACATGGTCCATTGTGCTCTTCTAAGAATTTTTTTTAATGTAGCATGTTGTGTTTGTGCCCTCAACTAAAAGTCAGCAAGTCATTGTCTAACGTTTCGGGTGTTCGGTCTTAAGATATTATTTAAGCCTAGCTAGCATCTGTATTTTATCTTGATACAGCACTATATGTCTAACCGCGAGGTGACTGCGTATATACAGTATGACGGCTTTGTGCGGGACTTTATCGAGTTGTTATCGCACGACTGTGAAGTGTGTTAACTTTAAACATAGCTACATAACAAATGAAAACTTGTTGTTGTAAAGTCAGTAGGGAGTAAGGTTTTTCTCTTTCTCTAGTTGTTGAATCTACTTATGCAACTGAGAGTGATGCCCAGGCTTCTGATTTGTCCACCCTTGAACTAAATGCAGAGTGTACATAGCAGCAGATACAGATACATCACGGACCCCTTGAAGCTATGTGATGCTAAAAAGTCTCCTAATGACCTATCGATTCCTAATGATTATAAAGAAATGTAGTGTTTGAAAACGTAGCGAAAAACGTAGAAAGTAGATTTTTTCATAGGAAATGCAGTGAGTAAAAGCAATTTTTTCGCAATATGAGTTCACATATCAGTGATAATCAGTTATTGCCCAAAGGGAAATATCTACGCTCTGTTCAGCAGCGATTGGCATTTGGTTCAGAATAAAAGCCTCCCTACTGAGACGCTAACCATTTTTTCAGTCCCATAGCATTTCTTATAAAATGCACTTACACTGTCCAAACATTTGTGCAGAATGACAAGAGAAATTACAGCTTACACTACAGCTCTGAGCCCCAACTGACCTTTTAAACCATAAGGCGGTGGTGGAGAATTGTGCTTTAGCAGTTCACAAAGTGATTGCGATAATCTGTGCACAGATAGTAGTGGTTGGTGGCCGCCGATATGCACTTTACAGGATCTTGGTTTATATATATATATATATATATATATATATATATATATATATATACAGTACTGTGCGAACGTTTTAGGCACATGCAAAGAAATGTTGTAGGGCAAAGATGCCTTCAAAATAATGCAATTAAATGTTTCTACATTTAAATATATATATATACATATACAAAAAAATAAAAATAAAAATAGTAGTAATAAAAATTAGTGCAGTTTTATAAGGAAATGAGCTGGTAAGTTTTATTGAGCATCTTGCAGAACCAGCCACAGTTCTTCTGGACACTTTGACTTTTGCACTCGCTTCTTACTTAATTCTTTTATTTATTTATTTATTTTTTTATTACACCTAATTGTTACACTATGCACTATGTAAATTGTATTTTAACCTTAATTACTCATAATTATCATTAATTAATCATGTATTACTCATTAATTAATAATTAAACTTTAATAACTAAACTTATTATTATAATTATAATTGGTTTACTGCCAAACCTTAAAGTGTTATGCATTTTCTTTTACTTTAAATACAACCCCAACTCCGAAAAAGTTGGGACAGTAGGGAAAATGCTAATAAAAAACAAAGAGGACTGATTTGTAAACGTACTTTGACTTGTATTTAAACAAAAAAACGTGTAAACACAAGGTATTTGATGTTTTACCTGATCAACTGCATAGATCAACACGTTCCAAAAACAGGGGCAATTCAGGAGTGATAGCGATGTGACGAGTTGAAATAAGAAGGTGATGTGAAACAGGTGAGGCAATCGTCTAATCATGGTATGTAAGGAGCCTCCAAAAAAGGGCTAGTCCTTCAAGAACAAGGATGGGTCGAGGCTCTCAGATCTGCCAACAGATGCAAGTAGGGTTTTGGGCATTTCACCGCATACAGTGGCGCAATATAATCAAAAGATTCAAGGAATCCGGTCAAATCTCGGTGCGTAAAGGGCGTGGCCGAAAGCCACTTCTGAATGCCCGTGATCTCCGATCCCTCAGACGTCACTGCATACAACCGTCGTGGCATAAAACCCGAAGTGCTTGGCTTTTTTTTTTTTCCTATAATATGAAGATTTTCTTACAAATATAGTGCTTTTAGCAGACTTTTCTTCCTTACTTCTGCTTTGATCTTGGCTTACATGAGCTGAATTTATGCTCTCCTGGTCTTCTTTGTTGAAAATAAACTCATAGAAGTAAATAATGTTGCAATATTGCTGCAATCACAATGCAACCTGAGATACCTGATGAACATTTCCTTTGAAGTAATAATCCAGACGAGCCAAGCTAAATTGTCTTGTTTTGCGTACCCTCACTTGGTTGCCTGAGACGTTTAACCCCGCGAAAGGGCACAGAAGAAGCGAATCGAATGTTCATGCGTTATCCGGATCACACCGGCGTGGGGATGTGTAGTGACAGCGGCATGGCTGCGGGCTGCAGGTGACACACGGGCCCTCTGGAGAACAGACAGCTGGAGAAGGTAGGAGGAATATCGCGGTAATGAGGGCGAGAGCGAGGTGACTCTGTGTCTCTGGCAATTTCAAGACAAGACAAACAAACACAAACACACAGAAGGTCACAACACACTTAGCTGTAAGAGGGAACCTTACTGTGGATTGCCACCTTATCATCTTCAGAAACTGATTCGATGCTGCCGGTGAGAGATGAGTCACAATAAAACACCGAACCATTAACACTACTGCCATGGCTCGGACCGACTTGACTTTTGAGAGGGTTCACGCCCTTCTGCGACAATAAAATGGAGGGAAACACTTTATGTAAGAGTGGTGTTAATAGGGCTACATAACAGGTGGTATGGTTAACTTGGTGGACTTGATCTTTTTGCGAATATCATTTGTGTTAAAATCTTGATCTGTTATTTAAAATATACCAAGGCAGCACACTGACTTTTTAGTGTCAAACTCATGTTGATGGCGGTGTGGCACCAAATTAACACTGCACTCCAGGAAGAGCGCAAGGGTCACACGGTCGAGTTCCTTCGTGACGAGCCTGCACCATTACCAAAACAGGAATCGCATCCACTTGTCAAGTGACCCATAGCTTGATAGCTTTGGATCACAATTGTTCCGCGTTATAACCGTTTAAAAAAACCCTCTGCGATCCACAGTGCCCAAGATGCCACAGAATTTTGGGCATTTTAAATGATTTCGGAGCTTTAATTCCGGCTAAAACGACACCTCAGCCTCTGCTACGGAGCTCATTACGTTTCAGTCGATCATTTTCAAAGTCCCCAGGACATAAACTTTGTCTATTATCGATAAATTTAATTAAAAAAAAGCAGAGCAGGTTGTTTGGTTGTGCACACTGAGGGGATAAGACGGGTTCTCATACCAACTTATTGGAAATTTGTGCTATTTTAATCTGTGGTTTTGTTCTAAATGTCAAAACTCTGTCCTCACTGCACCACTGTATTGTTGCTATATGATTTCACACCCCACTAAATACAAGATAAATAAATAAAGAGCTTAAAAATAAATAAATAGCTCGCATTTTAGACCGCCTTTCTAGCTCGTATGGTAGGTAGCTGTAAATAGAGAGTAGCTAGCTGATCATTTCCCTTCAACAGCTTGCATTTATTGTAATTAGCCACGATTAGCCATTATGTGTGTTTTTTTTGTGTGTGTGAAATGTGATGCATCGAGAGAAATTTAAACTGGAATAAATTAAAATTTTACGAGTCAAGCAGAACGCTTATCTTAAGGAAAATGCTTTCTTTTTTGGTTTGTTTTAATTTTTTTTTTATTTCAGCAATGTTTAGGGGAAAAATAAATAAATAAATAAATAAAGACAAACAACCCTGAACCGTGAAATTGCCTATCCACGCGATTTAATCAAATTAAGCTTTCCTTAAAACATATTTGTAGCTTATTCTCTTTTAAATCCTTTTCAGACAGGTCAAGCAGTGAGGTTAATGACAGTCAGGCAAGACAACAGCCTTCCACAGATAGTCTACATTTAAAACCAGGTTTTTGGTAAATAGGTTTGTTACGTAGCACAAGAGGTTTTCGGCTAATATGTAGGCAATTGTACAGTTTCAGCCTTTTTAAAGGAAACAAATCGATCGATGTCTTTGCACTTGTCCATGCTGAACTGGATATAAGTGATTTTAACCTTGCACAATTATGAAAAATGCTCAAAAATACTGTACTGGATAATAACCAAAGTGTCATATTTAGACAACTTGCGTAGCTTTTATGTACTCAAAACGAGTGTTGGTCGTTTATATGTTTCCTCTTTTTGTAGTCAGTTATTACTGATATGTCATTTAATTATTTTTTGTTTATTTTAGACAGGTCAGGCAGGGAGGTTGATGGCACTCATGAAGCTTTCAGCAGGTTAAAACCGGGTTATTTGTAAATGTGTTTATTTTGTAATCTCTGGACTGTTGCACCGTTTCAACATTAACACAGGAAATCGTTTCATTTCCATATTAATGTAAGTATATAAATGCCAATTTAAAGAATGTGAAAGACAAGATAGCAATAAACTTCAATAAACTTAAATAAATAAAAGTGAATAACATTGATAATCTCATTACAACGGTACCTGTCGGGGGGGGGGGATACGTTAGGCGGCACGTGAACAGTCAGTTCTCGAAGTTGGTGTGTTGGAAGCTGGAAAAATGGGCAAGTGTAAGGATCTGAGCGACTTTGACAAGGGCCAGGTTGTGATGGCTAGACGACTGGGTCAGAGCATCTCCAAAACAGCAGGTCTCGGTATGCAGTGGTTAGTACCTACTAAAAGTGGTCCAAGGAAGGACAACAGTGTCATGGGCACCCAAGGCTCATTGATGCACGTGGGAAGCGAAGGCTAGCCCGTCTGGTCCGATCCCACAGAAGAGTTACTGTAGCACAAATTGCTGAAAAAGTTCATTTGAGTCCATGCCATCGACGGGTCAGAGCTGTTTTGGTGCCACAAGCGGGACCTACACAATATCAGGCAGGTGGTTTTAATGTTATGGCTCATCGGTGTATAGTTCTAGTTGTAATCATCACAATTATTTGGTTTCAGCCTAAAATATAAAATGGCGCTTGATCCAGCACATCTTAAATAGAGTGCGTACAGGATATAATCTATTTTCTCACACTTTTAAAATAGCGTCACTGCTTTTGTTAAGTGCGCTCTCTTCTAAAGAAATTGTGCCCACAGTTTGAAGGACAAGCTGACCGAGCGCTTATCGGCTACACTTACGGCTCACTTTATGTGCAGCTCATAATTCTATCCATAAAAATTTCAGTCTATCCATTCAAAGATCCATTTTATTCAGAATCACTTTACTTATTTAACCAAGCACAGCAACGGTAATTACAGATACATCAGCTTTCATATGAGGGACGTTTTATTTAATTATTTATTTATTTTTATTTCTTTATTATTTTTTTTTTAAATAATCATCCTAAATAGTTTGTATGATGGTGTTTAGTCTGAGCTAGCGTTTCAGCCTAGAATGCCGAGTCATGCTATACGTTGTCGCTAATGCATCACGGCTCTTTTCGCCACAGCTCTGACTGTAATGATATGTAAATGGGAATTTCATTACAGTCATAAAGCTACACACACTATTGAGCTGCTGACACATGGCAAACGAGTTGCCATCAAAACTTTGACAAAATATAGACACAGCACCAAGCTGTGAGAAGGTCAGCAGAAAGTATAATAACATTTTTTTTTTTCTTCTCTGTTTACCTGTCATACATACACACAAAAGTACACTAACACACTCCTCTACGTGGGTGTACAACTCTAAGTGTTTGTGTATATGTGTGTGTGTGTGTGTGTGTGTGTGTGTGAATGGGTGGGTGTTCTGGGAAAATGATGCGAATGTGTCGCCTGGGCTTTTTCATAATGATAATAACAAAGAATCTAATACACATTAACATGTGAAAGGATGCTAACAATTTTGTTTCATACCTTTTTATTGCTTCAAATTATTTCTCTAACTCCATTAGTGATGGAAACGCAATAATCTTTCCTTTTAGGGTTATTATATTATAAAGACATAGTTCTCAAAAGGCTCAATTTTAGACACACATAATGCATTTATTTAATTATGCATGTACATCTCAGAATTTGACAACGTTATGACCTCTGGGATGTTTAAAAAGCCTCTTTCGTTACATTACGGCCTAAGTGGCTTTTATACAACACAGATGGCCTCGATGTCTGATTATACTGTGAAGAATGTATGTTTTAGAGCTGATTTAAAGGGGAAATCCACCCTGAACCCCCTGCATATTAATATTTATAATTGATGTGATCATCAACAGTGTCCAAGATTTATTCTGTAATGAAATTATGAATGTAATTCTTTTTTTTTTTTTTAAATTAAAATACTTTCATTGACTCTCATTGAGCTCTATTTTCATATTCCATACGTTACCCACAATGCAGTTTGACTTCATAGTAATGAAGTGAGTTTTAGCCCTTGCTTCATCTTCAAATAAAGACACTGATGCGGCAGCGCTTTAGTCCTTTCACCTGTCCAGCTCTCTCAATCGGCGTTGCATTATGGGACTTTGAGTCTAGCGTTTGCAACAACATCTCCATTACTTCTACACTGGATTTCTCATTAATGTAATGTTGAACATTGATGGTTTTTAGGAGCTAAAAAAAACAAAAAAAACCAACGTATGTTTTGAGATAAGGTCTTTATCAACGCCAGTGAAACTGCGCTAGCAATAACAATGTCCTGATGTGACATCAGGGGCATAAACTTCTTCTAGGAATAATGAAAATACATCAACCAACAGATCGCTAAATACATCAAAGATATTTCAATATAAGCAAATTTGATGTTTCATTTTGCTAGAAAGTGTCTCCCCCAGCAAATTCTTGTGCAACAATGACCTCTGACCCCTTCTTCCTGGCTCTAACATTGAGTCCAAATGTTCTGGATGCGCCATTTCTTCGTTGCACCTGCACCAGCTAATCAGGAGCACAGAATGTTGATCATCTGGCTTCGAGGTGTTAAGACCTGGAGCACAACAACATTGTGGACTGATTGGTGGTCCTCCAGGATTGGACTGATGCACTGTAGTCAGTCTGAATCATTCCAGGGTCTGGCACGGCTAACGTGACGTGCTGGCCGTATACGCTGGGTGAAAACCGGCCCTGGCAAACCTGACTGAATGAGCAAGTCTATTTAAACAGGGTATTGCTAAACCAACAAACTGGGCTAAGAACTGAGTCCAAGAGCCAACTATAGCACACAAAACCACATCTGTCCAGATATTCCACCTTGCAGAAAAATATGCAGACACAAAAAATGGGCTTGCATTGGTCTTGGGGAACATCAGGTTAGCGTTGGACTCTGGACCTCATTATGCATGTGTAACAGGCACTCGTATAAGGAAAACACAGCTGATGATATGGTCACATGACTGAAAATTTGGATTCAGTACGTAGCTTAACCCAAGTTTGAAGGGCAAGTGATCCTCCAACAATGTAATTTTGTGCCTCTTCAATTCTGATACCAATTTCAAATTTCAGTGTCCAGTTTGACTGTTTTTAACAATTAATTTCAGTGTCTTTTAAAATACTCCTGATACACAGTATGAAGAAAATTCCCCTTACATGTAAACAAAGATGATACTGTGTTTTATTTTTTCACAATTAAGAATCATGTGGGCTAATTATGACTGTATATTAAGAAGGTTACACGGATTTATTTACTTACTTATTTGGGCACAGTGACTCAGGGGTTAGCACATTTGCCTCGCACCTCCAGGGTTGGGGGTTCAATTCCTGCTTCCACCCTGTGTGCGTGGAGCTCGCATGTTCTCCCCGTGCTTCGGGGGTTTCCTCCGGGTACTCCGGTTTCCTACCCCAGTCCAAAGACATACGTTGGCATTCATAAATTGTCTGTAGTGTGTGAATGTGTGTGTGTGATTGTGCCCTGCAATGGGTTGGCACCTTGTCCAGGGTTTCCCCTGCCTTGTGCCCCGAGTTTCCCTGGGATAGACTCCAGACTCCCCACGACCCTGTGTAGGATAAGCGGTATGGAGAATGGATTTATGTATTGTTAGTATATATATATATATATATATATATATATATATATATATATATATATATATATATGTGTGTGTGTGTGTGTGTGTGTGTGTGTGTGTGCGTGTGAGCTTTGGTGACCACCAAAAAAAAAGACTGGAATTTTTATTTTATATATATATATATAAAACCATTTCAAAATGTTAGTGCTTATTTAAATACGGTGTTAATTAGACTGCTAGAGTTCTAGGCTGGCTGGCTGAAGTGGTGAAATGGTTCAAGTGGTACCACCTGCCAGGGTTACTAGTTTCACCAAAAAAGTTAATTAATTTTAACCTTTTTCTCCTTGTAAAATGACATTTCCTGAACCACTTAATGAAGTTTTTTTTTTTTTTTTTAAAGCCAATTTCTTTCTCCAGTTATTTTAATCCATTTATTTTAATACGATTGAAATTGCAAGGACAAGTTAAAAAAAAAAAAAAAAATACTAACTGCTAATGCTAACTTTAACCTTTACATGTATATCAGTTGTTTCATGTGACCATCCTCCCTTTACTGATTGACTGACTGATTGATTGATTGATCACACAGATCTATTGAAATTGTTACCCATTTGGTGTGAAACTGTTCATATTGACACTAAACTGATCCAGTTCGAACTTGGAAAACTATCTTCCAAAGTTCTTCTGAACGCATGCCCTTGCAAACCTTGCACAGTCATTATGCTACACTGTTTTTTTGCATTGTACTTAATATTTTAACAGCGTGTTGTGTAATATTATTATGTGAACCCACGTACTGTAGCAGAGGAACAGCGGGTACCTAATAAACTTTCCAATAGCATTTCAACACCTTTTCTGATGATGCTCAGTGGGCCGTATACCTGAGGAAAGCTTAATGTGCGGAACAAAGCAAGGCTAACCCCTGGGAGGCTAACACCTTCACAGTGTCGGCTAAGTAGTGAAGCACGGCTAGCTTCTTCGCACAAATAATTTCAATCTGCTTTCTGAATGTGCATCACTGTTGAAAGTGCCAGAGGATTGCTATTTAAAGATGTGAAAGAATGGGAGGCACGAATCAAAAGAAAAGCAAAAACAAACAAAAGAACAAGAAAAAAGGATAAGTGGGTAGAAACGGCAGAAATGGCTGCTCTTGTAGCCGGTAATTGTGCACAACAAACTTGATGAAGCTGATGACAAAACCAAACAAGGCTAAATACAAATGCCTGCAAATAAATGGTAGAAATAATGATGTATATATGCTAAACAAAATTATTACCATGCAAGATAATAATCATTTGACATGCAGAATTTGGAATAAAATAGTTCTGTCTAGTATTTCAGAGGAAGTCTGTAGAGTAACTGAGAGTGAACACAAAAAGCTAACTGAAACAGTCACTGTGAAGGACATCTACATATTTAATTGAAGGGTCGAGATGAAATAGTAGGCTGAGTGACTAAATTCAGCACTGACTGAGGCCATGACATGCATGTTAAGTTTGTCAAATTACAGCAAGGCAAATCAAGGTGTTCATTCATGAGCATTTCTATGACTCTTATAGAGTTAGGAGCGATGTTAGCATATATACCTACTTCTGACATACATCACAGATTACAACCACATCATCCTTGCATTAAATGTGCGTAAATGAACCTACACTTTAACCCTCTTCTGCATGAGTTATTACATTTACATACAATTTTTTTTTTTTCTATAGATTTGTACATTGTTCCCATATGGCAACAGTGTGCAATGGTGGAAAGTATCATCCATCCATCTTCTGTACCGCTTATCCTACTCAGGGTTGCTTGGGGAGCCTGGTGCTGATCCCATGGGACTCTGGGCACAAGGTGGGGGACACCCTGCATTCTCAATGTCATATCCATTCACACACTATGGACAAATTTGAATTTGCCAATCAGCACATGTTTTTAGACTGGGGGAGGAAACCAGAGTACCCAGAGGAAACCCCCAAAGCACGGGGAGAACATGCAAGCTCCATGCACACAGGGCAGAAGGCAGACTCGAACCCCCAACCCCGGAGGTGCGAGGCAAACATGCTAACCACTTTGCCCCTGGAAAGTATCAAAATAAATAAGTTATCTCATTATTTCAATATATGTCAATATTGTGCCTTAGTTATCTTGTTATTTCAAGATATGTCAACGTTTAGACCAATTCTTTGAAGATAATGTTATTATATGAAGGTATGTTAATATATCAACTTATCTTGTTATTACAAGATATGTGAATATTTTAGGTTTTGTCATTGTTTTTACTTGTGATCTCATTATTTAAAGATGTCAGTATTTCAACTTATCTCCTTATTTCAAGATATATATTTACATATGTCGACATATAATTATGTCATTACTTCAAGATATGTCAATATTTGACATTACTTTAAGACTATTTTGTCATTACATTCAGCTGTTATTTCAAGATCTGTCCATATTTCATCTTATTATACCATTATTTCAGGATAAGTCAATACTTTTAGTTCAGTTTGGCTTCCAAAAAAAATTATCCACACAACCTCACTAAAAGACTGATGAAAGTGTTGGCACCCATGAGAGAAGTAGGACTTCCCCACCTCCTAGATTCTGATTTAACGCTTAATGATAACCAACACGTGTTTCCCAACTGTTGTACCAAGTCTGTAATATTTTTCCATTCATGTACCACAACTTATTTCAAGTCTACACATAGACGTGAACTGCGCTGTTAAGAGAATTTCACAGCCGTCA
Source organism: Cranoglanis bouderius (assembly GCA_023630585.1). NCBI lineage: Eukaryota > Metazoa > Chordata > Actinopteri > Siluriformes > Cranoglanididae > Cranoglanis > Cranoglanis bouderius. The sequence continues at coordinate 2,986,088 of CM042542.1, read as the reverse complement.
GCAGCACCTCATGCCGTGTAGCAGTGATGTAAATGTTCATGTTGTTTTCTAGATAATAACTCTTGACTGACCCTGTGCACTCAGAGTCGGCGTGGGGAATTTAAAACAAGACACTCCCGGTAAATGTCAGCCAGTTTGCACAACTGACATATAAAAAAAAAATAAAAATCTAAATCCATTAAGCCCACCACTGAATTTCAAACTATATCAAATGTCACTGCTATTGAGAGCAAATAATGGTGTAGTTCTTTGAACAGTTCCATCAAAGTCTGTTTTAGTCCTGAAAAGCGTTTCATTAAATTGTGTGTCTTTTGAAAGTACTTCATTATATCTCTGTGAAGAGCTGGTGCAGAACAAGCCATTGTTATTTTATGTCAATATACAATACGAGAAGTTAGTTGACGATGTGTTAAAGCGAGCACGTTCATTTATTTTGCCCTTCAGGTTTTTTCATCTGCAGTGCTATAAAATCTACAGGAATCCTAACAGAAGAGTGAGCGTTGTTTAAAATGAAGCAAATCGTATCTGCTTTCAGCTCCAGTCTTCAAATAAAAGAGACAGAGAAGCAGGCCTGCTTCTCCTTGACGAAGAAAGCCAGGGGTCATCAATTGTCCGCAAAACATGAAATAGCTCGAGGGCGCTGTTAAAAGGGTCAGGAGGATTTATTAGAAACGATGGTGAAACCTTGTCAGATGTTGTACTGAAGGAAACTGATGTATTTTGAACACCATGCTACCTTTCCATGAAATCGTTAATATACTCACCATGACAACCTGGCCGAGTTCTGGGAAAGCAAAGATACAAGGACTGATGCTTGCGCTCAGTGCTCGAAACAGTTGACCTTCTAGTTGGAATTTCAGGAGAGGGGATGGAGGGAGAAAGGCTAGTGCATGTAGATTTTATTTCAATATATTGTTACTAATTCCTAAAAATATGCATGCCATTAGGTTGTGAAATGAATCATGAGTTTATTAGTTTCCAGATCAGAATACCTTTTCAACTTGCAACTCATGCTGTGATAGAAAAATTCCAAAATAAACTCTGGGCTAAAAGAGACTCCCTGAAAACCCTAAATGTGGCATTATTTGAATATAATGCGAAGTAAATTCCATTAAAAAAAACAAAACAAAACAAAACAAAACAAAAAAAAAAAACGGGCCATACAATATGACCAATCTCATTATTATGAGATATTGGGTCAATTTTGCCTTCAAAAAGGTCAAAACAGGCAGATACAAATTGAATACCTGCCCTTCTGGTGTATTTTGATCCCTGTTTTAAATATAGCTATGGAATGGAATGGAAGAATGGAATCTAGTCATGTTACAGAGAAACCATAAAAAAGACCATTTATTTATTTATTTATTTATTTATTTATTTATTTATTTATTATCAATCTTACATTTTGTGGAGCATTCTGTAGAAATTCAAGCCCCTCTGTAAGTTGTTACTATAGAAACAATATAGTGTTAGAACAAATGAACATTGATATAAACCTGTGCTTTTCAACCTGTGACATTTGGATCGTGATCTTTGTACTTGTACTGAATTGAAATATAAGGAGTAAATAAAAGTAATAAAAATGTAATAGTGCGAGTTATTTATTTATTTATTTTTTTACTATTCTCACACTCTGTATACTAATGAATTACCATGATTTAAAATAAAGTAAAAACTTGTTTGAAAGAGGAACATTTAGAGAAATGGCAGTAACTTTCTACCAGTGTTGATATTAACCTTACCACTTCCTGTTTACTTTGCTTCTTCCAATGCTCTTTTTTCCCAACCCCGTGAAGAGCGTGAGTGTCATACCAGTTTAATATCAAGCGTCTACCAAAGAACCGAGTCCAAATAACAAACAGACGGAGACAGACAGAGAGGACGGCCAAACTGCACAGCAATGCAACGCCACTAAGCTACAAAACCCTAAAGTCTTTCTGCTTTAGAACATTCACATCTCATCCTACACAGCTAAAGACCCCTAAATTATTCACCTGACATCTTAAGTAAGCCAGGTTGTAAATGTTTACTCGGCTATTCATTTGTAAATAGGTTTTCAGCTTTTACGTGAGTTTTATCTCCCCTGAGTGTGATGTGCTCTCATTTGGAAGTGAATGAGAAATGTAAATCACCAAGTACTGTTAAATGTACCGTTACCAATTCACGATTATCCTTAACTTGTTTTGATTGAGTACATTTCTTCTGAAATGTACAGCAAACTGCATGGGTGTTTAACCCCTCTTAAACCTTTCCACATGTTGTAGTGTTTTAACCTGGAACTAAAATAGACTTAATTGGGATTATGGGGCATGAATCTGAACTGAATAAAACACAATATTAAATCCATTATCAAAAAAATGGAAAGAATATGGCACAACTACTACTGCATGGCTTAGAGGAGACCTTCCACCAAATGTCAATGACTGGGTAAAGAGGGGCTCAGTCAGAGAAGTACCCAAAAGGCTAAAGGTAATTTATAATTAGCATACAATCCCATTTGAGTGGGTTGTAAAAACTACAAATTCGATGGGGGTGAATACTTATGCACAGCTCAACTATGGTCTTCTGCAACTACAAAGCTAATATACAGTAGATAGACAACAAGTAATTGAAGCTTAAAGGTACTACATTAACAAATTATTTAAATAACTAACTATATAAACTATATAATCTGAAAAATAGTGTACAATTTTGCCTTCAAAGTTTGGCCCCGCCCCCTGAGACTGTACAGTGGTGACGTATAGTGACACCAGATTATGTAATGAGGAAGAAAAAGATTCAGGTTCAAAATGGAGCTTCGACTGTCTTTAATTCTACAAAATCTTTTTGTTACAAGTAATATTCAGGTTAAGTTTTCCAGACACATGAACTGAAAAAGTTCCTGCTGTTTGTGAAGTATTAAACACTCCCTTTAAGGGTTATTGTGAACTAGGAGACTTGGAACTGGGAAGAGAAAAAATAAATAAATAAATAAAAAAAAATAAAAAACACGTGTTCATTACTTAGCGCTATTTAACATTACCTAAATTAGCTGTTTCTGTTAAAGCTTGCTATTCCCTCTAGATCTATCGTGACTTTAGCAGCTAGCTAACATTAGACTAATTATTATACACTGTGTAAAGCAGTAGTCACAGTTGCTAACATCAGGATTGAATTACACAGGATTGCTAGCAAGGTAGTTATCTCTGAGTTAACAGTTGCTAACACAGGATTGAATTACACAGGATTGCTAGCAAGCTAGTTATCTCTGATGTAACAGTTGCAAACATTAGGATTCAATTAGGCAGGATTGCTAGCAAGCTAGTTATCTCTGAGGTAACAGTTGCTAACACAGGATTGAATTACACAGGATTGCTAGCAAGCTAGTTATCTCTGAGGTAACAGTTGCTAACACAGGATTGAATTACACAGGATTGCTAGCAAGCTAGTTATCTCTGATGTAACAGTTGCTAACATTAGGATTCAATTAGGCAGGATTGCTAGCAAGCTAGTTATCTCTGAGGTAAAAGTTGCTAACATTAGGATTGAATTAAGCAGGATTGCTACCAAGCTGTCTCTGAGGTAACGTATTACGTAAGCAGCCAGGTTTGTTAGCAGGCTAGTTACTATTGGTCTATTTGTTTTATTGTGTAAAGCAGTTAGCAGGTTAGCTAACATCGAGGTATCGTATTGCGTGAAGCAATAGCTCAGTTTTCTAGGAAGAATTCGCTCTACTTCTCTCAGATTAATGGATATCGTTTGTGTTGTGTTTGGTGTAATTTATTACAGAACAAACTGAAAGTCAGAGACAAATAACTGGATTAAATGGTCGATTTTTAGCTAACCTCAAAGCTCTGTGTGTGTGTGTGTGTGTGTGTGTGTGTGTGTGTGTGTGTTTGTGTGTGTTTCCTCGCTGTCTTTGTGTGTTTTGTTTCTTTGTACTTTCTATTTTTCTTTATATTATTGTCTTTTTCTTTCTTTTCTTTTTTTTTTATATAGACGCCTCTTTGTCACTCCTAAACGTCTGTGTGCCGCTGCGGATCGATACACACAGGAGAGCAGGGAGGCCTGAAAAGTTCCACGCCACACCTTCAGTAATCTCCATTAGCCACTCAAACCCACTTTGCATTGATCCTTACACAAAGTCTGGACATCAATACAACACACACACACACACACACACACACACACACACACACACACACACACACACACACACACACAAACAAAATACATTCTACTCAGTACTTCCCTTTCATCCAGTATTTAAAAATGACTCTCTTATTGAAAGTCATGTTGATGTGTGTGTGTGTGTGTGTGCGTGTGTGTGTGTGTGTGTGTGTGTGTGTGTGTGTGTGTATACACGTGGTGCTCTCCCTAGATGAGCACTGCATCTTGTTTACAACTGTTAATTGTGATTAGCCACTGATTAGCGGTGACCTCTGAAAGCACAGCACTTCAAATCAACATTTGTTGAAATATGATCATTCAGGTATCATACAGTATGTGAGGAATAAAACGCTCTGCATCGTCCTCTCTGTGGGAACATGACCGACAACAGGATGGCATGAAGTGTTTTACTCCTCACATACCGTATTATCTAAATTATAACATTTTAATTAAATTATAAATGATAAAAGTGTTTTATAATTCTTATATCACTTATATCAGTTAAGTGATATGAGAAGTACACTTGTTTATTTGTTAGCGAACATGCAGTACTTTTTATCCGTTTATAATTACGTTTAATGTTGTGGGACTTCCATGAAACAATTTAGTTCCTGTTATGTTACATTATAGCAGCTATAAACAGTAGTTCCGTCACCAGCCTCTCTTTAGTTTCTCTTTCTTGAAGTTAACAATACAAAAAAAAAAAAACTAAACACAGCCTGTCTGGTTACCGAGGAACTGCAATGCGTAATATGGAGGTTTTGGTTAAGACCGACAGACATAACGTGTGTGTGTGTGTGTGTGTGTGTGTGTGTTGGATTGAACCTGTAATGTCAGCGAGTACGATAAGGGATTAGAAGCTTATGAAGAGTTCCAGGCAATATCCAAACAGATATGTGTGCCTGTAAATTGAATCGGTATCACATATTCGTCCTGCTGATGCTGCACTGAAGGTCCATACACTTCTACTGCAGGATATCAACGACGCTTTTCCCCTTCACTACACACACACACACACACACACAGAGACTACAGTAGTAAAAGCGTCTGGTGACACACATTAGCCTCACACACCTGCAGGCAGGATTGAGGAACCTGAACCAGCATAAAGTAGTCACAAATCCAATTCTGCCACTTCCTGAATTTCTTCCTGTAATTGGATAAATTGCCATTTTGTCGGCCTCAGAGAGAATGTCGGAGTCGTTCGGGTTTCAGGCAAGGTGTCGCATTAGTCAGCTCGAATGAAGCACACTTGAGGAAGTGAAGAACACTCGGCACACTGTAAAGCTACAGCTTCACGATATAATAATTACAGTTATTCTAGCTAACTTGCTATCAATCATAGCTGCCATGGCTTACACAGTACTACTTTTTACTGTTTAAAATCCCACCAAGCGTCACAGAGTGAATGCATTACGTTTATAAATTCAGTTTTACACTTGATACAATCCTGAGAGCTCTTAAAATATATAAATAAAATGACATATAACATGAATTCTAGTTCTTATGCGTTTTACACTCAGGTAAAAAAAATAATATCAGCGCAACTGTCAGTGTATCTATGGATAAACATAATGCACTAACCAAACTGAATTTCATGAACACGACAATTATCTAAAGTTAGATTATATACATTATGTAATGGGCATCTGGTGTATCTGGATTAAATGAAATCGATAGAGTTATGATTGCTGTGTGTCATTAATCATGTGACCTTGAGTGAATCATCATGCTGATCAATACGGACTCATCATCGCCCGCATGCGCACGGACAGCTGGTGAGTTATTGTTCAGCTGAGTCTCCTGACGCTGATGAATAGAAAACATTTAATCACTTCGTTGCCGGGGCTTCTCGCGACCTTGTCGCATGTCGTCTCATATTCACTTCACCCTCGCGTGCATCACGTACTGAACATCATCATCCTCATCATCATCAACATCAACATCATCAACAAACTAACACTAAACATTGTGCACATCAGTATTCAGACCTCAGATATAACGACAGACCGTAGCACTGTATAGAAGTTATGGAAGAGTTACACATGTTAAATTGTATACTATATGTCTAAAAGTTTGCGCACACCTGATCTACTTTTTACATTTACGGCAATTGAGGGTTAAGGGCCTTGCTCAAGGGCCCATCAGTGGTGGCTTGGCGGTGCTGGGAGTAGAACTCATGACCTTCTGATCAGTAGCCCACTGTCTTAACCACTGAGCTAACACTGCCCCTATTTTTTGAACATCCCATTCCAGATTTAGTCCTCCTTTGTGTTATAAAAAGCTCCACTCTTCTGGGAAGGCTTTCCACTAGATTTTGGAGAACGGATGTGGGGATTTGTGTTCATTCAGGTACAAGAGCTTTAGTGAGGGAGGTTAGGTGCTGTTATCCGGTCTGGGGTGCAGTCAGTATTCCAATTCATCCCAAAGGTTTTCAGTGGGGTTGAGATCAGGACTCTGTGCAGGACACCAGAGTTCTTCTACTCCAACCTTCACAAATCATGTCTTCATGGAGCTTGCTTTGTAGGAGCTGTATCTTCTATTGATGTTTTTATTTTTTTTTAATTTTTCATTTCTTAGTTGTCTTTTGCCTTTATGTTACATCATATTACAGCTGAAAGCAAAGGAATAAAACACTATTTCTTTCTTCAGTCCTCATTTTCTAGCCCAGATTTTTTATTTGTTTATTTATTTATTTATTTTTCAGGGTTGAAGGCAAGTGCTTGTCTTTAAAGGTGGTGGTGTAGACATTATTCATTAGCCCAGAAAATCGACACAAGTATTTGCATAAACTGACTTTGAATACACAAAATGGAATGTCTTCTGGATATTTATCTGGATATCTTTCATTCCTCAGCAACACATTTCTTTCTTCTTTCTTTTTAAAATCTTTTTTCAAAAGAGCTGTTGTTATAAAAAAAAAAAAAAAAAAAAAAAAAAAAAAAAAGTTAATCAAAACTTCTGACCAATCAGATTCGAGAATTCAACTGTGCTTTGGTACAATAATTTTTTAATAGTCATTTTAATATTTTCCGTGCTTGACTGATTTCCGTGATTGTCAAAGGTTTGTTTCTCTTTTTTCTATGGAAGTATTTTTGACCAGTTAATGAAAAGATTTTATTTTTATTTTATTTTATTTTTTTGTTTGTTTGATTAAGTGCAAAAATGGTCCTCTGATTCAGACTCAGTAAACAGATTAACTGCTGTGAAAGGAGCCTTAATGTTTTGTTTCCTATTAAAGAATTCATATTAAAAGCTACCAGCACTAGCCCCGCCCCTCATGCTACAAATTTTATGAATTTGTAGTATTGTAGTCATTTTAAAAAGATCAAAATGGCAAAAAAAAAAAAAAATGTTAAATTGTAATAAAGGGACTTTCCTTTTGGTACTAAAGGAAAGATTATAATTGATTTCAAATCTTCATCCTCAGCTCCTTTCTGTCACTTTCACTTGTGCTGTCAGTCAAAGCTGAGAATACCTGACAGTTGTCATGGGGATATGAGTGTAAAGACAGCAGGATGTCACGTTGTACACTTCAAGCACTGAAAAAAGAAAAGACTTTTGGCAGAACTTTAAATATCACTCTTTGTGATATGCAGAACGAAGCCCAGACTTAACTCTCGTTCGTACAAACACACTCAGAGGGAGAGGTAAAATGCGACTGTAAGATCTCCAGGCGTTGATTTCACAGAGGTTCAGTCGAAAAGCTGTTCCTGAAACCGGATTTCGGATCGAGTGCCATTTTGGTAAATGTCCAAAAAAAAAATGTTAGAGGACTTTATGAAATTAGAAAGCTTCTTAAGACTTATCTCTGACACTTTACTTATCTTTCTTCCTCACTATCTCAAACCAGACAGAAGGTGGGTGATGTCATCACACACACACACACACACACACACACACACACACACACACACTGAAATCCTTTATTAAAGTGGCCCTCAAATCTAAATTGGTGTCTGAAAGCTGTAATATATCATGTTTAGGGGAAAAAAAAAATACTTTTGAGATATCCTTGCTTTAGTTTTAGAGTTCCCGGGAAACTCAGTCTGTACTAGTCCTGCTTCTGTCCAATTAAATTTTGCTTAGAATGTACAATTCCCGCCCCTCGGGGCGTGTCTTGCTCTACAGTAGCAACTCATTACAAGCAAACATGGTGTCCTCGGTGTGTTTTCGGCTGTGTGTCTTCCTGCACACTATTCCCTTTTCAAACCGTCGCTTGGTTGACATGAAATAATTGGAGTTTATTCATTTGGAGTTTATTCGTGCTTTTGAGACTTTTTGGAGGACGGATTTACCAACTAAGATAGAAAACGTGATTCATTTCAAACACACACCATGTCGTCTAGGATATCGTCCTCGTTAAAATCGACAAGCGTGGGTGAATTTGGTGGTGAGAAATCCATCCATCCATCCATTTTCTATATGGCTGATCCTACACAGGTTTGCGGGGAGCCTGGAGCCTATCCCAGAGGATTCGGGGCACAAGGAGGGTTACACCATGGACGATGTGCCAACCCATTACATTCACACACTACAGACAATTTGACATTGAAATGCCAATCAGCCTTCAGCGCATGTACATTTACATTTATGTCATTTGGCAGATGCCCTTATCCAGAGCGACTTACTTTTTTTTTTCATTTATACATCTGAGTAATTGAGGGTTAAGGGCTTGAATCCACATGTCTTTGGACCGGGGGAGGAAACCGGAGTACCTGGAGGAAACACCCAAAGCACAAGCAGAACATGCAAACCCCCAGGATTCAAACATGATTAGAAATCGTCCACAGCTAAAAAAAAAAAAAAAAAAAAAAGAAAGAAAAAAGAAAAAAAAATCTCCATAATTAGCTATTTCACTAAGCTACTGTTGAGTGTGTTTAGATTCGGTGGTGATGTGGCAGCATGGTGTATCTTGAACGCTATTGGCTGTTGTGTAGGTCAGTAAAACAAGGAAATACGTCAACATACAGAGTCCAGTGATTCTCAATCCGTTTCTCAAGCCTTACACCTCCAAACAAGTGAAAAGCTTCCCAGCATGAGCCACATGTGCCGACCGGCGTGAGAACAGAGGCTCTCAGGCAACTATTTCTCATATTACAGGTTTCATATCAGTCATGATACTCCAGGCAACATATTTCTCACTTATTTTCACAGGTTCCATTTGTACAAGCAAAGGAATTGCTTTGAAAATCTGTTTATTTATTTATTTTAATGTGTATTGTAAAATATCCAAAATCAGATTTCTAATAACATGATTTCAGAGCATTATAACAGTGTTATTACAGCGTAATACATACGTAGTAACTGCAATTCAAATCTCAGCTAACAGGAACTATCTTCTCAGCTAACAAGGGGTGCCACTGTAATGTTAGCAGATGTTGGGATAACGTTACGATGTTTTGGTAGCATCATGTATGTTACACACAGGTTATGTAATGTCATGCAACAACATCCTGTTAGGCTTTTACATACAGTATTGTACTGTATCCAACAGACTCTTAAAGAGAATCTAATGTTGTCGTTTTGTTAGCTGGGTGTCCATTTTAACGGAAACGGAGAACAAGTTTTGGCAAGTATTGCATTTAGAATGCTAATTTGCGCAAGATCTTGCTAGCTTCACCTCAGGATGGTTTCTGAACTAGCGGCAGATTTTGTCATTCTGCAAAACCCAACTTGTTTACTCTCCATTACAAGTTTTCATACTTAGCTAGCGAGCTAATTAGGTACAGTATAACGAGCAAAACAGCCTTATGAGGTAGTATTTTAGCAACTAGCAAGCTAATCATGACCATCTTACATTAGCTAGTCGACTCCTCTACCGCAGAAATACTTCTTGCTATCGAAAACCTTAAACATCAAGAGAAAATGTACAGTTTGTAAAGTTGTCTCCGCCGTGTTTGTCGTAATTCAATTTTGTCCAAAACTAGCGATTTTCAAAAGCCTTTCAAAATGGACAACCTTCATCTTCGAAGCACACTAATGCTTCCCAAGCATGTAGTCTGCCTAGGGAGCTTCCTTCTGATTGGAACAAAAAGAGTTGGTGAATATTATGATCTTGTCTAACTTCAATTTCCATCACTTGAATCCCTCCAGGTGCTGTGGACTTTTGTATGTTGAATAAAGTGCCGTCGATATTGTCTCACTGGAAAGACAGCATATTCAGCCACGGAGAGATTTTAATGAGACATTCGGCACAGTAAGGGAGCGCTTTTAGCTCTGGCTCCTGCTATTTCAGTCTGTTTGATGTTCACAAATGCACTGTTAGCGCTAGCAAACTGGAGCTATCAGACACCATTATGAATCATGTAGCTAGGCTGATGGAGCTTAAGGTAGATTTGGCCATTAGGCTGCGTGTGGTCTGGAGATAATTTCCCCACTTTTATTTATTTATTTATTTATCTATCTATTTATTTATTTATTTATTTAATGCAATAGATGAGGACATTTTCCATCAAACCATCCTTGTTTAGCTTCTCTTCAGGGATGGCGGAGACATGCGTTAAAGTTCTGAGCTACTCAGCAGAAGGGTATGAGTTCAACTCCCAGGGTGGATTGGATTTAGCCTAGCTCAGGAAAAGGAAAAGGAAAAAAAAAAAAAAAAAACGTGTGAAATTGTTTAACTTTCAGCACTGTTAAGGTAATGTAATGTTCTATCAAGGTCGGTGGCACTAATTTGAGACATACCTTAAGCGAAAAAAAATTGACGGCTTGCTAGTTAGCTATGTAATTAGCTCATAGCTGATAACTGCATGTAAATACATACAATTAGAATTCAATTGCAGATTTCTGGTTGATACTGTATTTTAGTGTTAGAAGCGACCGGCTGGCTGAGTTTGCATTCTTGTGCTTTCGTCTCTTGTCCAATTTCTTGTAATAAATTTGGTCAGTCTTGAAATTCCCCCCCCCCCCCCACCACGTGTTACGAATGAAACAATTCATGCTGTTAATATTCGTTTAGTTAGTATTTAGATGAAGTAGACTGTTCAAGACTGAAGCGGAGTCACAAAATAGTGAACAACATCCTCAACACTGGGTTGTAAAATTGGACGGGACTTTCCTTAAGGTCAGGATTTTACCCCCTTCTTCTCATCTCCGCTGAGAGAAAGGCTGCGAAACGGTAAGTTTAGGTGCAGAAACAGCGGCAACACGAGCAGCATTGTTCACACACTCTTCTGCGTACTTTATATACGGTACAGCCAGATGATTAAAAGCAACGTCCACTAGATGGCGCGTCAGAGTCGAAATCAAAAACACAGATCTTACATTCAGAAAGGTTTGAAGACTGAGTGAGGGGTTTTTGAAAATTCATACAGTAAGCGTAATAGGAAAAAAAAACAGTTAAATAGTGCTCAATAATGGTCTGGAACAGCATTTAAGTATGTGATTTGAGATACAGTGAGTGCTAGTTTGTTAGTTGCCCTTGCTATTTACATTGGTATCGCAACACATGGAGGCGTACCGTCGATTTTTAAGGATGTGCACGGACAGCGCGCTAAATGACCATAGGATAGGTGCAGCAGCCATCTTGTGTATGTGCGTGCATCGATAAACGCAAGTATACTTCAGCTGTAACATGGTTTTAACCAAAAATAGGTCCAAAGTGGGCTGAAAATGACACACATGCTCTCATTTCTGACCAAGAAAACAGCGACTAGCAAAAATCCGTGAAAAGGTTGGCTTCCGCCCAACCAAATTAGCAACACAGCAGTAAAATACCACTAATTTATATTTGTGTGCGCGTGGAAACAGAGCCTGTAGATGTAAATCCCCTCCAATGTGCCTCACTTCACAGCCAAATGAACAAAACTAATGTTCCTGGCCAATTACTTACACACTGCAATGTATTTACTGCACTGATGAATCCTAATTACTCACATATTCCAACATGGTTTCAAGTGAAATAAAATATTACACTGCAAATCAGAGCTTCATAGAAAGATGCAGCCCACATACCCTACACACACACACACACACACACACACACACACACACACACACACACACACACACACACACACACACACACACACAAAGAAGTGTTTGTTTTATTCCCAATGAAATGTGGCAAAGTTATGATGCTTGGTTTGTAAGTCATTAAACTTAATGATTGGCATAATGGGGTTGAGCTACTGCCAGAGGGATGAGGGGGAATCAGGTGGAATTACCATCAGAGGGTTGACACCCACACATGCAAATGCGTGCACACACACACACACACACACACACACACACAAATCTGCCATCGACAGGTATAACTGGGATCATCTTGATTATGAAGGTTCTCTTGATTGATTATATCATTAAATGCATGGGGGGAGACAAAGAAAGGGGGATAGAGAGAGAGAGAGAGAGAGAGAGAGAGAGAGAGAGAGAGAGAGAGAGAGAGAGAGAGACAGCGAGAGATATGGATAGAGAGTCAGATAAAGAGAGAGAGAGAGAGAAAAAGAGAGACAGAGTGATAGACTGATAGATAGATAGAGAGAGAGAGAGAGAGAGAGAGAGAGAGAGAGAGAGACAGCGAGAGATATGGATAGAGAGTCAGTTAAAGAGAGAGAGAGAAAAAGAGAGACAGACTGATAGATAGATAGATAGATAGAGAGAGAGAGAGAGAGAGAGAGAGAGAGAGAGATGTAACCAAGCTTTGGTAACACAAATGTTAATATTTGTCATGCTAATAAAGCAACTTTTGAATTTTAATTTGACAGAGAGAGAGACAGACAGAGAGATAGAGAGAGACACATGGACAGAACGAGTGCTTACAAAGCATCACTGTCGACGCTGAGGAGATTTGACATGTCGTCAGATATCAAACAGCTGTCTGGATGAGAACATCTCATTACTGGATCTGTCTGTTGTTTGAGAAATGCTTCTGTTCCACAGCTATTTATACCCACGTCTCTACTGCTGTCATCCAGCACGCTAGCTCCCTCCCTCTATTAGTGTCATTACTGCTAATGCTCTGCCTGCTTAATTAGGAATCCTCGCTCACATTAAAAAGGAAAATGAAGTGCATCATTATCAAACCGGATATTAATTTAAAAGTATTGCGTAGGACCCGCTACAACCGCAAACCTTTGGCCATTAAACATTAAGGGTCTTAATTTAGGTTTGTGCTTGTAGAAACACGTGCAAACTTAACGACACATGCAAAAAATAAATAAATAAATAAAACGTGCTGATTTACTAACAGGGTCTGCAGAGGATTGTGTCTTTCATATTGTTGTCTATTTTTTTGTGTTTGGCTTAGTGAACATGGGATTTGCTATGTTTCTTCTTAAAGGTACAAAATACAGAATGGTGTCAAAATGACACAATTTAATATGGCCGAAGGGCAGGTATTAAATTAGAAAAAGCTGGTTTCTGCCAACTGAACACAAAATAAAACACAGCCAAAGAAAGCTGTAGCACTGCCAACATTATTTGGCTCATATGTTTGTGTTCAGACCTACCCATTCATCAGCTACTTTTGTTTTGGGTTTTTTTTTTTTTGCTTTTTGATTTGTTTACTTATGTGAATTATAAAACCAAACCAAAACAAACAAATAAAAACTAACCATTTCACTAGGATTCAGAGTAGCGGACAAACGGACCAAATGCCTTATGCAGAGATGAAGTTCGATTTCCACAGACAATATGATATAACGGTGCAGCAAGCAGACATCGTACGGATGTTTCACTCACCATCTCACGTGCATTACACCTAAACGAACCCCGCGTCCGAATGTGCTACGTGACCAAGCCTGCGATTAGTTGTTACGAAGCCGATTCATCCCAAGACATGAAATTTTAATAGCCACACCTACCGTACTGGAGCACTCGTACATGATGGCCAATACGAAACCTCTAATGATAAGAGAGAAGCCAGCAGTCGTCCAAAAAGAGTCGCAGGATGACCTGAAACCAGAAGGAACAACAGATACACAACAAAGCACAACAAACCACGAACTGCACCGTAATTATTTCCGTTCCACACCTCACGCTAAAGTTAAAACGAAGCACAGAGATGTGCATCTAAAACCATTTAGACAAATCAGAACTCTTCTGAAACGAAAATAGAACTCTTTAGCAATAATTCAGCTCGTTATGTTTGGAGAAAGAAGGTTCGTATCTATGATCGCCATCATACTGTACCCACAGTGAAGCATGGTGGTGGGAGCATCGTGATATGAAGCTGCTTCTCTGCAAACGGTAGCGGGGCATTGCACATCATCGAAGGAAGCATGAATGGAGCGATGTACCAGGAAGAGAATTTAATCTCATCGGCCAAGAAATTGAATCTGGGGAGAAGATGGATGTTTCAACAAGACAACAACCACAAACAAACAGCCAAAAATAATTCAAGAAGGCTCTTGACTCGAATCCTGTTGAACATTTTTGGAGGATTATGAGATTGCGAGTCCTTCAGAGGGATCATTGTAACCCTGAGGAATTGAAGATGATTTGCCAAGAGGAATGCGCCAAACTTGAATCACACTGCTGCAAAAAGTGAATTACTTCTTACTGTAGATGTCTCGAAGATGTAACTGCCAACAACAGCTTGAAACATTCGACTAATGTTGTTCCTTTGTACCCCTCACTCTACATGCTAAGCCCCACCTCTCATCCTAGCCTTTTCTTTCACTTTGCATACAAGTTCTAACAAAACCGTGGGAGCGAGAACCTCCTTTCATTCTCTCAGTTCGATAACTGATGATTAAGCTCGAGTGCATTGATGTCGCACAGTCAATTTAACTAAGGGCCATTAATGTATGTGTTAAAGCTTATGATTGCATGAGATTCATGCCAGATAACACTCACTCGACGCATTCACACACAGCACTGATACACATTAGACTCTGACCGGCTCTTCATTCTCATTCTGCTCAGGTCAGCCGTGAAGTGATAAGTGAAACAGGCCGCGACACCTTAAGTGCTTTTCATCAACTTTAATCTGAGGAGAGAATGATGTGGACACTGGATAACGCTTAAGTGGTGGTTCTGAATAAATATAAACAATGAGTCTCAAACTGTTTCAAACCTGGGGTGTGTCCCCCCCCCCCCCTCTCTTTCATTATCATTTTCAGTTTGATAACTCAGGAACTGTTTAATGCTCAAAAATGCCACAGTAATAGGAGGATCTATGATTTTTAGGCAATTCATCATGCAGTAAAAAAAAAGTACCACTGATTCTCAAAAAGATTAAAATGAGGGTTTATGTCTGATAATTCTTGTGCCAAGCTCTGACGTTAAACAGACTCCTGGAAAACTGCCCAAAACTGGCCACACATCTCTGTAAGTACGTGTCAAATCTGATGCTAATTAAAGTCCATCATAAGAAACTGGCCATACAATATGAACAATATGAACATTCGTATTTGAGACATTGAGATAATTGTTATGCTTTATCTTCAAATAGTGGAAATGGGCTCGCACACATTTAATACCTGCTCTTCAGTTGTATAATTGTTCCCTAAGTGACTTTCAGGCTGTGGTAAATCACACAGTGTGATTGGCATTGCATCAGTAAAGTGCATCGCTAGTGACAGAATACGTAAAAAAAAACAAAAACAAAAACAAAAAAACAATGTACGCTTGTTAAAGTAGAAGTTAAAATAGAAAAGTGCTAAACTCTTTTGAAAGGGAAAAGAAACTACTAGAAAAACATGTCTGAAAAACAAATCTCATACCCAATTTAATTACTGATGGTAGTGTTGCTTATTTGATTTCATTTTACTGTAAGACAAATTAATTTACATACATACATATAAAATTATATATAAAAGTAATGAGCTGAATCACATGTGAGGAGGCTTCTGTTTTTGTTTTTTTTTTTGTTTTCATTTTCCTATTAAAATCATAAAATAGAATTAAAAATAGTGAATCGGTATTCTCTGTCTTACTGTCTATCTGTCTGTCTGTGTATCTGTCTGTCTCTCTCTCTATCTGTCTGTTTGTTTTGTCACCCCCATCTCTCTCTCTCTCTCTCTCTCTCTCTCTCTCTCTCTCTCTCTCTCTCTCCCTCACACACACACACATTCTGTCAGTCTCTTTGTTTCTCTGTCTGTCCGTCTCTCCCTGTCTCACTCTCGATCTGGCTCTCTGTCTCACTCTCTCATGAACACTTCTGTTAGCATTTAGCTTCCTAGCTTCAGTCTTTGAAAACCATTCACTACAATATTTAAAAATACAAAAAAAAAAAGACTCTGAAGAAAGTGAATCCCATGAACATGGTCAGAGGAAAACAAATCACACACCACCCTGGGAATGTGTTTGGCCTGAGCCCCAGTGGTGGGTAATGATGTAATTAGCACCAACCCATGCAGGTCAGCTTACAGGAGAGAAGCCTACACATCCCAATTACACACACACACACACACTCACACACACACAAACACACACACACACAAATTCATATTTGTATCACGTGAATCACAAGGCTGTTCAGGTCTTTTGACCTTTTTCAAATCCCCATGAAATACACAGTTTGCTTTCACTCCTTCCCTGAGGCTGTGTGCGTGTGTGTGTGTGTGTGTGTGTGTGTGTATGTGTGTGTGTATGTGTGAGTGTGTGTATGTGTGTTGCATTGAGCTTTGACTCACCCTAAAACATCCTTCCGGATTTCTTTTCCTGAACATGTTTAACTGCATGACTGCGTTTGATTCTGTATCAGAAACACTTTGCAGTTCAGTTTAGTTTTATTTTCACAAATGCCCTAATAATGTCAGCTGTGAGGCGCTATTATGATTCATGTAGCAGGCTGATTGAGCTAAACGATCATTAATACTTGACCAAGCAATTTGTTTAGGTTACATGGTTAATCACTGCTACAGTGAGTTGGTACTCATGCTGATTGTAAAACAAATAACACAGTAAGTCTAATTTTATGTCTGTGTCTAATGGCCTCCAGATTACAAGCTTGAGTATTTTAGCCACCAAGTCTTAAAATTATCGACCTATAAGAATTCATGTAAGCAAAACTGAAAATGAAAAATGAATAAAAAGTTCCTGAAGGACATAAAGGCCATGCCTCCTTCACTGAGACTGAAGTACAAAGGCCACACCTCCTGCACAGAAGCCATGCCTCAATCACTGGGACTGAACTACAAAGTCCACACCTCCTCCAAAGAAGCCATGCCCCCTTCACTGGGACTGAACTACAAAGGCCACACCTCCTCCAAATAAGTCATGCCTCCTTCACTGGGACTGAACTACAGAGTCCACACCTCCTCCAAAGAAGCCATGCCCCCTTCACTGGGACTGAACTACAAAGTCCACACCTCCTCCACAGAAGCCATGCCCCCTTCACTGGGACTGAACTACAAAGTCCACACCTCCTCTAAAAAAGCCATGCCTCCTTCACTGGTACTGAACTACAAAGGCCACACCTCCTCCAAATAAGTCATGCCTACTTCACTGGGACTGAACTACAGAGTCCACACCTCCTCCAAAGAAGCCATGCCTCCTTCACTGGGACTGAACTACAAAGGCCACACCTCCTCCAAATAAGTCATGCCTACTTCACTGGGACTGAACTACAAAGTCCACACCTCCTCCAAAGAAGCCATGCCCCCTTCACTGGGACTGAACTACAAAGGCCACGCCTCCTCCACAGAAGCCATGCCCCCTTCACTGGGACTGAATTACAAAGGCCATACCTCCTCCAAAGTAGCCATGCCCCCTTCACTGGGACTGAACTACAAAGGCCACGCCTCCTCCACAGAAGCCATGCCCCCTTCACTGGGACTGAATTACAAAGGCCACACCTCCTCCAAATAAGTCATGCCTCCTTCACTGGGACTGAACTACAAAGGCCATACCTCCTCCAAAGTAGCCATGCCCCCTTCACTGGGACTGAACTACAAAGGCCACACCTCCTCCAAAGAAGCCATGCCCCCTTCACTGGGACTGAACTACAAAGGCCACAACTCCTCCAAAGAAGTCATGCCTACTTCACTGGGACTGAACTACAGAGTCCACACCTCCTCCAAAGAAGTCATGCCTCCTTCACTTGGCCTGAACTACAGAGTCCACACCTCCACAGAAGCCACGCCTATTTCACTGGGCCTGACAGAGGTTCATACAATCCACACATTTGATTTCATTTCTGAATAATAAACACTAGTAATAGAGAACTGTGTGGGTATCACACTTCACTGATAAAGTGATACATTCTCTGTTTTAAACTGCTACACTCATATCGTAAATGGATTCATTTCCGTAAATCTTCACCCCCCACCTGTTTGTGTGTTTAATTGAACAGCAGCAGATATGAGTGTTTTATCAGCTGCTCTATCACCAAGAGTGTAAAGAGAGAGGGCAGGAGGAACAGCGAGTTAAAAACAGAGTGGACAGGAAAGTCAAAGCGTGTCTGGAGAACCCAGCGTGACGTGACAGGCTTACAGAAACGCTCTGCTAGCTTTTCCTATTACACACCCATGGCTTGTGGTCGTCCCTCAATTGGAATCATGGGGAAAAACTTTGCTATCTGCAATTTGTCCTGGAATGTGTGGGTGGGTGGGGTGGGTGGGGTGGGGTGGGGGCGGGGGGTTGTTTGTATATCTCGGTGGACCAAATGTTCCTACAAGGATAGCAATATCTGACAGTTTTGTCCTTGTGGGAGGGGCAATAGGCTGGACCCCATGAGGAAACCTGCTTTAAAAAAAAACAACTGCAGCTTTTATTTAAGAAACTAAAAGGGCCTAAAGGTTTGCTATTGCTTACTAAGGTTAAGGTTGGATTAAGGTGTAGCATAGGCTTAATTAGCTGCATCAATAATTACTGTATGTCACTGGATGGTCCTCACAAGGACAGTAAGACCAATGTGTGTTTGTGTGTGTTTGTGAGTAGCAGTGGCAGGCAGGTGTGTGTGTGTGTGTGTGTGTGTGTGTGTGTGTGTGGGATGTGATGTTGAATATATCCGACACCCTGAACCCCTCACTAGACAGCTCTAATCCAGTTATTCTATACATCAACCGTAAAGATACACTCTTAAGAGATTAGCAATCAGGGTTTGAATTACAAGACGGTTCTCCGGGGGGCAACACCACCTAAATCAAGCCAGAGCTGCCCCCATTTACCTCTAAAATCAGACCATGGGGGTCTATGGTGCTTATTGTTTTAAGAGTCTTTTCTCATATGATTAAACATTGCACATTTTAAACATAAATCTGGCTCTACATTTTTCCTTATTCATATATTAGTTATCTGACATCACGTGACATCATCAGACTTGGGATCTGGGCATCAGTCAGTGCTCGACGAGGGACGTGTCCACGTTTCACCAGGTCAAAGTCCAGTGCTCAATCAAACAAGGACTATATCTAGAGAATGATCTCAAAGGAGATCATTCCATTCTTTCATTCATTCATCTTCAGTAGCCACTTTATCTCTGTCAGGGTCATGGTGGATCTGGAGTCTATCCTGGGAAACATGGGGAGTGAGGCAGGAATACATCCTGGATGACATGCCAGTCCATCACACACATTCACACACTCATTCCAATAACCATAAATAAAAATAACCAGCTGGCTGATTGACATTTTCTTGTGCACTTCTAAAATTGCTGTTACCTATATTGTCTAATTCCTTATCTCTATGAAGGCATGACATATATTTTTTTTAATTTTATTAATTATATAATTATTAGGGCTGTAACAACTTGAAATATCCTGCTGTTTTGTTCGATACGAGGGTTTCAATTTATGTCTATGTATCGAACAATACTTTCAACAGGCTGCACATTAAAGTCAGCTATTCATCATAAAACTTATATTGCTCCTCTGAAAAGTAACTTCCTTTTTACAGTGCCCTCCACTAATATCGGCACCCTTGGTAAATATGAGCAAAGAAGGCTGTGAAAAATTGTCTTTATTATTTAACCTTTTGATCTTTTGTTTAAAAAAATCAAAAATATACTCTGCTCTCATGGAAATCAAACAATTGCAAACACAACACAGGTTTATCCAAAAAATATATTTTCAAATAATATATATTTTATATAATAACAATTATTGGCACCCTTTTAGTCAGTACTTTGTGCTATCTCCCTTTGCCAAGATAACAGCTCTGAGTCTTCTCCTATAATGCCTGATGAGGTTGGAGAATACATGGCAAGGGATCTGAGACCATTCCTCCATACAGAATCTCTCCAGATCCTTCAAATTTCGAGGTCCATGCTGGTGGACTCTCCTCTTCAGTTCACCCCACAGGTTTTCTATGGGTTTCAAGTCAGGGGACTGCTACGGCCATGACAGGACCTTGATTTTTTGGTCAGTAAACCATTTTTGTGTTGATTTTGATGTATGTTTTGGATCATTGTCCTGCTGGAAGATCCAACCACGGCCCATTTGAAGCTGTCTGGCAGAGGCAGTCAGGTTTTCATTTAATATCTGTTCATATTTGTTAGAGTCCATGATGCCATGTATCCTAACAAAATGTCCAGGTCCTCTGGCAGAAAAACAGCCCCAAAACATTAAAGAGCCACCACCACATTTAACCATGGGCATGAGGTACTTTTCCATATGGCTACCTCTCTGTGTGCGCCAAAACCACCTCTGGTGTTTATTGCCAAAAAGCTCTATTTTTCTTTCATCTGACCATAGAACCCGATCCCATTTGAAGTTCCAGTAGTGTCTGGTAAAAAGACACTCGAGTTTGTTTTTGGATGAGAGTAGAGGCTTTTTTCTTGAAACTCTTCCAAACAACTTGTGGTGATGTAGGTGACTTCGGATTGTAGTTTTGGAGACTTTCTGACCCCAAGATGCAACTAACTTCTGCAATTCTCCAGCTGTGATCCTTGGAGATTTTTGCCCACTCGAACCATCCTCTTCACAGTGCGTTGAGACAATATAGACACACGTCCAATTCCAGGTTGATTCATAACATTTCCAGTTGACTGGAACTTCTTAATTATTGCCCCGATGGTGGAAATGGGCATTTTCAATGCTTGTGCTATTTTCTTATAGCCACTTCCCATTTTATGGAGCTCAACAACCTTTTGCCGCACATCACAGCTATATTCCTTGGTCTTACCCATTGTTATGAATAACTAAGGGAATTTGTGGTACCTCATATTTATACCCCTGTGAAACAGGAATTCGTGGTTGAGCAATTTCCTGTTCCTAGTCATGCAGGTGTACTAAAAAAATGTAAAATATCAATGGGAATAAACTTCAAATATATTTTTCTCATATGAATTCATAGGTGTGCCAATAATTGTTGCACACCTATATTTAACAAAGATATATATATATATATATATATTTATAAACCTGTGTTTTGTTTGCAATTGTTTGATATCCATAAGAGCAGCATATTTTTGTAAATTGTTTTAACAAAAGATCAGAAGATTAAACAATAAAGACAATTTTTCACAGCATTCTTTGCTCATATATACCAAGGGTGCCGATATCAACGGAGGACACTGTATATTGAAATAGTAGCTCATAGGCAGCAAGCAGGAGCTGGTTGATTCCCCCAAACCTTTGAGATCTGATGTGTGGAAACACTTTGGAAAGCTTTCCAGGAAGTTATGACACCGACAGCAAGTGAGTGGTGAGTTATTTGTTCTTATTTGTTACAAATAAAATAATCAAAATATTTAGGTGCAATAAACATTTTGTATGGGTGCAAGAGTAATAACGCACATCCACAAAACCAATTGAAGTTTGCATTGTTTTGATCTTGCGTTTGCGCTAGTTAGACAGTGATGCTAGCATGATTTTGGATTTGCAATTCTTATGAGAGCATACAACTAAATTACACTTGAGCCAGCCCTAGATATTTTACTTAATTGTTCATGATCAACACATAAAAGTGCTTTCAGCCCATCAGAGCACTGTACTGGAGTCATAGTACGAAAGAATGATGAAATCTTAAGACTTTGTATGGACTATCTATTGACTATATTGAATATAGTGTGTGTTCAGGTATGGTTTTGCTTTTTGAACTCTGTAAGCTACAGTTCTCTCTCTCTCTCTCTCTCTCTCTCTCTCTCTCTCTCTCTCTCTCTCTCTCTCTCTGTGTGTGTATATGTGTGTGTGTGTGTGTGTGTGTGTGTGTTTGGCAGTGACAACCCTTTGATTGCTCTCTCTTCCCCTGTATCTCCTCTGAATGAGGTGATGTGACACTCAGGACCTACTCGACTGAGACGCCACTTTGCACAGCAAGGTAGGTCACTGTGTGTGTGTGTGTGTGTGTGTGTGTGTGTGTGTGTGTGTGTGTTTGTGTTTCCTTTCACACCTCAAGCTAACGCTGTATAACTGAGGACAAGAAACTGTCACTGTGAAACACAATTGACGCAGAAGCACACTCCCACACACCACACACACACACACACACACACACACACACACACACACACACACACACACACAAACACACAGGTGAAAGACAGCTGTTATGTCAGAGAGCAGAGTTTGCGAAGGAGGCAGCAAAGAAACTCCAGGATACAGCGACACGCCAAAACCCTCCACCCAGCTACTGGAAATAACATTATACCGCATATTGTTTTTCACACTGTCCAGGAAATATGAAAATATGCTTCATCTGGAATATTGAACGTAGCACTAATGTCACCTCTGGAAGATCGATATCAGCCCACACTCCTGCAGGACGAGTGTGTGTGTGTGTGTGTTTCTTCGTTTTGGTGTACAATAACAAGTATGATTAGGACACTATATTAAGTATTGTATCAAACTACAGAATCTCCTCTTTATACCAAATTTAATCAGCTCAGAAATGTTCGGTGTTCAAAGCTTGCTGTTATGAATTTTCTGCAATCCAAGCCTTGGTATTTTGATTTCTCCTCATTATGTACCTTCACAACTGTAATTCCATAATCAATAAATGTTTCAGCATTTTGTGTTTTATACTCTTTTTGTAATGTTAGCTTAAGTCTATCTGTGTCTCTGTGTATCAATTTACCCAAACTCGTAATGTCCATTATTTCTAATAAAATAAGCTGTTTTATCTAAGTGGGAAACGTGGACAAATATAACTAATTAATAATTTATAACATAACATAATTTATTTTATTTTTTTTTTCTTTTTACTTCAGTCTATCTGTTACACTATCCGTTTGTAGCTCCTATTGGGTGCAGAGCTGAGTGAAAATTAAAATTTTTAAAAAAATACTCCAAATTCCTTGCCAAGTGATATCATTTTTGCAATAATCTTAAAAAAAAAAAATAATGATAAAAAAATAAATAAAATAGGGTTTGGATAATGAGAAATAAATGTTTACAATCTTTAGTTTCTTTTAAGAAATGTCCCACAGGAATGAATTCATGTTGCAGGAAGTTGTAGGGAAAGTAGTTTTGATTGCTGAAATGTATGTAAGTAGTTAAGTAAAAAGTTACATTCAAAAATGGTCAAAGTTAGAAATTAAGAGCCAAATTCCCACTTTTTTTTTTTTTTTTTTATTTTTATCAATGGACCTGAATCCTCATTACAACATATACTGTATCTCTAGTAAATACGACTAATTTCAGACAAACATGTCTGGTTATGGTTAAAAGTTACATTTATTTGCTGAACATCTCATCTATTTATTTTATTTTTTTTTCTTAAACACTACATATATTGCCAGAATTCATTTATCTAGCTAATTTCTTGTGCTTCACACCAGCTTTAAAAGAAAAAAAAACAAAAAAAAAAACAAACGAACCTTATGTAGGCTGAAGAGTTATCGGGTTGTTAGGTAAGGTGAGATTTTTGACAGCTGGTCTAAACATAGAAACGTTATGAGAGAAAGTGAAAATGAGGAAACTTGAGTTCAGCCTGGTGAAAACAGCTTTTTGATAATAATTTTCTATCCCAAAGGCACTGATATTATTAACTATTATTAATTATTACTATATATATATATATATATTCAATTTTCAATTCAATTTTATTTGTATAGCGCTTTTAACAATGGTCATTGTCCCAAGGCAGCTTTACAGAAATATACAAACTCAGGATATAGATTTTAAATGTATGAATTTATATATATATATATATATATATATATAATACTGTATTGTATATACTGTACTTTTTTTATTTACATAAACAGATTAAAAAGACACTTGTAGGAGACATTTATTTATCTATTATTAATGGAATGAGTCTCCAGTGTGTCAGTGCTTTGTAACGATCAGAGGTAAAGCTTGAACTAAGCTTTTCAGTTTTTGGTAAACACGGCAAGCGGCGTGTTATTTATCTTATTAATTTCAAAAGGGAGAAAAGATGAGAGGCTGTTTATACCGGCTTATACCAGCTATAAATGACGGTTATAACTTGTTTTGTGGGTGTTCCACAACAACAGTAAATATATTTAGAAAGATATCAAATCTAAGTAAGAAAATGATCTTCAGAGTGGTAACAGTACCTCCATTTCAACACACCATCGATTCGTTGATTATTTTCCTGTAACAGCATGTCCTGTCTTGTATTGTTTCTTAACATACATTTATGTGTGGACTCACGAGTGTATCTTTTTTTAGTAAAAATTTTTAAAAAAGTAAATATTATATATTGCATATTGTGTTCCGTAATGAAATCTAGCCGGACATACTTACTATAAGTACAGTGACAACAAGGCTTTGACTTTCTTATATGTACATCAAGTAAAAGTGATCAATCGCATCCACATGGACTGACATACTGTATACAGTGCGACATGAAATGTGAGACTTGAGGGACAACACAATAAACACCAGCTCCACTAAACATCAGGTAAGATATTAAAAAAAAAAAAAAAAAAAAAAGATAGGGAGAAAAGTGCAAGGGTGCCAATATTTTCAGCCACCCACCTATAAACAACTGAGCTCTTATTAGTCTAACACAGTGTTTTGGTTGCAGTTTGTAGACACGCCAAACGTCAGTAAAGCTCAGCAACAGATAGTAAATTTTTGATTAAAATCAAACCAAACCTTATTACTTTCTCAGGCTGGACTCAGCAAAGCACTCTAATGTATTGGATTGTGTGTGTGTGTGTGTGTGTGTGTGTGTGTGTGTGTGTGTGTGTGTGTGTACTAGAGAGCTGTGTGTTTCAGCACTATTGACTCGACAAGCCTATGCGTGTATTTGTGTGTGTGTGTGTGTGTGTGTGTGTGTGTGTGTGTGTGTGTGGGGGTGTGGGCAGAAGGCCAATCCAGGTCCAGCCAAAGAGGCACTCTCGCGGTTAATCATCATGGAGACGCTCCCATTCCATTAAGCTGCATAAAATGCGCCACAGCCTGTGGCCTAGCAGAACTCAGCCAAAATCCTCACACACACACACACACACACATACACACACACACACACATACACACACACACACACACACACACACACACACACTTCCACAGTAGCTGTGTTTACAAGCACAGATTCTGAATAAACTGATTGTGAACAAACTTCTTCTTCTTATTATTATTTTTTTCGTTAATAACGTCCATTTCCACATTTTATGGAATCTGCGGCGCCTCACGTAGTGTCAGCGTTACCATAACAACAGGAAGCTGAAAAATGTGCTTGACTTATTAGCCTTGTGTGAGTCTTAAATTATGTCCTTCTCAATAAAACGTCCTTCAAACGTCCTTGTGAAACAGCAGGTGTGAAGAGGAATCCATGCCGCTCGTCATTCTTCTGGAGCACTGGAGTGACATGCAACGAATATTACAGATTATTAAACTGATTAGTTCTCTCGTCACTCAGGCAAAATGCATTCCAGATTGGTGTCGGATTCTTCTGATTTAGTTACACGAAGGATTTCATCACAGTTTTCACTCGAAATGATTTTTACACAGAATGGGATTGCCGAAGAACATCTCCGCGTTCGGATATTCTTGTTTGGGAATTTTGTGAAACACGGCAGCCAAAACAGTCGTAAGAAAGGAGCCATGTTTCCGTCCAAGTTGCGAATTTCATTGGAATATCGCATAAAACATTTGCGAATAAAGCACTGTTTCCATCCCATGTGTTCAAGAGAACAAAATCATCACTTCTGGGGAAAGTGGCACAAAGTATCAGTACAAATGGAAGCAACTGGTTGCAACCGGGGAAGTCACTGTGGCTCTTTTTTTTCCCATGTTACCTCACGTTATCTTGCGATCGGAGGCGGATGCCTGATATTTGGGAAGGGAATCGTCTGAGACAGTTCCGGGAGGTAATTATACCAAATCGTTTCGATGACCGTCATTTCAAAATGACAAAAATAACATTTCAGATGCTGTGCAACAAGATTGGTCCGTTGGGGCCATTGCACTGTATAAGTTGGCCACATGCACTGAATATCCAATCCCATCAGCCAGTTATCCAAACAAATAATTTGTTGATGTAAAGTCACATGACCTTTTTTTTTATTTTTTATTTTTTTTATGTGCATTGAGGAATTTAATCTGGAAATGTGTTTCCATCTTAGTTTATGCGCATGTCTTTTTATCAAATTAAAACATTACCTGCCTCAATTGAGCGCATACGTTTTTTATGCGCATTTTGGAGATTTTATTCACATCTGGTGTTTCCATGCAGCGGTTTTTATTTATTTATTTATTTTTTTAATTAATTCTCATTAAAATATGTGGATGGAAACGTGGCTAGTGACAGTCGTGTAAGGTGTGGTACATAATTTGGATCTGGTGCCCCTCCGAATTGTGCATTCCAGAATTTATTCACGCTTATCAGGCAGCTCTGTACCTTTTATTTTTTAATTGCTTTTAATAAAAAGAAAAAAAAAAAGAAAATAAACATAACAAAATCTGTTTACATTTACGGCATTTGGCCGACGCCCTTATCCAGAGCGACTTACATTTATGTCATTTATACAACTGAGCAGTTGAGGGTTAAGGGCCTTGCTCAAGGGCCCACAGGGGCAGTTTGACAGCACTGGGGTTTGAACTCATGACCTTCTGATCAGTAGTCCAACATCTTAACTACGGAGCTACCACGGCCTGTTCAACCAAAGATCTCTCTTAAAATCATTCAACGCCCTTCCAGAAATACGATCGGCTCGTTTCCGAACTGCTACTTGACAGGCATTTAGGCAACCTAAGAAACTTTTTACTTTCCTAATTCCTACTCCATATCTCCAAGTTCAGCAACTGCCATCAAATCGACATGGTCTGCTCACAGCATCAACAGTAAACAAAGTAGCACTTCTTACCTTTATATGAGTTATACCGTACATACAAGAGTTTTGCCATGAGACAGCTTAAACACAAGCACATGGGAAAGTATCACTAGAGTCTCTTATAGAGAATCTTATAGAGATAGGTATGGATATTTACACAGTACACTCAGTTTCCTTTATTTTATTTAGATCCGAGATCCAGTAACTACTAAACTGTCGGCTCAATGTATATCTCATTATATAGCGTGTTACTGTATTATGTACAGGTACTTAAAAGATGCTGGAGCTGCCATTTTATTTTTGGCCCTGACCTGCACCTTTGCAGAGCTGGAGAGATAAAGAATATTCGGTGTGTTATATAAGGAACAGATAGGGATTCGGAGATTTGTCCGTACAAAGCTATTTTAGACAAATGTTTTCGCTCTAGGCGTTTCAGTGTCACGGCACAGGAAAGTGGTGAGACGGGAGCAATTATACGACCGTAAAGCCCTTATATTTGTGACATTTAGACATTACATTTATAAAAATATTCTCAAATGCAACGTGTTAATTATGCAGGATTGTCAATCACTAATCACAGAGCAGACAGCAGTTTCTTTTGTCGCTCACTCTAATGATGCTATCAGAAACCCAGAAGCTAAAAAGAAAAAGAAAGAGGTGAAAGAGTGATCGTTAGAGGTAGAGAGGTGGAGTGGGCCGGATTGTGTGCAGTGGACTTCAGACAGGAGTGTGAGAGTGGACAGTGGTGAGAAGGTTAGGACTAGCTTCAGACATTGTTAACGCTCAGCTGAGTAAGAAAAGAACTCTGAGAGCTCCTGAACACACACAGAGAGAGAGAGAGAGAGAGAGAGAGAGAGAGAGAGAGAGAGAGAGAGAGAGTGTCTCTACACCAGCATGCATTGTTAGAGAGGAAGCTTCAATGCTTCAAACTGTCTGGAAGCCGCAAGTCTCTACGAGGCACCTCGTCATCTGCCTTCCAGCCGAATTCTTTAGATTCTACACTCCGTCTTCCTGCGGCCATTGATTCCCGTTTCTTCCCTCTCTGTTGTCCTTTCCCGCTGTCTTTTTAAACCGCGGCTCTGAAAGTTGTCTGGGAAAGTGACAAGAGGAGAAATGGAGCGAAGGCGGAAAGGGGAAGGTGTGAAATATCTCTCTTCTGGACTGTCTGTCAATTAGACGCTACACTCGAGGCAGCATAGTGAACAGAGGAAGAGATATTACAGCGCATCGCACGCTAGCGGATAACTGACACTCTGACCGGTGAAAAGTGGGTTGAATAGTGGGTTGAAAATCAAATTTATGCAATGTACAATGGTTTGCGTAAGTATTCACCCTGCCTTTTATAGTGATACCTGGAAAACCCAACCTCCAGGGTTCAGTTTGCATGTGCTTCGGGGGTTTCCTGTGGGTTCTCCGGTTTTCTCCTCCAGTCCAAAGACATGCGTAGTAGGCTGATTGGCATCTCTAAATTGTCTGGAATGTGTGAATGGGTGTGTGAATGTGTGTGCGATTGTGCCCTGAATTGGGTAGGCACCCCACCCAGGGTGTCCTCCGCCTTGTGCCCTGAGATAGGCTCCCTGTGTAGGATAAGAGGTACAGAAAATGAATGGATGGATGGATGATATTATGCCACGAATCTACACCAAATAAACAAATACGGACATGGATGGATTGCATAAGTATTCACCTCTATTGCTGCAAAACCCATAAATCAAAAGTCAAAACCAAAAAAAATGCAGTTGTTGAAATTGTAAGCCTTTGTAGAAATAAACATTTATTTAATGGAAGGAGTCTCCAGTATCAGTGTTTTTTTTTTTGTTTTTTTTTTTTTGTTTTTTTTTAACAGTCAGTATATTTTCCATCACTGACACTTTACACTTTACAGTTTCTTGGTAACATGACCAACTACATTTTGTTTTTATCTTATGAACTTCAAGAGAGAGCAATAACATACGAGAGCAAAGATTAAACATGACTTTAATGGATAAAAAATGTATGATGTGTCGTTATTTAATAAATTATACAAGAGATATATGATATAAGAGAAATAAAACACTTGCTATTATCGGAAAATAATCAACTTCATCCCACCACGCCGTACTGGTTGTTTTCCTATAACAGCACCCCAAAGTGTTTTGTTCCTTATATATCATGTTACATTAAACTCCATCTCTAATACAGTGAAGCAGAGCCTCATGAGGTTGTGTGTTGAGAGACTGGTACGTCGTTCATTTTTGCTAAATGTCTGTCAGTTCTTGTCACTCAGACCAAATGGATCTGTTCTGAACCCACACATGGCCTTCAAAAGAGCACGAAGTGGAGTATGGGCTGAAAACGCTTGAAACAATCGAGTCATTGTTTGTATCTGATGTTGCTGAATGACTCAGTAGTTTGGTACTGAGAGCGAAGGGGTAATTGATATTGACTTTTTCGCCGAGCGCTTTGTCATCTGCATTCGTGAATAGATGCCATCCCACGAATGAGTGAAAGGATGACAGAGGGACAATCATCTACTCCAGTGGCTCTCATCACACATGTGCTCTAAATGCTACAATTATTTATTTATTTATTTATTTATTTTTAACAATGGCAGGAGTGCGAATAGTTTTTTTTAGGCTTTTTTGTACCAGGACATTCTAAAGCATAAAGCTAAGGCTCTATATCTTCACGTTTCGCAATCATAACTGTGACTTTTCTTTAAAGAGAACACAAATATTATGATATAAATATTGCATATGAGATCATGTATATGATAATAATACATGATATAAATTTTGTACGTGTTATAAGACAATCAGTCGTAATAGAAGCAACAAATAAACATACTAAAAGCCCTGGAGGTCGCTAAACAGCTCCGAGAAGGCAAAAAATGAGGCCAGATGCTATTTAACATTTGCTGTTTTGTTTTGTTTGCTTGTTTTTTTTTCACATCTATTGCTGGCACTGCTACCCCGAGTGATGTGTAGGTAGGTGGAAGAGAAGCCAGCGATGGTGTGACTGCGATGTGGACAGGATTCACGAGTATTTTCCCTGGCAGTGTATTACTTTTGCATTGTAGCCATGTTTCGTTTTTTGGCCACGCGTTTGCTATTTCTTGTGCAGTTGTTTGGAATACTACTCGGTTTCACTAGCAACCGTTTCATTTCCCTAAATATTATGTAAATCACCAATGTCCTCATCCTTCCACTGAATATACCCTACAGGAATATTATGCGGATGTCCTACGGGATTTTCAGCTCATCTTCCCGTGGAAATACCTGCGGGAATTCTATGAAGGAAGAAACATTATTTGCGGGAATTATATCCTCCAGGTTTATTTAAAGCACACACTTCCTGCGGGACTATTGTGCAGGATAGATCTGAAATTCTGGAGGACACGGTGAGTGTTTGTGTCCTGCAGGATACCTACAGGCCAAAATAACTTCACAACAAAAAAATAAAGTATTTTCACAAATGAATTATTTTATTTACTGAAATTATTGTACAGTATGTCGCATAATGACTGTAAAGTTTACAAGGCGGAGTACAATTCGCACCTAAAAAAAAACAACAACAAAAAAACAAATGTATCATGTTTGTACAGTGTATCAGATCTAGGACCACATATTAAAGTGGCTCAGGTCTGATTTGAAAAAAATTGGATTTTTGTGTTCACACAGTTCTGAAAAAAATCAGCAGCAATGAATGTCATTTCTATCGTAGCCTAGTTTGAATGTAAATGGCCACTACATGAGTTCATGAACTACAAATAAACAAACAAATAAATAAATAAAGGGTAGCACCAAGTGGCATAGTTTCAACATAGTTTTAAAATCTACAACTAGCCATTAGTAGCTGCGACGTTCACCGTAAATAAATGGTTTATTCGCTACAACAGTGTGTTGCTAAACTACAATTTTAGTAAAAATTTGTTGCATACCACGATAAAGTACAAACACGAGAGATAAATTGCACCTACTTTATTGTAAAGCATGATTCTTTTCTTTTTAAATTTCATTTATTAATCTATATATCTACCAATATATAAGTAGCTTGAAGTAAATACATTACACTGGAAAAAAACAAAAACAAACGAACATTAACTGTTACTATGAATCTAAACACATCCCGATTATTGATGTTGTACTTCCTGTTTATGACTGATTGTGTTTCTGATTAGTTGTTGCTAGTGAAATATGTCAAAGTTTTTTTATTTTTTATTTTTTTTTATCTATGATCACTTTATGCACTACTAGTCAGGACATACCTTAAGTGTCTGGAAATCTACACTACAAAAAAAAAAAAAACAATAAAAAATAAAAAAATCAGATTTTCTGCAGCCAATGCAATATCCAACTTGATAAGAAACCGAACAGAATGAAGGTATTATCCAGTATTTTCTGAAAGCACAGTACTCAAAAAACTATACACAGAAACAGGTCACTGTAATACACAAGCACGCTTTATTGTACAGTCAATCAAAAACCACGTTCAAAAACCTTCCTATATATATATATACATATATATATATAGGTTTAACGAGATAAACAGAACCAGGTAGCCAGGGACTGGAACAAGGCTCAGAATAGTGATGAGTACAGCAAGATTTTGCATAGCTGGGGAAGGTGAGGAAGCGTAAAAAACAAGGAGTATATATAAAGGAAGGATAATGAGGCCACACATTGCAAACAGGTGAGTGTAATGAAGACTAACTGGAGGCACAGACGGGAAAACAGCGGGGGGGGGAAAGCCTAGAGCAGCATGAAGCATGTTGTGAACATATAGGAAAGCGCGTTAAAGTAACTTTTTTTAAAAATATACCGTACATAAGAAAAGTAAAGTTGTCACAATAAGGGCTTTTTAGGGCTTTTCACTTGTTATAACACAGTAAGAAAATTGAGAATTGGGATATTCATTAGATAATCTTTGCTGATGCAAGGAACACATGATGTGATGCGATTTAGTTCAGTTGTGACCGAAGATAACCGATGATAAGATTCTGTGTGAACGCTGCTATGACACTCGTTTAAAAGCCACCAGTAGGAGGACAGCAAACCCACGGGACAGCTACGAATACACTAGTGGTGATGGCGAAATGTAAAAAAAAAAAAAATGGATAGATGGATAGTGGATAGAACAAAATCTCCTTATTACCTCAAGCTCACTTTGAACAGTGTTGGATTACGCTGATTGACGATATAGTCGTTTTCTTTAATCGCAGGATCGGTCATATGATCAGACATGGAGGACACACGCTATCACGCAGTCTGTGTCAGAATTTGGCCAGGATCACCTCGTACAGCATGGCTAGTAATAATCTTGACAGCCGGCTGAGATCGCACAGTCTAAAATCAGCTTAAGGTAGAAAAGCTATAACTAGAGAGAAACTGTATAATTTATAAGTTTCTGTAAATAAACCATTCAAAGCCTGCACTGCTGCTGTTGTATTGTACTGCACAGTGAAGTTGTATGCAGATGACATGCTGACATACTGTGACGTCCCGGATTGTCACAGTGTGACTTCGAGCCTCGGTTTCATAATGCAGGAATTGCCAGACAGCTGGAATGTACTCCATGGTCAAGCCTCAGTTTTGTCACAAGCACATTAATATGACTAAAATAAGATGCTCAAAAAAGAAAATAATTTAAAAAAAAAAAACATGGGTGGGATGTTGGTGTAGAGGGTAGCATTGCCTCCTCACAGCTCCAGGGTCTCCAGTTCGATCCTGAGCTTGGATTACTACCTTTGTGGAGTCTCACGTGTTCTCCCTGTGTGTTTCTTCCAGGTTCTCTGTTTTCTTCTCACCTCACAAAAACTTTCTTTGGTGGATTCATGAAGCTAAACAGGTCCTGAATGAGTGCGATGTGATGAACTGGTGTCCCATCCAGGGTGTATTCCTGTTTCATGTCCTGGGATAGGGTCCAGATCAACCGCAACCCTGACCAGAAACAAAAAAAAAAGTTTATTGATGATGAAAATGAGTGTATGAAAGAATGAAAAGGAAGTTTAACCCTGAAGAAAGATAAATAAAAAAAAAAGTATATTTTATCTAACTTATTGTTCTTCTTTGAAGTTAAAATAACTGTGAGTAAAATAGAACTGTGCAATTGTTGTTATTTTTCTCCTGAAATTAGAAGTCTGGCTGTCGCTAATTAACGATTACAAGCGTGTGAAATTCTTGCTTTGTTGTAATTATGCAAAGACAATAAGTACTATACAAGCATACAATTGTTTAACATCTTGTTTCTGAGGTTGTTCATGTAAATGGAGGAAACCGTAATGGACCAGTAATTGATCCTTGAGGGATCCCACTTTTCACAGCCCGCTACTCTCCAACTTACATAATGGCCTCAAACACACTGAGCTCTTTCTTCTTTCCACAGCAAACAGGATTTTTTATTTATTTTTTTCTTAACAATATGAAATGACTTTTGAACATCAATGAACAGCTTGAAAAAACACAACAAGTCGTTTCCTTCAAGAAAACACTGTGAAACTTTGAGCGAGGGCTCTGTTAGTGCCGGTAATTATGCAGGAATAACAACAAATGAATAAGTAAAGGGACTGGAAGATCGTGAAAATGTATTGAGGTCAGGTCGAGGGGGTTTCGTTACATAGTGCAAGCGTTCACTGGAACAAGCCACGATGGCGTGGCGTGAGAGAGAGAGAGAGAGAGAGAGAGAGAAAGCGGATTTTCATAATGTGGCGGCGCATTAGCTGGATGAGACACGGATTGAATCTGTAATCCACATTCATTCCAAAACACTCCTGCTGACTCCATCAACCCACTTCCTTACGCTGGAGAAAGAGGGATGTTTAATCCCGCTAACATCAGATTAAATTCATAAGAATGATCACAAATGTGAGCGAAATTACAAAACAAACTTTAACCATTTGTAATAATTTGTTATTGTAATGAAATGGAAAATTTACAGCACTGGCTGATTACTTGGATATTAATTCATGAAATTCATGTTGGTTAGAAACGTTCACAGATTGGCAGAGTGGGGGGTGCCATGTGTGGACTCACTGAGAAATTAAAATTTAGTTTCATGAGCCAGACCCTAATAAACATGATGGAGGGAAAGAAAAAAAAAAAAAAAAAAAACGGTTACTTTCACAGGAACTGACTGCTGTTGCAGATGATCATACAAACATTCTTGTACACTAACAGTTTCAAATTAAACTCTTGAACAAATCTGAAATATGTGACCCCAAAGACTTTCAAACCACAGACTTTAAAACGCTTGTTGTCTCATGGTGGTGAATTTATTTTATTTTTTTTTTTTTCTACCAGAAACAAGACAGAAGTACAGAAATTATGAAGGGCCATCTAGATTCTGAAGCTTGTGGCCAGAAAAGGGTACAAGACTCAGTGTCTGAGCATGATTCTACCAGGAAGTAGGTTTCTACTTGTTCTATCTTTTTTTTTGCAATTATTAAATATACAATTGCTGTTTCAGTGTTTGTTTGTTTGTTTGTTTGTTTGTTTTCGATACATGATATACATGGCATCCTTGCCAATATGAATTTCAAGCACATTTACATTATAGTTTCATGCAAATAGGTGGATTGGTGTGTCTGACTTGCTGTCTATCTATCCATCTATCTATCTATCTATCTTTCCTTTTGACTCTGTCTTTTTCTATTTTTCTATCCACTTCACTTTCCTGTCTCTCTTTTTCTTTCAGTTCGCGGTGCCATTTACTTTTCTTGACCCCTGAACCATTTCTAATCTCTCTCTCTCTCTCTCTCTCTCTCTCTCTCTCTCTCTCTCTCTCTCAACTCTCTATCTCGCAAGCGTAATTTCTCAGTTCTGCTACAGAGAAATCTCTCCCTTTATCCATTTCTCTCTTCTTCTGCTTCCACAAATCTTTCTCTCCCCCACTCTCTCTCTCTCTCTCTCTCTCTCTCTCTCTCTCTCTCCATTTTCCGTTCTCCTCTCTCGTTCTATCATTCTCTTTCATTCCCATTCATTTCTATTTCCCCTATTCTTTTCGCTTTTCCTTTCTCAATCGCTCTCATAACCCCTCAACCATTTCACTCTCCCTCTCTCTGTATCTATTTCTCTTTTCCCATGTCACCTTTTCTCTTTTTGTCTATCAGTCTTCCTCCATCAAAATTTTCTCTCTATGAGCTCTTGATTGCTTATCTCTTTACATATCCATCCATCCACCCATCCATCCATCAATCCATCCATCTATGCATTTACATTCTCCATCTCCTCCCCTCGTCTCTTTCACAGCTGTGTCAACGCCGTTTGGTGAAGTTTCTCACTTTGGAGCATCAATTAAGAACAAACTTCTGTCGTTTTAAAGAAGATGCGCTGGCTGTGTTCAGGAACCGAGTCCATTCAGCTCCTGAACGACTTCCTTATTAACTCCTCCTCCTGCTATGACTAATCGCTTGGAGCTGGTGCATTTTGCCATCAGCTGAGAAACAAGCCAGTCTTCCTGGAACATGCATTTGTGAGCCGGCAGTCAGTAAATGATCGGTTCCCATTCACTGAGCTGTACGAGAAGAATGAGTGACAAACTAATCAGGACGTGTACACATGGTGCGCGCTTCAGTGTGCTCAGATTAACAGCAGCTTCGGACCTTTAGGAAGTTTCAGCCCATTTGACACCGTGCCTGCAAAACATTTCTTTCAGCAATGTTCCCCACAGCCGTTAATACGCTCTAATCTGAGCTCTGGTTTGAATAGTAAAACGCTGTCAGCCATAGGAAGCATAAATCAGCGGTCTAACAGGCGGAAATACTCCGCCTTCCTCCGCCTGCTACGAAGAGTGACAATTTATGACATCTTTATGTAAATCATACCCAGTACTTAGTGTCACGTTGCGTCTTACTGCATTTCAACCTCACTGACTTAGTGAGAAAAAGATATTTTGTAAACGTCCTTCTGTGCTGTGGTGTGAGTTATGTAAGGAATAAAACACGATGAGTTTTGTCCAATGCTCAGTCCGAATGAATTAAAATGTATAACGTAAACGTGTAAATGTGAGAGTCCCAGTGGTGCAATGGATAGCATTTACGCCCCACACCTCCAGGTTCTCCGGTTTCCTCCCACCTCCCAAAAACAAGCCGATAGGTGGATTCGTGACTCGAACTTCCCTCTAGGTGTGAATGAGTGGATGCATCAGTTTATTCCTCTTCTCTCTTTCCACTTCTTTCCCATCTCTCTTTCACTTTCAGTTCTCTGTCCCATTGACCTTCAGTCTTGACCCCTGAACTGTTTCTTTCTTCTCTTTCTTCATCTCTCTCTCTCTCTCTCTCTCTCTCTAGCCTCTTCAACTGTCTAGAAGAAAAATACTTGAGGTAGCGAACAGAAAGAAATAAACAAAGAGATGGATGAGAAAGAAGAAAGAAGAGTGGAAAGACAGAACATAACATACAAATAGAAATAAAAAGGGTTGATGCGCAGGAACAGGAAGAAAAAGGAAAAAGAGATGGAGGATAAAGAAATGAAAGGAGTTTCCTCATACGTTTCTCTATCATATGACAAGCTGCATTTTTGTCTTATTAACGTCAAGAGAAAGAAAAAAAAATAGAAGCTGGTGAGGGAACGTCTGTTTACAGCTGCTTTAACATACATGAGAACAGGAACTAGCTTGTTTCAAAGAAAATTCAGTGTAAATATAAATGGATAAAAAATTTTTTTTAAATGTAATCGTTGGCAGATTGCTGAGGTATAAGAGGAATAAAAACAAGGAATAAGAGGAATAAATAAAAGGAGATACCAAGTCACAATCTCATAAATTTGAGATACTAATTCATAATTACAGGATATTGTGTCATAATTATGAGATAACAAATCATGATTTTGAAAGTCGGAATTACAAGATAAAAAGTCAACGTTTCGAGTATCTCATAATTATGGCATATTATCTCAGAATTATGACTTCCTATTCATGATATATTTATGACATGACTTCCTAATTACGAGATACAGAACTATGTTTCTAAGTGGCAGAAACTGGCTTCCATATTCATCCAAGGAAGAGAAGAAAGAAAGAGTTTGATGGGAGAGATGAGTGGAGAGACAGGAAGAGAGAGAAGATGTTATTCAATTCCTGAACATTCCTTAAACATGATGTCACTGTTAGAAATGTCTCTCTGCTCATAAACAAGAGCGAATGGGGAAAAAAAAAACAAAATAAAAAAATAAAAAACAGCACCCAAGATGACCGAACCCTGAGTGAAGTCATGAACCACATGCCAACTGATCTCTGGCTAATTGCATCCCTGTGTGTGTTTGTGTGTATAGCTTGTGTCTATCTGTCTGTCTATTTGGCTGCCAGACTGTTTGTTGGAATTGCTGTCACACTCATTTATTTTCTCTTTCTCTCTCTCTTTCTCTTTCTCTCTCTCTCTCTCTCTCTCTCTCTCTCTCTCTCTCTCTCTCTCTCTCTGTAAAAAGAGGTATTTGTCTGTGTGCTGACACTAATTGGAGAAGAGCTTTAGGCCTCCCCTGGGCAGCAGCCTCCGGAGCGCAGCCTTGATTAGTGACATCTTAAGAAAGTTAGGGGCGAATCTAAAAGGGGGAATGAGAAGGACAGAGAGGCAATCAGGAAAGACAAACAGAATAAAAGAAAGAGAAGGGGAATGGATGGAGGAGTGGAGAAGCGAGAGAGACTGAGAGACAGATCAGGTTTCGAGAAATGTGCAGATTAACTGCATTTTAAGCGCTGTGATCATAAGGCTACATTTATATCCATTTATAAAAGTTTATTCCAACACTCATTTATCAGAGCCAAGTCACAAATGTGTGGTTTTTTTTTATTTTTAATTTTTTTTTTAAAGACATTTTTATACCACTACAGAATTTTCAATTCTGATTGGTCAGAAAGTGTGACATATTTTCTACAACAGAATACGTTATCATTTCTATCATAACAACGTACACATAGGGACGCTCCAGATAAACTAATGCTTATTTTACATGTGTGGAAGGAGTCTCCAGTGTCAGCGCTTTGTAACAGTCAGAGGTAAAGCTGTAGCTTTAAGTTTTCCGAGGAATTTACATTTTGAGGTGTCTCGGCAACATTTTGTTTTTGTGACTAAATTTCAAGAGAAAAGACAGTAAGGAACGAGTGTTTGTAGATGCTAACTGAAAACTTCTTGGACATTCCATTAAATATAACTATAAATTGATTAAAAAAATATGTATATATATATATATATATATAGTACTGTGCAAAAGTGTTTTTAGTACAAACTTTGTTATAGATTTTTTTATTATTTTATGACGTCTACATGATCAAGTCAGTACAAAAAAACATTTTAGATCCCCAAACATTAGTTTTCTAGCACAAAACGAAATGTTACAGAAAAATGTTTGTACGTCATTAAAGAAAGCAGCGTATTATTACGTAAGAGACACTTTTCAGACAGTAAACACAATGAAGGCTGCTGGGTTTCGCTGCAAAAATAAGAAGCGAGTGCGAAAGTCAAAGTGTCCAGAAGAACTGTGTCTGGTTCTGCAAGATGCTCAATAAAACTCACCAGCTCATTTCCTTATAAAACTGCATTAATTGTACCGGAGACTACTATTTTTATTTATTTATTTTTTGTCACACCAGATATTGACTTTGTTTCATTTACTACTGTTTACTGCTCTTTATGGTATTTTTTTTTTAAAATGTAGAAACATTTAATTTCATTATTTTGAAGCCATCTTTGCTCAACAGCATTTGCTCAAAACTTTTGCACAGTACTGTATATATATATATATATATTCGATTCTGATCGGCTGGAAGGTGTGCATTCAGTTTGGTAGTTCCAGTAATTTTATTCACCATTCTAAATTAACGTGCCGCCTATAATCAGTTGTAACCATAGTAACATACGGTTACAGCTGCATTCAGTAGTTAAACTCAAATCTTCCAAATCTTCGTTATTAGTAGAGACGCGGCAGAGTAGCAGGTAATTCACACACGCAACTTGTCAATGCTGGCAAGTGACCATGGTATAAGCAGGATAATCCATGGCTAGGTGGTTTAAGAGGAATAAAACTCTACAAGATGTGCTGTTATTGAAAATAATCTTCACATTAGTCAAATTAACTCATCATCACAGCAGCACATCGTTGATCATTTTCCTACAACAGCACAACATGGAGTGTTTTAATCCTTGCACGTAAGGTTATAACACACATCGTCATTCTACAGAGTAATAACTGTAATAATACTAGAGATTTCACAGATAGCTGGAGAACACTGTAATTTGAATCACACTGTAACCCTAAATTTAATGAGTTTCGCTCCGTCGTCTGTCACACGGGGCGTCGCGGTGGTGCAGCGGGTGGTGCAGTGCCAACTCTTGAGTGTGTGTGATGGCCAGAATGCAAGTTATTTTGAGAGACAGTCCCTGCTTTATGTAAATGTTGCTGCTTTCTATGCCTAATTTATGACGGGAGATGCGTCTGAGGGCCTGGAATGTAGGACGACATCCTTCGCTTTGCACGTGACCTAGACACATTTTATTCTAGCCACACGCAGACACTCAATAAATCCTGCAGACACGGATGGCTTCGTTGAAATATCTCTAAATATAACAATGATAAGACGATGGATGCATGTTTTACTCTTCATCAACATGTTTTACTCCGGATCCTCTCTCTCAACCTCTCTTGCTGTCTCACACACACACACACACACACACACACACACACACACACACACCCTCTTCGTTTCTTCTTCAGCGTGCTGTTGGCGAAAGGCTAATTCAGGCTCCTCTAATCAATATGCTCGCAACTTATTTAACTAGCAGAGCAGAGTCTGCCGCTGGGGAAGGCGTTTGGAGGAGAGGCTTTCTGTCATTCTGCTCCCTGGGATTAAAACATCAACTGGTTATGAAAATATGCAGGACATAAATAATATAAAGCTCTATATAACTGCTCGAATTCTGCCCACGGTCTCTGAAGTGTTTCATATAATATTCCAGGCAAGAGAAGGATCTCATGGCACATAACACAATGCACATAATTACCTATCTAATCATTTGAATTAGAGGAAGACAGTTGGACACGGCACAGAGGAAGCTACTGTCACCTCGCCTGTAACTCCGGGGACGCTCTGAAAAAACGTCCATGACTCACTCTGCCGCTTTACTCAACTTTAAACACGCATTACGGAAAGAATAAAACACTCAGCGTAATGCTGTTATTAAGAAATAATCGATGATAGCATGGTGTGATGAACTGGACCAATCCAGAATAGATTATTTACTATAACAGCATATCCTCAAGTGCTACTCAATTTGCCAGTGATTACAATATTTTATTCATTAAAGAATGACACGTCATACTTTTTATCCATTCATGGTTACATTTAGTGTTGCCCATGGAACAAGATATCACTTATGTTTTAAACAGTCAATCCACCACACAAGTCCTTGTGTATGTTGTTACTATAGAAACGATGACCTGTTCGGCTGGGCCCGTTAATATGAACCTGCAGTTTGGATTAAAACTGTTACCGGAAATTAACCAACACCTTCTGACCAATCAGAATCAAGAATACATCAGCGCTGTGGTAAAGAGCCAGTCTCTTTTAAATCCTGTGCTATTTAATCTCCAGGGGAATCAAAAATAGATAACAGGTACACTAAGAAGTTATATTAACTCTGATACAAAACTAAAGCTAGTTCTTTGTCAGGTTTGAAAAGACGCGGTCGTATAGGATGTGCAATCCTCACGGAGACACCGCTTTATACGGCGCAGTGAAGAGCTGACCTTGTAGACCGACAGTAAGAGAGAAATAAAGAATGAATGAATGGTTGAAACAGAGAAAAGCCCGAGAAGAGAAAATGCTGTTGACAGAAACAGAGTCGATAGAAAATGCTGACCACTCGACACATTTTTTTCCCCCGTGTCGTCTTCTCGGTGCTCACGTCGGCACTTTCACACAGCCATACGTATCCGTGTGCAAGACACCAAAGTTTCGCTTGAAGTTTTTTTTTTCCCCTTGCAATAGGACAGAAGGAGCAGGTCTAGGACGAGCACGCTGAGGAGGTCAGCAATTTCCATCCATCTCTTTTTAAAAAACAAAAAAAAACCAAAAACCCTAATAATAATAATAATTCAAGTATACCACATACTACATGATTTACTACAATTACACAAACGTATACTTGAAGAGAAGGACCTGATATAATAAGGTAATACGGTTTGTGTCCATTGTTCCGAACAATACGCTGCATTTTGCATTCTTTTGCGTATTTATGAAAGTGTGTATGTGTAATAATACTAGTTCATTTTAAGACCATGGTGAAATGATATGAAATTTTCTGGCGAAGCTTGGTATAGTACATCTAAAAGAACATTTAAACACTACGTGGCGGTGAGGCAGGGGAGGCTTTGGTGAGAATGACGACATTTTAAATATATTATTATTTTTTTGGTGTGCTTTTCAGCAACCTGAAACGCTTAACTGCAACAAAACATAACAAAAAGCAAATGCAAATTTCCGTTGTCCTCGGTCTGGTCAACACAAACAGCCTGTAAGTACGCTTCATATTTAACCACACACACACACACACACACACACAAACACACACACAGATGTAAACAATCACTCATTACCCGCTCGTTCTCTGCAAAACATTCTTTTCTTCTTCTTTTAGCACAGCAGCAATATCAACTGCTATTAATTAAAGAATGAAACATACTTTCTGTCCATTTAATTACATTTAATGATGTGGAAATTTCACAAAACTATTGAGTTCTCATCTTATGTTTCTTGCCGATCTTAAACAGCCATCACCTCACAAGGCTGTCGTTTTTTTCCTCTCTCTTGAAGATAATAAGATTTTTTTTTTTTTTTTAAAAAAGCAACGTCATGCATAAAAAAAAACACAAAATGTAAACTCCTCTGTGCAAAGACTTTCACAAAGCGCTGACGCTGGAGACTCCTTCCGTAACGTTAAATAAACGTCTCTTACGGTAAACTTCACCAAACTGCTTTGAATGGGCTGTTACTATAGAAACATTAATCAGCACCTCTTCTGATCATATTTGAGAATTCAACAGCACTATGTTTTGTTTTATCAGAGGTCAGGCTGTTTTTTATTTATTTATTTATTTTTTTTAAGAGGCCAGGGCAGGAAAACTAGAGGAATTTTATATCAGTAAGGATTTAGGAAATATTTGAATAACCCCTCTTTCAGACAAACCAGTTGCCAACGTTGCTGTTCACGCTCTTCAAAGCTAGCTTTCTCTCCTCGTGTCAATCACAATTCATCCGACGTCATTATGATTAAGGTTTCTGGCATACACAAACATGACTGATTTTTATTTTTTTTATTTTTATTAAAATATGACTCACTGTGGCTGATTAAAAGCAGAAGAAAAGGGGGTGGAAGGAGAGTTGTCATTCTGTTATAGAAAAAAAAA
The DNA here is from genome assembly GCA_023630585.1 of Cranoglanis bouderius. Classification (NCBI taxonomy): domain Eukaryota; kingdom Metazoa; phylum Chordata; class Actinopteri; order Siluriformes; family Cranoglanididae; genus Cranoglanis; species Cranoglanis bouderius. The sequence continues at coordinate 2,943,485 of CM042542.1, read as the reverse complement.
AAAAAAAGATGTCAGAGTGTGTTTATGATTTGTCATTTTTACTCAAAATGCTGAGAAAATAAGAGAGAAAGAAACACACACACACACACACACACACACACACACATAGGCTGAAGAGCAAGAGAGAGAGAGAGAGAGAGAGAGAGAGAGAGAGAGAGGCTGGAGAATTATTTCTCTTGGTGTTTTAGTCAGATTTGTAGGTATCCACACTAAATGCTAACACACTAGATTGACCGAGCTAACACTTAGCATAAAAGTACACCTGCTAAATTATACTATGCTAATGTTGCTAACACTTTTATGTACTTTTAAGAAAACACGGCTAACATACAGTGTTTTAGCACAACATAATCGGAATGGCATTACAGCATACTAAATTTAAACTAACCCTAGCAACAATGCTAACTTTGCTAAGACATTTTATTTGAGAAAATGTATCGCTGACATTTTTTTTTTTTTTTTTGTAAAATGCTAACCCTGCTAACATGATTTAATCCAACCTACAGATTTAAAATGTTTTTTACACTGCTAACTCTAATGCCACATTTTAGTACTGATGAACAAATTTCATTAAAACCAGACAGAGAGAGAGAGAGAGAGAGAGAGAGAGAGAGAGAGAGTGTTCAATGTGATGCTCGCTCCATCATTTATTGATGATCTCTGTGCTGCGATGCTTTTGGGAATCTCAGCCTAGACCAACATTTTTTTTTTTTTTTCACTCGTATTTTGTCTATTTCCATTCATGTATTGTCTTTTTTTTTGGCCTATAAATGTTACATTAGGATTTTAAAATCCAGTCAATGGAGTCGCCTGATTTCTCATTAAGGGTCTAATAACACGTCTGATTAATGCAATGACGGCTTTATTACTTTCTGACTCTGGTGCAGCAGCCAGTGTTTAAGCAGGGCTTTGCATTGAATATTTATTTATTTATTTTTTAATTTACGGTTTTATTATTCGGGTCTTTTTTTTTTTTTTTTTATAGCTTATAATCCAAGTGTACAGCAAGCTGCTTGTTTATTAGTTATTAGATAAATGTCCAGTGTATTTACAACAGAACCACAAACAGTAAAAGAGCCGACGATGAGCTGTGTTTGCTTAACAAATGAAGTGTGGAGCAAAGGACATGTTTTTTTTTTCTCTTATATTTCCAGCATACAGCTAGAACAAAAGGGGCGGGGCTTGTAGTGGATATTGTACAGAACAAACATAGCTGTAACTGTTAATTAGCCGACAATCCTGACAATGTCTATGTATCGTTAAAAGTGTTGGGCTGTAGGACTTGAGTCCAGTCTGGAAACATTTTCTGTATTGACTCTTGGATTTATTGGTATTTGTACTTGAGTGTTTTTTCAGTCTTGGGCATTGGTCTCGTTAAATGTGGTCTTGGTGTTGACAGAGAATTTGCAAAAAATAATGTTTGTGCTGTCTTGTTTGAAAAGAAGCAATTCCTTCTTCTAGAAATCAGCCTAATCGTTGGAGCAATGAACAAAAGAAGCCAACTAGTTGAAGTAAAAAACTTGGAAAGGATTTGAAGGTTTTTCAGTCTCAAGCTTGACTCCCTTTCATTTGGACCGGTCCGGACATGGGTAAGGAAATAAATACCAATCTGAAACTGTATGGGGGGCATGGTGGCTTAGTGGTTAACACTTTTTCTCCGCACCTCCAGGGTTGGAGGTTTGATTCCTGCCTCCACCCTGTGTGCGCGGAGTGTGCATGTTCTCCCCGTGCCTCGGGGGTTTCCTCTGGGTACTCCGGTTTCCTCCTCCAGTCCAAAGACATGCACTGTAGGTTGGTCGGCATTTCTAAATTGTCTTTAGTGTGCAAATGGGTGTGTGATTGTGTGTGTGCGATTGTGCCCTGCAATGGGTTGGCACTCCATCCAGGGTGCCCTTGTGCCCCGAGTTCCCTGGGATAGGCTCCAAGAGATACAGAAAATGGATGGATGGATGGAACTGTACGAGAAAAAAAAATGTGATGTTGCTTCTTAAAACTGTTAGAAACCAAACAGTTGTGAAATCTTGAGAGGTTCTGGCAGTCACTGCACTACTGAAGATCGCTGTTTAGGTAGGGCAGTGAAAATGCAGTATCATCCCAGTAGAGCCTTCAAAGACCACTTCTAACTTTGTAGGGTTCAGAAATAAACTGAAACCTCCATCAGGCGGAGGTACTGAGTGTTTTTGGCAAAATGACAAAAACAGCATTTTCACATGTAGTAAAAAGCCCGAGTATTGTGTAAGCGCCAGAATTCACAAACCTCCACAATAAGCACACATTCTCCCATTTCTCCTCCATAACTTGCTTTATTAATATTCAAAAAGAACAATTCTCTCACAGCAGGCCCGTCATCCGTGATCTGAAACCCATCACAGAATAAACGGAGTCAGTTTCTCTTACATATAAAGCTGCGACAAAATGCATGTTCTCTTTACCACAAGGCGCCTTTGAAACACAATGTTCTCTTTTTTTAACGCTCCCCACGTACAAAACCAAGCACTTTATTTCCATGATCGCTTTGTGCTAGCATGCCTTAATGCACACGGCGTGAACCCTTGCTTGACTGGCACGCCGGCGTTAGGGAGCAGCAGCTTAGCGAGTTCAGAAAGGCCAACTATTAAGTGTGACAGGCTAAACTCTTCAAAGCGCCGATGTCTCGTTAGAGCTCACGGCGGGAGTCGGAAATAAATAAATAACCCTTTTTATCGGGGGGGTGGGGGGGTAGGTTAGGCGCTACGGGGAAAAGAAATCAACATTCTGACATTCGGTTTGTCTAACAATGTGCCGACTGCCTGGGATTTTAAAAGATTAAAACGTCTTTCTCTTTCACTTCTCCTTCTTTTTTCCCCCTCCTCACTCTTTTTTTTTTGTTCCCATCTCATTAGAACATGTCTTTCGTGACTTATCATTGTCAAGTGTATTTGAAACCTTTGTGTTTCCTGCTGGTTCATAGTAATTTGCATTTCTTTCAGAGAGACATCTTGTTCTGGATGTCAGTACAAAGACATTCTTCTACTTCCAATTCTTCTTCCTTTTTTTTTTTTTTTTGGTACCTAATTTGAGACTTATGTGTCTTGCACATACTGGAGTGTGATTATTAGATATGGCACTGGATTAGCCATTACGCTGCTAGGAGCATCTTGATTTCAGAAAGACTCAAAATGCATAATCAGACTTATCTGATTCTCTTATCGCATTTCTCTATGACAACTGTGAATTATGGGTAAATGTCTGCCAGAAAAGGCAATTGGTTCATGAGTGGAGTGAAGGGCCGGCCTGACAAGAACGGACATCGATAGCGCCACGTATCATCTACGTAGCAAACCGTTTTATGGTGCTTTCATGCTTAGTCTGTTTGCTGAGTCTGAATCAGAGCAAAATTGATACGTTTGGTTCATTTGTTATTTGATTTGGACATAATCGAATGAACCACAAAATAATTCCTCAGTGAGAAAAATGTAGGTGGAAAAGTTAAATAACCTTTGAGTTGAAATCACAAATATGATCAATAACTGAATAAATTATTAGATAATTCCATAAATAACTAGATCAAAACATTTTGTGCATTGTGGTAAAAAAAAAAAAATGCATTGTCACGTTTTGTGTATCGTGATACGACTCAGTAAAGTTACAAATCCAAACAATTAGTTAAAAAAGGTTCTTCTGACTAATCCGATGGTGCATGTGGTCCGACGTTTCTTCAGTTCCCCGCTCACAACTTTAGTTCCTGCTTCCAGTTAGTTCCCATTTACTGTTTGATGCACAAAAACAGAATAGCCATACAATAGTATCATCTTATCTTGTCATATATGGCCTTCTATTAACTGTGTATAGAGATATCAGGAAGAAAAATAAAGCTTGGAAGGATGTAGTGGAGATTGTTGGTTCCTCTGGTGAGTGTATGTAGCCAGTACATCTAGCTTGCTTTGCTAATCTGGCAATGAAGCTTGTACGAAGCTGGGTATCTAACATAATTTACACAATCAATTTTCACACTAGAACACACATTAGTGCGTTATGTAATTTGAAGGCAAAACGTGGCAGATCATACACAGGATATCATCAAGGAAACCTCATGGCTCAGAACTTACAAACTGCAAGACTTCACAATAATCTCTCAAGTCCCAGTGGTTTATATAGTATGTAAACAGGAAGTGTGTGAACAGCCGAAGAAGTGGCTTAGAACTCAGGTGAGGGTGCCTTCTGGAGGTCTGTGGTGGAAATGGCCACTCTGGATGTTACAAGATACTACTTTAGGTACTACTGTACAGCTGGACAATAACACCCACAAGAGACAAACTCCAAGCGTCACGAGCGACTTGATCCCCCGCTAGTGTGAACACAGAGTTAGTTCAGCAGCTCACATCTACAAACCAAAAACGCATGGCATGTTTGATTCACTTCCAAACATGCAGTCGAGTTGATTCAGAGTCAAGTTGCTTTCTCACTGTGCTAGAGTTCACTCGGATGCTTAGCGAGATCACCTTACTCAGACGCTCTCGGACCCGAGCGTGATTGCTGTGTTCTCACCTGCCTAAAGAACGGCACCTCGCGGGAAAACACAGCGGGATTACAAAGGAAATAAATACACACCCTGCATATGTGAAAGCACCCTGAAGGCACCTTCACACAAATTCACACGCGTGAATCACACGCAGTGTTTGAACCCTGGGTGGATTCTCAGCACTCAGCATTCTGGAGATACTCAGGAAGGAACAGTGGTGGCTCAGGAGGTGATGGATGTTTCCCAATACTCTAATTAAAGCCTCCTTGATCCTGCGCCCTTCAGCCCGTGACCTGGAAATTGATCGAAGCCCACCATTTTTAGGAACTAATTAATTGTTTAAACACTTTCAGGGGAAATAATGAACAAGAAGAGAGGAATATTAATTGCATTAGAAACAATGGGTACAAATAAAAACCCGGAATAAATAAGGAATGATACTGTATATGAGGGTGGCGTCCCCTCGCCAGCCTCTGTTTTTCTCTTTCTTGGAGTTAATAAGACAAAAAAAGCTGAAGCTTGTCTTGTTTCTCGTGTCAGAAAACTTAGCTACGGCTTCACCTCGGAATGTTTCATAGCTCTGACACTGGAAACTCATTCCATAAATGTTAAATAAATGTCTCCATACAGAAAACAATACTATATTAATGATGTGACATCAACCTGAAATGCAGGTCAGTCATATACATTTCAAATTGTCCCAGAGGTTCAAAATATACCTGACTTCAAATCGTTCTTTGAAATAAAACTCAACCCAGGACCACTTATATATTTATCAAGATTTTTTTTTAATTTATTATTATTGATAATCTATTCCACCACAAGTGGGTGTCTGACTGGACTCCTTTATTTCATATATACTTTTTTAAAATCTTTTATTATTTGATGCAGTATTTTCTGTTCTTTTATTAAAATGTCTTACACTAAATAATTAAATAATTAATTATTAATCTCTCTTTCCTTTAGTTACTGAGGAAACTGAAGTATTATTCTCAAGAAAACAGGTGTAATTCATTATTTTTGTCATAAAATAAAAAGAAAATACACGTGACTCTAAATATAAACATTTAATTGTGCATTTATTTATTTATCCATGGACAAGAAGCCATAATCCATAAAATAACATCACTGTGGCTGCTGACTGTGTGGATTTTATTAACCAAAGGCATCACTACAAACTCACACACACTGATTCAGCACAACATCCATATTAACTCTAATAGGTATATGCGATTGCAGCGAATTTCATACCAGCTCCGTTATGAGAAAAGCTACAAACCATAACCCCTACGTATTCCGCACCCTAACCTTCACCTTTATCAATTTAGATCCATGCAAATTCTTATGGATTTTCAATCTTGAGCTTGCGTTAACCTTTTCTGTGTAACATATATGCATGGTCAATTGGCGTAAATTGGCAACACTGATTTTCCAGCCATTTTTTTCATTACGCATGCACAGAATATAAAGTTCTGAAAAGTATCAAAAAGTGATTGGTTAATTTTTTTTTTTTTTTTTGCCAAACTTTCAACATCCTGCAGGGCTCAATTATTTAATGCAAAGAATACAGCACAACAGCAAACAAAACAAAACAAAACCAAAAAAAAAGTGACCAGCTAACTCTCTGAAAGGAGATCAGAGAAGCAACCACGAGACCAAAGGTAACTCTGAAGTTGCTGGACAGATCCAGATTGAAGATCCTGTTCACAAGACAACCCGAACCCGGACACTCCACAAAATTGTGCGTTATGGAAGAGTAAGAAAAAGAAAGCCATTATTGAAAGAAAAAGACATACACAGTCCCGTTTGGAGTTAGCCAAAAAGCATGCTGGAGACTCAGCAATTATTTCGGAAAATGTTCGCTGATCTGATCTAAGGCCAAAAATGAACTTCTTGGCACAAAGTTCTACAGTACATTTGGCAGAAATCCAACACTGTTCATGAAGTTCTGTGAAGCATGGTGGTGGAAGCGTCATGTTGTGGGGAGGGTACTTAGGACCCCCGAAAGGTTTAGAACATCCCTGCCTCTTTGTAATGGTCTTTTCTTATGAAAGAGACACAATTTTTAGCTTCCAAATTGTATACAAGTGCATACTAGTGGTAATTACAATTCTATGTAACAACTATAAAAAAAAATTCTTCATTAGATACTTCCCTACTCTTACTTTTACCTGCTTCATTTTTTTTTTTTCAATGTACTTCTACTAAAGGGTTGTTGTGGCTGGTTGGTTGATTGTATATTCATACCTGCACTTAACGCTGTCCACTTGCGATGGTATGACCTGAGATTGATGGAATATGTAATAATTATGTGGCTTCACTCCTCATATATATACAGTACTGTGCAAAAGTTTTAGGCACATGAAAACAAGAAATGCTGTAGAGCAAAGATGCCTTCAAAATACTGAAATTAAATGTTTCTACATTAAAAAATAAAATACAGTAAAGAGCAGTAAACAATAGTAAATGAAGTCAATATTTGGTGTGACTGACTTGATCATGCAGAAGTCATAAAATAAAATAAAAATCTATAACAAAGTTTGTACTAAAAAAAAAATAAAGTGCCTAAAACTTATATACTGTAAATATATGCATTAGCATATATGTGTGGCAGTCTGGGAAAACCTGTCACATTTTGATATGGCTGAATTCTTAACAGCCATAAAAGATAGTCAAAATATGGGTTTCCCACCTATAACATATCCACTTTCAGAAAATATAAACATATTCAGCTGAAATGGTGTGCAAATGCTTTTGTTTACTTTTTAATTTTTCCTAAGCGATCCTATCTTCTTGGAAACAGCACGTTGTTCAAGGAGCCAGAGTAACAAATGATAGCAGTAAGAACAGTCAGTCTGCATGAAGATGCCTAAAATCTAGCTAAGTATGATTTCCTCACATGGTCGATGCTAGACTTTGATTAAGCTGTTGGATAGCTACGTGCGTTAGCAAATCGGACACAAGCCTAATCAAGTGTATGCTTTTAATGCTCACTATGTAAACCAGGGAAACATGAACAGAGCTAAACGGCATTTTTCATGACGTCCCTGATTGAATAATGCTAATACGTTACTTTTTTTTCGTTATCCGTATCATCATCAGGATCGACGAGCAACCAAGAAAATGGTATTGGTGCATTTTTAGTTTAAACACAGTGATCCATTGGCTCCAGTTAAATTGAAATTGAACAGACCACACAGCTGTGTTTGCAGGAATGATCCATGTCTGTAAAGGACAGGCGTGATGGGAGTGTTTACACAACGACATGACTATTGACTGAGTGAATACACAGCGCAATAGTGGCATTTAGCTAACTTAAACTCAAATTAGACTTGGAGAAAATGGCAACAGACCAGGGCGGACTGCATGAAGGTTAATCCGATTAAAGTGTGTGCACAGGTGTGTGTGTGTGTGTGTGTGTGTGTGTGTGATACATGTGTGCCGGATGGGGAACGAGGACTTGTTTTTATCTGCAGTGAGAAGTTGATGTTAGTAAAGGTCTCTCCGCACTGCAGAAGGTTGTTAATGCCAGGAGTGCGTGAGAAAGGATTAAAGGACTTCTGATGATTAGGAAATGCAGCGAGATCTTGGGAAGTTAAATGCCACGCTTTAGAATGAAACACAAACAACCAAAAAAACACACATACACACATTGAGAATACAAAGAATGAATGCCCTAACTTTGTGTGGGGGTGGGTGTGGCCTATGTGGCCTTCAGTCTTAGTGAAAGAGGCGTGGCCTTTGAACTTGCCAATCCCATAGAAAGGTTTGTGCCTGTTAGACACAATGGAGGAGGTGTGGCCTCTGTGTTTGTCAGTCTCAGTGAAGGGGACATGGCTTCTGTGCATTTCGGTCCCAAAAAGAGGCGTGGCCATGATGCCTGTTAGCCACAGTGAAGGAGGTGTGGCCTCTGTGCATCCTAGTGGATGAGGTGTAGCCTCTGTGCCTGTCAGTCTCATCGAAGGGGATGTGGCTTCTGTGCCTTTAGGTCCCAAAAAGAGGCGTGGCCATGATGCCTGTTAGTCACAGTGAAGGAGGTGTGCATGTTGTTCCTAGTGGAGGAGGCATGGCCTCTGTGTCTGTCAGTCCCAGAAAAAAGGTGTGGCCCCTGATCCCTTCTGTTTATCATTTCTATTATAGCAGACATGGTGTTTGTGCTTTTGAGTCCTAGTAGAGGACGCGTGGCATCTGTGTCTGTCAGTCACAGTAAAGGAGGCGTGGCTTCTCTATATGTCTGTCTGCCTCTTTTAATGATGAATACAGACACAACACAAGCACATCAATGCCCACATCAGTCCAACTGAAAAATAATGCTTACTATCGACCTCTAGATAGGGCTGAACATTCAGAGTTGTCACTGTGGAGGGTGTGGCCTTTACTACATGTAAGGCCCAACTTCACTGAAGGAGGCATGGCCTAATTTCTCCACTTGTGAGAGAAATATAATTGGGACATCAGTTATCAGTCCTGCTTATTTCTTCTGTCGGTTTTTAACAGTAATCTGAAGCGTCTAATGAATGTGCAGTGTGTATGCTAACATTTAAAGCTTGATGCACTGCGATGTTCCTGACACGTGTATTCAAATCAGTAGATTGCCATCAATTCACCATGCCTCCTGTGACTCATTCACATTCATACACTCTGCCATGCAGCCAGCCGATAGGCTTTTTTGTGAAAAAAAAAAAAATGTTTCATCGCATTGTTCTGGTTCGACGGGCCTCAGACGAAAAGAAACAGCGTTCGGCTAAAAAGCAAACTCATTATCCTGCGATGGTGACGGTGGCGTTTGAAAACGGCGTCGGATTCTAACGTCGAGCAAGTCAATTTCTGCGTATGAAAGGACTTGTGGGAAGATAATACAGGGCCAATTTGCACTCAATCGAAACGTGTGTTTCCTTTTGAATTTGCCCCAGATTCATCCAGTCTCGCTGAAGTGCCTGAGCTGAATAACGAGCGCCGGAGAATTAGAGGCCTTTCTTTATTCCGCGATACGAAGCCTTCATCTGAGCTTTAAACTTCTCCGTGCAGCGGGTCCCCCGGGGCTTCGATGGTGTGAGACGTAATAATAAAACCAAATAGCAGCTTCATTTTATTGTTATTCCACGCTTCTTTGCTCTGTTTAAATATCTCATGGTAATTTAAATCTCTTAGGAAGAATAAGCTGAAAGAAGGAGAAGGAGGCTGGTAATGAATGTTTATGCGTTTTGGGACCCAGGGGGAGCCGTTCAGACAGGTGTTTGAGGCCCAGCTGTGTGTGTCTGCATCTGTGTGTGTGTGTGTGTGTGTGTGTGTGTGTGTGTGTGTGTGTGTGTGTGTGTGGGTGTGTGATTGTCTAATTAGAGCATGTAAGATATGATTAAGATTTCCTCATTTTTGCCCCAGATTTCTAAATTTGTCCCGATGTCTTCTGAAATCTCTAAACAAATAACGGGATATCAGTTTGAGCCGTTATTTCCCATCAATCAGTGAACAAAGACGGGAATAAAACTCGTATGTGACACAAAATAGAGAGGATTTGGGATTCACACACACACACACACACACACACACACACACACACACACACACACACACACACACACACAGAGTAAATGATGAGTTTTATGCATTTAATTGGGTGAAGAATGACATGTACAATTCAGGAAATAAAAGTACATCGTTTAAACATTTCGTATACACGCTCACCGGCCACTTTATTAGGAACACCTGTAACCCTGCTCATTGGTTATCCAGTCAGCCAATCATGTGGCAGCAGTGCAATGCATGAAGTAATTCAGAAACAGGTCAGGAATGGGGAAAAGTGTGACCTCGGTGGCTTTAACCGTGGCGTGGTTGGATTTTTTTGGGAAACTGATGATCTCTTGGGATTTTCACCCTGAACAGTCTCTTCGGTTTACACAGAATGGTGCGAAAAACAACAACAACAACAACAACAACAAAAAAAAAAAACATTTTCATGTTGATGAGAGAGGCTGAACATCTTTGAAATGGTTCAGACTGACCGGAAGGCTATGATTACTAAAATAATCACTCAGAAAAGCATCTCAGAGCATGTCGAACCTTGAGGTGGATGGACTACAACAGCAGAAGACCACACTGCTTCCAATGCTGTCAGGCAAGAACAGGACTCTGAAGCTACAGTGGGCTCATCCATACTGGATGGATTAACATCATCTGGTCTTCTACCTCCTACTAAACAAATAAATAAATACACACTTTTTAAAAAATTCACACACTTTCTTTGTAAACCTGGTTCCTCCAGAGGAAAAACATGTAATTTTACATTTTTTTCCTCCCAGGTTCTTTCAGAATTTATTAAATAATAATAATAATAATAATAATAATAATAATAATAATAATAATAATAATAATAATAATAATACATTTTCACCATCTTTTGTTTCCATGAAGCCTGTGTGAACAGGATGCAGTCCTTATAAGGAGCTCAACACTCACACACACACACACACACACACACACACACACACACACACACACACACAAAGTCATTTCAGTCCAGGTTTGAGTACTTTGATATCAGAGTTGACTGACGCACCACCCACACAATTTATGAAGCAGAGGTTCTCTCGATCTGACTCTCTCTCTCTCTCTCTCTCTCTCTCTCTCTCTCACACACACTCTCTCTCTCCCTCTCTAACACACACACACTTCTCTCCTTTTCACTTTTGATCATGGAGGAGAGTCAGTGTGCAGGGCTCTATGTCTCTTTTCTTCTGATCATGCAGGGCTAGTGAGAGAGAGAAGAGATAGCCAGTCCTCCACCCACTCTCTCTCTCTCTCTCTCTCTCAGTTCTGTCCTCATCTCTCCTGCTCTCATGTTTTCTCAGCTCTGCTTCTCTCATACCTTTTCTTTTTCAAACACTCCTCTCCTTTTTCTCTTTTTAACCCCATTTATTTCTCTTGAACTTAAATTGTACTCTTTCTTTCTCTCTCTCATCTTTTTTTTCATTTCATACAATTCTCTCTTTATCTCTGCTCCTTTGTCTCTCTCTGTCTTTTCATCTGTCTGTTTTTCTTTCTGATGCTCTCACTCTCTCGCGCATCATCTTTCTCTTTTCCTCTGTAATTCATTTCCACCTTTCTTTCCTATTTTTCCTTCTTGTCGTGTCTCTCCAACTTTCTCTTTCTCATCCCATCCTTCTCTTTTATCTCTCTCAGTCTCTTTCATTTCTCATCTCATTCTTTGCGCATATTCCTCACTCTACCCAGTCTACATCTCTCTATTTCCCATCTTTCTCTCGTTTTTTTCTTTCTCTTTCTTTTCCCACCTCTCTCTTCCTATTTCTCATGCTCACTCTCTTTCATTTCATCTCATCATGGTCTCTCTCTCTCTCTCTCTCTCTCTCTCTCTCTCATCACATTATCCACTCTGCCTATTCAAAGCCACTTCTTCTGTGTGTGTGTGTGTGTGTGTGTGTGTGTGTGTGTGTGTGTGTGTGTGTGTGTGACTGATTGATGCTACACCTGTCACTCAATGCAGGTGTCAATCAGCAACCCATCTGTTATGTAACACACATTGGGTAAGATAGTTTGGACCATCCTCATCATCATTGTCATCATCATCATTCTCGTGATGATTGATAAGTGTAGCCATGATTTCCTCCAACACGCTTCACATGATGATGAGACATGAGTCACGTCTCCAACATACTACATAATGAGGATAATGATGATGGATGGAGGCAGCTGTCCACGATAGTCCTTCGAACAATAGCAGCAACCAATTTCTGCTGTTAAACAATCACACGATCAAGCTGCAGCATCGTCACCATGGCAACCAGGCTGCCTCAAACGTGTGTGTGTGTGTGTGTGTGTGTGTGTGTGTGTGTGTGTGTGTGTGTGTTCGCTCTCTCAGGCTGCGAGCTCGGTTAAATGCTTGCCGGTGAAATGGATGAGTGGTCAGGTGTGAAATTACAAACTCTACCCAAAATCCCATCAAGCATGAGCACACACCTACACACACACACACACACACACACACACACACACACACACACACACACACACACACACACACTCTGAAATGTGCTAGGCCTCACCGGCAACACTTAAACAGTAAAACACACTGACAAACTGATGAGTACACCAAACGTCAACAGTACACTGGTGTAAATAAGAGATTCATAACAAGCACACTTTCTGAATCGTTAAATTCATGACATAAAACTCTGACCACGCCCATCCACATCTACAGACACTAACCACACCCATCCACACATACATCCACTCGCCTGTCAGCTTCCTGAATCATTCTAACCACACCCACCCACTTCCAGAGTACTGTAACCACACCTGTCCACTTCTATGGAGACTCTGACCATGCCCATCCACTTCCAAAGTACTGTAACCACGCCCGTCCACTTCCACAGTACTGTAACCACACCTGTCCACTTCTATGGAGACTCTGACCATGCCCATCCACTTCCAAAGTACTGTAACCACGCCCGTCCACTTCCACAGTACTGTAACCACAACTGTCCACTTCTATGGAGACTCTGACCATGCCCATCCACTTCCAAAGTACTGTAACCACGCCCGTCCACTTCCACAGTACTGTAACCACACCTGTCCACTTCTACAGAGACTCTGACCACGCCCATCCACTTCCACAGTACTGTAACCACGCCCGTCTACATCCACAGTACTGTAACCACACCTGTCAACTTCTACGGAGACTCTGACCATGCCCATCTACTTCCACAGTACTGTAACCACACCTGTCCACTTCCACAGTACTGTAACCACACCTGTCCACTTCAACTGAGACTCTGACCACCCCCATCCACTTCCACAGTACTGTAACCACACCTGTCCACTTCTACGGAGACTCTGACCACCCCCATCCACTTCCACAGTACTGTAACCACACCTGTCCACTTCTATGGAGACTCTGACCACACCCATCTATTTCCACAGTACTGTAACCACACCTATCCACTTCCACAGTACTGTAACCACACCTGTCATACACCTGACCATGCTTATCTTCACTCAGTCACTCCTGACCATGCCCACCTGCTTCCCCAGTCACTCTACCCATGCTCATCCACTTCCTGAGACACTCTGGAATAAACACAAGCATAGTCATCCAGAATGTGAAAACAATTTGTCTGGCAAAAAGCCCACTTCAAAACAAACTCATATTGGTGACCTTTAACTTTGCAAAATTTGCAAACCTTGGAAGTGAGAGCCAAGTAATGCATGAGTGCATTAAAGAAAAAACACAAGCATAATCAAAATATGAAACAAAAAAAAGACTAATTATTGGTCTAATTTACTGTGTGCTCAATTACAAACAGCTTCAAGTGCTGAACTTTATGAACTTTATGAAGCTGTTCACAGTAAGAGAAGTTAGAAGGTACAAAATGAGAACAGATTGTCTCTAACAAAATATGTTTTTAGTGCTTTTATGGTTTATTATCTTGCAGTATTGCACTGTCTGTCACTAAGGGGGATGATTTTATTATCCAGTTTTATCCATAAACGCCCTATAAGGAACTTATATCATATATCAGCGTGCTGTAAGATGTTTGTTGCAATCCATGTAAAATAAAGAAAGTCTAGGAAAGAGCCACAGAGCTCCAGGACCAGCTTCCAAGCACACAGATGTACACTAATCATCCACAACATTAAAACCACTGTCAGGTGAAGTGAATAACAATGATTATCTCATTACAGTGGCACCTGTCAAGGGGTGGGCTATATTAGGCGGCAAGCGAACAGTCAGTTCTTGAAGTCGATGTGGTGAAAGCAGGAAAAATGGGCAAGCGAAAGGTTCTGAGCGACTTTGACAAATTGTGATGGCTGGACGACTGGGTCAGAGCATCTCCAAAATGGCAGGTCTTGATGGCAGGGTAATGGGTGCCCAAGGCTAATTAATGTGTGTGGGGAGTGAAGGCTAGACCGTCTGGTCACAGAAGAGCTACTGTAGCACTAATTGCTGAAAAAGTTAATGTTGACAGAACACACAGTGCATCTCAGCTTTCTGTGTATGGTGCTGCGTGGTTGCAGAATGATCAGCTGCAGAGTGCCCATGCTGACCCCTGTCCACTTCCGAAAGCTCCTACAATGGGTACGTAAGCATCAGAACTGAACCATGGAGCAATGGAAGAAGATAGTATGTTAATGGCAGTGGTAGATCAGTTCGTAAGACATTGGGCTACTGATTGGAAGGTCATGAGTTCAAACCCCAGCATTACCAAGCCACCACTTAAGGGCCCTTGAGCAAGGCCCTTAATGCTCAGATGCATAAATGTCAGTCACCCTAGATAATGGCATTTGCCGTAAATGATGAATCATATTTTCTTTTACATCATGTGAATGTCCGGGTGTGTGTGTATCACTTACCTGGGGGAGATGGTACTCGGATGCACTATGGGAAGAAGGCAAGCCAGCGGAGGCGGTGTGATGCTCTGGGCAATGTTCTGCTGGAAAACTTTGGGTCCTGGCATTCATATGGATGTTACTTTGACACGTACAACCTACCTAAACATTGTTGCAGACCAAGTACACCACTTCATGGCATTCTCTAAAGGCAGTGGCCTCTTGCGCTCTGCCACATTGCAAAAATTGTTCAGGAATGGTTTTGGAACATGCTAAAGAGTCCAAGGTGTTGACTCGGCCTCCAAATTCCCCAGATCTCAATCCGATCGAGCATCTGTGGGATGTGCTGGACAAACAAGTCCGATCCATGGAAGCCCCACCTCAAAACTTACAGGACTTAAAGGATCTGCTGCTAACGTCTTGGTGCCAGATACCACAGCACACCTTCAGAGCTCTTGTCTCGAATTGGCCTTGATCGTTTTCTTTTATTCCAGAGTTGCTTAATATCTTACACAGTATTTTCCAGTGTCTGTGTGAGATTATGTTAAATGTGACCTTCTTGTTATTATTTTTATTGTTTCTTTTCGAACGTTATTTCATTTATAATTATTTCTTTTTGATTCGAAATGTACCGCAGCATCCGTGGGAATGTACAAACTAAGACTTTAATTTTACAAGAAAGCTTGTGCATATGTCAATAAAGTTCTTGTTTCTTTAATCTATTTTTTTTTTTTTTATTGCAGTGTGGGACATCATTTCTTGTGCTCAGGGAAAAAAAAGGTAAATTTCAGACTGAGATACTTCCATCCAGATGGTGTTGATAATCCAGTGGTCATGAAATGGAGGTCAGAGGCAGCCAGCGTGTAGATAAAGCATTCCAATGGACTGATGACACGAGTTCAACACAAGACAAAGCAATTAATCTGAGTGAGAAAGCTTGTCATCAGCGTAAACTGATCAGTATATACACACACACACACACACACACACACACACACACACACATAGCCGGGTGTTCTCGCCTGTCACTCCATTTAGCAGACAGATTGTGTGTCATGTTCGTCTTTTGTTCCCGAGCACCGTGACACAACCCATTTGTAACGATGACGTGTGTCGACACAAACGTCCACGACTCTAACTGAAACCTCAAACCACATAAAAGATGTTCGATTTGCTTTCACGTAACTCGGAGAATCTGTTTCTTTTCCAGATCCATACGTTCACCTCTGACTCCTCCTTCCTTCTGTCTCCTCCATGCTGAATAACTCCACTAAGCAAAGCAAAAAAAAAAAAACCTCCATCAGGATTCCTCTGCTCACTCGCATCTCTCTCATTGCCTTTCTGCTTCTTTCTTTACCTCCATTCGTCTTTCAGCATCTCTCTCCATCATCCCGGCCTGCACTGCCTGCATGTATTACTGTGTGTGTTTCATCATTTCTTTCCACTTTCTCTTTCCCTCTCTCCTAATACCTCTGTCTGAGTGTAGCGTAACCTCTCTGTCTGTCCTTTGATCCTGTTTTTTTTCCCCCCCTCTCTAATCCTTCTGACTTTACCTTCTCTCCCTGCTCCTTGACTTTTCTCACTCATCACTCATCACTGTCCTATATTTTTCCACTTTCCTCTCCCCATGTAAGCATTTTAAAGTATGTTTGGTGGCCCTCTAAAGTGTTAGATCTGCTTTTCACACCTGCTTCTGTCACCCTACACACACAGCCGCTTTTCACAAAAAGTTCAGTGGTCGAATTCCCAAAGGTTCATGCCCCAATTCCCCAATCCCAAACTTCTCAAATGATTTTAAATTAATAAATAGAATAATATAATAAAAAATAAATAAATAATAAATACAATTTCTAAATGGTCAAGATCGTACATCTCGAAATGCTCAAATGGTGAAAATGTTGAATACCCATATTCTCAAATTTCCAAAGGCTTTAATTGCTAAATGCTCAAATGGCAAAATTTACAAATGATAAAATTCTTGATTGTCAAAATTTCCAAATGATCAAATCGCCAACATTTCGAATGACCCAATTCTCAAATGCTTAAATATCCCAAATGCACAAAATGGTCAAAAGCACAAATTCTTACATGCCCAAATGGGCAAATTCAAATCTTAGGCTTCTAACAAGTCAAATTTTTCAAATGCTTAATTTTAAAATATCTAAATTACTAAATTTCCATTCCAAATTCTCATATGTTCAAATACCTGGCTAAATTTCCACATTCCCAAACATCCAAATGCTCAAAATTCTAAAATAACCAAATGCACAAATTCAAGAATATCTATATACCTACATTTACAAAAGATTTAAGTTCTAATTGTTCAAAATCCAAAATTCCCAACGTCCCAAATGACCAAATTACAAAATGTCAAAAATCCCCAAATACCCAAATGCCAAAGTAGGCAAATTCAATGCTCAAATTCCAAAATAAATAAATAAATAAATAAATAATCCGAATTTCCCAAGCAAACAACTGTCTAAATTATGAAATACATTAATTACTAAATTCCAGAATTCCCATAGGCACAAATGCTCAAATCTGTTCCTGCACAAATGGTTAATTTTAGAAATAACAACATTCTCAAATACCTAAATGCTCAAATTCTCCAATGGCCAAATGCATGAATTATTTAAAATGTCAATAAGGATTTGTAAATCGTTATAAATTATTTCTAGATATCAAATAAATAATAAGCAATAAATAAAAAAAAATTAAAAAATCCCACATGATCGAGTGTTTTAATTACCAAATGCTCAAAATGCCCAAATTCTGAAATTCCCAAGCACTAAGCCATCCTAAAGCAAGGCCAGGCCTGAATGGATCTGAACTGTCGGCTAATGATGAATATCTGAATAATAAATGTAAGGCAACTCGTGTGTAAAATTATGAATGGGTAAAGCTGAGGTGTAGCAGTAGCACCTTTATATAAGGCATACGTAAAATAAATATCACAGAGTGCTGTGATAGAGAGGTGTGTGTGTGAGAGAGAGAGAGAGAGAGAGAGAGAGAGAGAGAGTTGAGAGAAAAGACGAGAGCTGTGAATAAGAGGTGTGTAAGTGTGTACTGAGGCTGAAAAAATGCGTAAACAGTTTTAGCCTGAAGAAGTGGAACGTCAGCACTTGTGTGTCAATCTGGAGTTGTGTTGTGCTTCGAACTGATTTCACAACCATTTTTTAAAGCCATCTTTAATGATCACGCTAGGCTGTTCCTGCAGGGTGATTTCAGTGTGTGTGTGTGTGTGTGTGTGTGTGTGTGTGTGTGTGTGTGTCAGTTCTATTTATTGTTAGCAATCCATCAGTCAGATGGAGATGATAAGTCTATTAATGAGGAAAGCTATCGGGCAAACAGTTCATATGTCGAGGTGCGTATCTCAGTGACATTTAAAACAACCAAACATTTCCGAATGATGCCGATACAGATGCTTATCCCGGCAGTGGGAAGTTGGAAACTCGGAATTACGTCATTTTTGACCTCCATGAGTGCAAACTACAAAGTGGAGAAAAGAACATGAACATGTCTACAGAGCATACTGTAACTCATTTAAAGATAAGAGGTGCTACTTTGTTCACCGTTGACGCTGTGAGCAGCCATGTTGGTTTGACATCACTTGCTGAACTCTGGGTTTAGGGGACAGTCCTGCTGTAAGTTTCCAGGTAGAAATTTCTTGTTGAGGGAATTCTTTGTTTTTTTGTTTTTTTTTTTTCTATGGAAAAATGATTCAAAAGACCTCCTTCACAACGGCTTTAAAAATTGGCTAACTGTTTGCTAAGCTATCTAACATTACGACGAGGCGTGGTGTGACGACGTGGAGTTACTGTTACTACAACGATACAACTATTTTTAAGTCGTGTTTCTATCACTCTTGGATTCTGCTACAGGCTAATATCTAGTGAATTTATAGAGTGATCTCATCCAGAGTACAGTCTAGCAGCTCATTCTGAGTGGCTTTAGGTTTTCAACTTTACTCAAGGTAATATCATTAGCCTTAACATGGGTGCCAGGTTTCAGTAACATTTCCCCCCCCCCCAAAATACAACTTGGGAATTTGGGAATTGGAAAAGGGAAACTCAGCCATTACAATGGCATACAAATATTCCCATATAGACAAGTGTCCAAATTCTTTACTGGGTCAAGTGGCTAAATTCAAACATCCCCAAATTCTTAAATGGCCAAATGATTACATTTTCAAGCGATTTAAAGTCGTAAACCCGCAAACGCTAAAATTCTCAAATAAAGCCAATTTTCAAAAGCCAAAATCTTCAATTGCTCAAATTTCCCAAATACCCATACATTCAAATGCTAAAATTGTTACATGCACAAATGGGTAAGTTCAGTACTCTATATAAATTACCAAAATTCCCATACGCTCAAATATTCAATCGGCCAAATGCACAAATGATGAAACTTCAAAACCCGAGTTTCACACGTCATTTCTGACATTATCCACTCCCTTTCCAATCTTTGCAACATACAGTACTGTATCTTATAATAGAAATGCTTCTGTAAATCATAGATACACCACCTGCGCTTACACCGTGCCTTTGTTTGTGGAAATGTATTTAGTTTGAATTAAATATATTTGATTATGATTTAATTATGATTATTTCCTATCAAGCAAGACTCCACAAAGTATTTTTAATCTGGCTAATCCATCATCAACTGAGCATGAGGCAGCTTGATTCCTGCTCCAATAGGCCTCTATTAGCGTTTGTTGCAGTTCCCGTTTTTGACCACTAGGAGCAATAATAACTATGGAGCTAAATGGGACAGGTAACACGCTGCCCAACGATTACGCAACATCTAGAAATTGGCTTATATCTGACAAATAGTGTCCATTTTAGCCAAAAGAATAAATGTAAATAAAAATTAAATAATACAAATAACAAAAGCCATTTTCATTTTCTAGCAAATCGTATCATAAACAATTCTTTTGTTTTAATAAAACAAAAAAAAGTGACCAAATAGAGAATGAGGTGTACTGAAGAGTCATTCTTACGTATAACCTGCAGCAGAAATGTGTCCTTATTGAGTCTCTCATTTTGTCACGCATGCACACACACACACACACACACACACACACACACACACACACACACACGTACACACCCACACACACCCACAGACGCACACACGTCCCCATCCACCTTATTCTGCCATTATGGGGTCACCTCGGCCGCAGATTCAATTTACCCTCATTATCATCTCCATGCAAATGGGTCGTCACAGCAACACGAACATAATAGAATGAGTGTGTGTGTGTGTGTGTGTGTGTGTGTGTGTGTGTGTGTGTGTGTGTGGTTGCCTCCTGATGAACAAATGTTCAGGTAATGGGTCCGCTGGATAGAGTAAGCTCGGAAACTCAGGTCACTTGGGCAGAACGTGTGTGTGTGTGTGTGTGTGTGTGTGTGTGTGTGTGTGTGTGTGTGTGTGTGTGTGTTTGAGAGAAGTGAAAGGCTGCTAAGATGTCACTTGGCAAGTGCCAGAGGTGTGAAACGATCGCTGGGCTTCAGCCATTAGCACTTTCCCCTGTCCCGTTTTGCCCTACACGTATATATATACACACACACACACACACACACACACACACACACACACACACACACACACACACACACACACCGATGCATCAAAAGGAGAAAAAAGCCCTGAAGCTTGACCTCGGATCTCACACTTCATCCCTCTAACATCCTTCTGCTCTCAGACATCACTCACTCACACACACACACACACACACACACACACACACACACACACACACACTAGTTCCCATATCCATCACTGAATGCTAGTGTACAGTGATATTAAAATAACACCGTTTCCACGTTATGACTGATTTGGAGTGTTTTCCTGATTTATGGATCGATGTCGTTCCTCTTTATTATGCCGTAAACCGCGTCAGACACCTCGCTTTCATTTTTCAACCCCGCAATATCGATTTAACGGCTTAATCATACGAATAGCGACTTTGTTTTATGAAAAATGAAGTTGTCCATCGTGAATATCGGCATGTGCGAATAAAAAAAAAAACGGTATCCTTGATATCCTCAAGTCAACAAAGCTGTCAGGTTATTGTGATAAATACGAGTCAAAATGATGGAAATGTTTTTTTTTTTTTTTTGTTTGCTTGTAAATGCCAGAGGCGGAATTTCAGACTCAGAAAGCATTCGTTTTACGACACAGAAGCTTGCTGGATTTCCTTCCCATTTCCTGCTTGTCGTTTTCATCACACTTGATTTGATTACACTGGATGTACACAGCATGTGAAAGCCCGTGTCAGTATGTTATGTTTTCGTCTTGGCGATGTAGCGGCACTACGAGCGTGAGCTTCACGCCACATCACTCCACCCTCAGCGTGCATTATTTCCAGCCTGTCGTGTGTTATTCCTTACATAATTATACCTCGAATTATCTTTACAGAAGAAGCCACTGCTATTGTTTCTCTTGCGTTTGGTTATAACTTCATGCCACACGCCATCGAACCAAAGTTTTTGGAAAATTCCCAATTTTCAAAAAAAAATAAATAAATAAATAAACACTTACAAGTCATAAGTAAGGAATAAACACCTCTTTGGGGAAAATTGGGGTAGTTACAGTGACTCCGCTTTATCACACCACCCCATTGTTGACTATTTTCCTAAAACAGTGTGTTATTCCTTACATAAAGTATTATTCCTTACATCTCCACTCCTGGAAAAAAAAAAAAAAAAAAAAAAAAAAACACAATAGAAACCCTCATAGAATGTGTAATGGTTTTAATGGTTATAATGGGAATTGTATTAGTTTTAATGAAAACGGTCCCTGTGGGTCTCTACCGGTAATTTGTTACCTTCAGTTGTTGGCATGTTACGTCTAGTGGATAAAATTGAGAACCGATAATGCCAATGGTAATGGTTTTAATGGTTAGCTGATGGTTTACAACGGTGTTTGTAATGGAAATCATTAGAATTTCTGTAATGGTTTCAATTGTTTTGTTTGTTTTGTTTTTTTTTTCAGCAGGGTCTTATCATTAGATGTGCAATTCAAAGTCATTTAGAATCGTATCGTCTTTTTTTGTTACCTTATTCATTTATTTATTTATTTATTTTATTATTTAAACAAGCTTGTTGATCTTTGTGGCACTTTCACTTTGTAAGTTAAAATCTTAAGCTAAGATGCTTAGCTAACATTAGTTACTTGTTACGCTTTGACAGGAATAATGTTTCTTATTCTTATGGTAACTTTGGCATTAATTAACCTCTTTGCCTGGGTTCATATTCCACGTGACGAGGGTACATTGAGATTTTAAATGCTTGACTAATTAAATGACTAAATATGCTTAAACATTACGAAAGGCTTCGCGTACCGAGTTCTCCCCTGAAGCTATTAGGTAACGCCTTTTTAAACAAAGCCGTCGTCTCATCTCAGGTCGGACTAATGTATCTCTTTATATAGACCGACTTTATAATTCATGACTGGCTATAACATTATTATCAGCTTTGTCATGTCAAAGCGAGGGGAGTTAAATATCTACTACAGCAGTCATTAGTTAAAAACTCATTTAGCTTCTCCTCTCCCGTTCCACATCGAGATATGATAAAGCCTTAATTAATAATTCAACCTAATTAAACACTCATATTTAAAGAGGGCTAGGCCCGAGCTCTCCTACAAGCTATTAATTGTTTCTGGCAGAAGCACATTGCTATTCACATTTCTCACGAGGACACTCTCATTCGTAATGTCGTCCATTTCTTTTTCAGCCAGATGCGATGTAGGCTCAACGTCACGACGAATGAAGCCTCAGAGCCTAAATTTAATAATGAGAAGTCACACT
Source organism: Cranoglanis bouderius (assembly GCA_023630585.1). NCBI lineage: Eukaryota > Metazoa > Chordata > Actinopteri > Siluriformes > Cranoglanididae > Cranoglanis > Cranoglanis bouderius. The sequence continues at coordinate 2,920,827 of CM042542.1, read as the reverse complement.
CGTGTCGATCGTCGCTAGCTCCCGTTGTTTGACTTCTCCGCTAAGTGCATTTAAGGCTTTAAATAAGAAATGTGTAATGTTGTGACATTTACCTCTGCCTAACGCGAGATATGAGACAAACGCAATAACGCCGGAGCTCTGTACTTAGATTAGGCTCATCTGCTCAAATATCGGAGCATGTTGCTCACCCAGGAAACCATATTTTACCCTGATGTTAATATGACATAATACGCTAACGTAACATAATACCTGTAGAACGCATTAGGCCAATTCGTGAGGTACAAACGTTGCTGCACATTCATAAAAAGCGCCGTAACAAAATCAGAAGAGGAAGCTCTGATCACAATGATACTCGATCAAACCCATTCTGCCTGCTGAGAATACACAGCAATAAGACCGTATTATAATAAACACGCACACACACACACACACACACACACACACACACACACACACACGTACCACTCGCTTTTTCGCTTCTCGCTCACATACAGTACACACTCACAGATACACACTTTGTATACACGGGATACAAACGGTAACCTTTTCAAAACTGATTCTTTTTTATTTTTTAATTTTTTTCTGGATATTTCAAACAATTAATTTATGTTTTTATGTTGTTGTTGTTGTTGTTGTTTTTTTCTTAGACATAAAAACTTCACAAATAAAGCTGAAATTTTAGAATTTCGTCCAAAGCATTATGAATTCGGGTTTTAATAGCTGCAAAAACAAATAAACAAAAACAGAACAAAAAAAAAGCCCTCCTTTACAATGTAAATAGACTTACTAACACTGTTTCTCCGCGCATGCTGTACGTACGGTAACTAAACCGTCGTATGAACTGTGATGTACACCTTTTTTTTAGACTTCAGTTTTTACAAGATCATGTAATTACTGTTTAAAAGCACTAAAATAACCCCTAAATTCAATCTGAATGCCATAAAATGTAAGTGTCAAGGTGTATAAATGTGAAAAAACAGTAGAAATCGCCAGAAAATAGTCGTTTTCTAGCTTTGCCTTAGCATCACCTTGCAAAGATCATATTGTGTAAAAACAACCAGTCTGCTTATCGTTATGGGACGACGGCGAAGACGGACGCAAGTGCGGATCAAGTTTCAATGAAAATGAAAGCAGAACACTAAACAGGAACTAAGAACACGAAAGGCTATGAAATAAACATAAACCAATGACACTAACACAGTAACAGGACACTATGGGAAAGAAAGACAATGTGTGCAGTGCAAGCGTGACTTATATACAGGTGCTCACTGGTCCCAGACGGGAACTAGGCGCAGACACGTCATGTGACGTGATCAGGTGAAGTGCAGTGGCTGATGGAACTCGTGGTCTCTAGTCTTTTACCCGTATTTACATGACACCTATAGATATCTAAAACCTCATTAGACACTGTAAGTGTGAGTTTCTCAGAATTTGTTTTTGGAGAGCTACATGTCATTGCAAAACTCAGTCAGTTCAGTAACCAGACAAAATGGCTGCCTAAACGTCTGCCGTGCTCCCGGTCATCACGTCGTCGTCAAAACAGAGAAGGGAGCTTACACACTCTGTACAGACAACAGTACACAGAGTTGTAAACGTGTTTGAAATGACTGAATAAAAATGAATTATAAGAACGTTACAATAACATTAATAACAGGAAACAGAACAGAAGTGGGTGAATGAATGAGTGAGTGAACGGCGAGTATTTCCTCACCGATGTTAGTGGGAACAGTTCCCTCAGGTGATGAGACGGAGACTGAGGCGGATGATACTGATAATCAACTCATTTCCAACTTGCAACTTGTCAGTGTAGATTTTTTTTTCCATAAGAAGGTTTTCCTGAACTGAAATATGTTTCTATTTTACACGTGTCTCGATCCCAAGTTCTAACATTTAAAAGTACCCCAGAGTTAAAAAGGAGTAAATTGCATTTAGAGATTTCATTCCAGTTCCACTGAAAGATGCTCCTCTTACCTCATATCAATAACTAGTATTTTTCAGACCTACAGTACACTATACACTATATGGCTAAAGGTTTGTGCACACCTGACCATCGCACCCATATGTGCTTGTTGAAAATCCCATTCCAGATTTATCCCCCCTTTGCTGTAATAATAAGCTCTACTCTTCTGCCAACCCTTTCCACTCGATTTTGGAGCGTGGCTGTGGGGATTTGTGTTCATTGAGCTACAAGAGCATTGGTGAGGTCAGGCACTGATGTTTGGTGAGGAGGTCTGGGGTGCAATCGGTGTTCCAGTTCATCTCAAAAGTGTTCAGTGGGGTTGAGATCAGGGCTCTGTGTAGGACACTCGAGTTCCTCCACTCCATTCTTAACACACCATGTCTTCATGGAGCTCGCTTTGTGCACAGGAGCATCGTCATGCTGGAACTGGTTTGCGCCTCTTAGATCCAGTGAAGGGAAATTGCAATGCTACAGCGTACAAAGACATTCTATACAATTGTGTGTTTCCAACTTTGTGGCATCAGTCTGAGGAAGAACCACATATGGCTGTGATGGTCATTTGTCCACAAACTTTTGGCCATAAAGTGTTAGATAAAGATAAAGATTGTTTAATCAAAGACATTTGTTCTGTGTCTTTGTTCAGTTTATATAAGCACATTCAGTATGGAGACTTTAGTAGGCTTTACTGCACTGGATAATACATATTTATATAATATACAGCATATCATGAAGTACACTTACATAGTTTCTGTGCTTTCTAACACCATTATTTTTATTTTCTTGCTAAAGCTAATGGTACTTGATGTAGCTGGGAAAAAGTACTTGTCTATATTTAATCTCAGGATCATTATTTACTCAAATACGCATTTTCTGCCACATGCATATCTTTAAAACACTCTGGACAAGAGCTTTCGGTGAACGATGGACGGATAAGTGCAACTGATTAAAAACACGCCAAAGTGTCTGGTCTTCAATCAAACAAAACATGCACATTTTGCACCCCTCTTCATCCTTACTACACTGACTCTCTGTAGCTCCACACATCCAGTTCATGTTGCAAAAGTATTCACCAATCCCCCTAGTCATGTTTTTATGGTTTCACTGTGCAGATGGTGTTCTCAGGGTGATCAGCAGTCCTGTGTTGGGTTTCTACCGAGGTCAAAATGTACAATTTTGGTTTCATCAGACCAGAGAACATTTTTTCCACAGGTTTGCTGAGTCTCCAACTCCAAACGAGATTGTGGAATGTCCAGCTCCTTCGGTGGTCCGGCTCCAGCTCCAATTCCATAATTCTATAAGTATATGTTCCCAAAGACGCACCCACATTCCCATCTACGGCTTTCAAGATATGCATAAGCAATCTACTCAATTGTAATAAAAGCATCTACCAAATGAATATATGTAAATACCATCAGCTTCCTTATAGCCTCATTTTTTACGCACAGCAGAACCTGTGTTTACTGCGTATCACCATCCCGTCTGCTGCCTTCACATCTTTTGAGCCACTCTGGACAAGAGTGTATGCCACAAGAGCAAATGAGAGGAACAAGGAAATGTCAATAATTTGCATTATGTAAATGAGCCAATGGTAATTAGATGCTATTAGTCTTCCTAGAACAATGCAAGCATTTTTGGGTGAGCTGTTCCTTTCTATGAAGCAAAAAACAATGGAAGAGTCAGATTGTGTGTTACATTTGAGAGGCGAGATGAAGCAAACCCACACGTATAGCAGACAATATGGCTTCTGGGATCATTTCAAGTGAAGAAGACATCATTTAAATGGAAGAAAAAAGAGCTTGAGCTGGTGAAACTGCTCTCTCTGGACAAGTACAGTCCTGTAGGGTATCCTTTCCATATCAGACTAGTGGATGAGGTTATTATGAAACATTATGGGTCATTCTTTAACATCAACGTTAAGACATTTTCCCCATTGAAAGCTGTTAGATTTCAATGCAGCCTTAACAGAAGTGACTCACTCCAAGGTGCTACCTCCGTCAAGAGGCTACTTGATTCAGTGGCAACATTCAGAGACAGCAGGTAGACAAGAAAACACAGGAAGTGAACCAGGGACAAGATGGTCAGCAGATAAAAATGGAAGAAACAAAGTGTTGGCATCTGTGAGAGTGTGTGTGCTTGGCATTTGGCAGCTAAAGACCATTAGCAGGCAGGCAGGCCAGGCACAACACTGTCCAGCTGTCAGAAAACACACCGTGTGAGTGTACATGTGTGTGTTTGTGTGTGTATGTGTGTGTGTGTGTGTGTGTGTGTGTTTATAGAAACAGGTTGTCCCGGTGTAACACCTGTCCGTGTGCTGCCAATCCATTCCATGTAATAAGCCAATGTGTTCCATGTGTGTTTTCATTCATTATTCGCTTTGTTTGTCCCACAGCGGCAGAGTTGTCTGATCAGCGCTTCTGCTCCATATCGATCTCTGCGCAGATCTATACATCCATATTTTTTTCTCTAGATTTCATTTCCTTTCATGGACATGTTTGTGAGGGTGTCTTGAAGGTGTGTGTGTGTGTACGTGTGTGTGTGCGTGTGTGTGTGTGTGTGTGTTGGTACGGATTTCATTTCCAGTAAAACCGCTTCGAAGAATTTGCGGTAAAATATGGAGGTCATATCTGTTGGAACCAATCCAGATGTTAAAATTATGCTTCTCACCATTATGCTTCTCTGTAGTGAAGGAGGTGTGGCCTCAGCACCTGTCAGTCACAGTGAAGGAGGTGTGGCATCTGTGCCTGACAGGCTCAGTGAAGTAGGTGTGGCCTTTGCATATGTAAGCCATAAGGAAGGTGTGTGTGTGTGTGTGTGTGTGTGTGTGTGTGTGTGTGTGTGTGCACTGTGGCCTCTGTGCTTCAGTTTGTTGGTAAAAGAGGCCTGTCCCTCAGTTCCGGTGAAGTGCTTCTGTTCCGGTAAAGGAGGCGTGGCCTCTGTGCTTCAGTTTCCCAGTAAAGGATGCATGGTCTGTCCCTCAGTTCCAGTGAAGGAGGTGTGGCCTCTGTGTCTGTCAGTCACAGTGAAGGAAGCGTGGCATCTGTGCTTATGTTTCATTAAAGGAGGCGTGGCCTCTGGGCTTCAGTTTCCCAGCAAAGGATGCATGGTCTGTCCATCAGTTCCACTGAAGGAGGTGTGGCCTCTGTGTCTGTCAGTCCCAGTGAAGGAAGGGTGGCCTCTGTGCTTATGTTTCATTACCGGAGGCGTGGCCTCTGGGCTTCGGTAATAATGAAGGAGGCGTCGCCGGTGTGTCTCTGTTTTGATAAGGAGACATGGTCTCTGAACTCCTGTTCTGGTAAAGGAGGTTTGGCCTTTGAGCTTCTCGTCTGGACTCTGTATCTTTGTGCATCTGTTCTGGTAAAGAAGGCATGGCACCTGAGCTTCTGTTCCGGTAAAGGAGGTGTGGAGTCTATCAGTCCCAGTGAAGGAGGCATGGCCTATGTGCCTCAGTCTATGTGAAGGAGGCATGGCATTTCTGCCTCAGTCTCTGTACAGGAGGTGTGGCCTCTCTACCTCTATGTCTCAGGAAAGGAGGTATGGTTCTGTACTTCAGCTCTGATAAAGGAGGTGTGGTCTGTATATATGTCAGCCCCCCAAAATGAGGTGTGTCCTTCCTTATCCCTCACAATGAATCAGTTGCTTTAAATGTATCATTTTATAATATCGATTCATCGTTGAGATGCACATCATATCACAGAAACGAATATACTCAGCCAAACTGCATCTCTAATTACATTGCATTAATCACAATGCCATCTTTAATCTGTCCAGAGTCTCTAACAGGATTAAGTGCAGTTTTGTCATGCCAACGTTCGTCAGTAATTCAGAGAAACACTCATTGTGAAGCTGTTGTCAAAGGACTCAAACTGCTAAGAGTGGGCTAATAACATATGCCTAGCAACACAATTACACCAATATGCCATTTTTGATGAATGCCTTCAAAAAAATCCAGCTATTGACATTTATGGGAACACAAGACTGCTTGATTATTATATTCCAGGCTTTCTGAAAACACTCAAAAACACTCAGTGTAACAAGAGCGAGTGCAGAGACAGGAGAGGATGGAAGCACTCCAAATGGTTTAATGACAAAACAGGACAGAGAACAAAAGATAGGCTGAAAAACACAGTCTATATCCTGAAAAACACAGATTTACCCTGCCGATATCTGTACATACTGGTAACATATGTATGGTTTTTATCTGCCCCCATCCTTTCACACAATGCACTCAGCTTCCGAATAATTGGCACCCTTCAAGAGAACAAGAGAAAACTAATTTTAATTTTCTACACAAACAACTCTTTTTTTTTTTTTTCAATTTATTAATATCTTCTCTCAAAATGGTATACAATTATTGACACCCCAACGAATATCTAGCATCCTGAATCCTGATATATACTGTATATCCCCATCCACTGTGGCTTAGTGGTTTGCCTCACACCTCCTGGGGTGGGGGTTTGAGATTGCATGTTCTGCCCGTGCTTCAGGGGTGTTCTGCACGTGCTTCAGGGGTTTCCTCCGGGTACTCCGGTTTCCTCCTTCAGTCCAAAGACACGAGCTGTAGGCTGATCGGCATTTCCAAATTGTCCAAAGTGTGTGAACGTGTGTGTGATTTTGCCCTGCGATGGGTTGGCTCCCCGTCCAGTGTGTCCCCCGCTTTGTGCCTAAAGTTCCCTGGGATAGGCTCCATGGTTCCCCCGTGACCCTGTGTAGGAAAAGCGGGATGGAAAATGGATTGATGGATATATCACCATACCACCCCCCCCCCCACCCACCCACCCACAACCAGAGATAACTTATGTGTGCTTACCCATCAATAAATCTCCTTAATTTTGTTGCATTTTTATATTTTACATCGTTTTCCGAACTAAAAATCAAGTCAGAATACTGATGGTTGTTGCCACCTCGACCAAAACTTTGAAGTTGACTCCCAATTCCCAACAGAATCAGCGAATCGACTCGCTTCGGCATCATTAATTGGCAAAACACATGTCTGACAGAAAAGATAAATGTGTTGTATAGGTAATGTATAATAATCCCTTGTTTGCATGGAGGAGGAATATTTATTATGTTAACCCTGAACCGAGCTAAAATTAGGATTCGGGGTGCGGGGGGGATGAGTGGGGGTTATTTGGGGTGGGGAAGGGGGGCGAGTCTGAGATGACAGGCTTCATAGTTTCTAATAGAGCAGATGTTATGCAAATTTCTAGGAACCATCAGCTGGCCGGGGCAGAGGGAGTGATTGACGTCGGTATTGTACTGGCTGAAGGCTATTTATTATCATTTCTGAAGCTTTTAACTCGGTGCTCTTCAGAACGGCGTCTGAGCGTGTGGAGGACCGTATGGGGCGGAAATGCCCGTTAGGTGAATTTTAATGGCGTTTTTTTTAATGGAAAAAAGAAATGAAGCTAATGTATTTTAATTTGAGGAGCTAAGTGATGGGTTTGACGAGTTGTGTGACAGGGAACGAGTGACGGGAACACTCGGCAGAACCATCTGGAGAAAACCGTGTGTGTGAGCTGTTAATGATAAGTGTTTGTTTTGAATATTTAAAAAATATATACATAAGCCCTTGAGGAAAATGGCGAAAAACTTTAAAAGTGACTTTTATTTATTTATTTATTTATTTACACTCAGTAACACCTAAGGGCAATTTAGCATTGCTAATCCACCTACTGCCATGTTTTTGGGAGGTAGGAGGAAACCAGAGAACCCACATAGTGGGAGGAATCCCCCACGGACACTGAGAGAACATGTGAAACTCAAACAAGTGGATTGAACCGGTTCTCGCTTCACATAAGTACTGACGGTGTTTCAGAAGTAATTTCTGAGGTCATTTTTCAATTAAATATGAGAAAATGATGGTATATCGAATAATTGAAATTAGTTTACATACATTTTAGTTGTTTATTTTACTACGAGTGTTTCATGTTGCTGTTTAAAGATAAACGTAATAATGCTAGCTAGCTCACCAGCTAACAAGCTACTCCAGGTCTTATCTTTTCTGAGGTACTTTTTCAATTTAAACCCATCAAAAAGTGTGTGGATTAATTCATTTGAATTAGTTAACACCAATTTTGTTGTTAATGTGATTGTTGCTGTTTGTTGTTTGTATTAAACAAATTAGTTTCTCTCTAGTATAAACGCTCTGAGTTACAATGAGATTATATGTAGTGTTTGTCCAGTCATTGCAGGGTAGGTCACCACTTAGCATCATTTAGCTACTGAAAGGACACCAAGCCTTAAAGGTCTTCTAGAGTTACACCATTTAAAAGTGTTAGTTTAGCCCAGTAGCACTCTGTGACCCGGTTTAGTGCTAATCCATAATAATAAGTGGAGAACATTTTAGCTAAAGTCAATCTGATTTCTAAATAAATCTAATTCTTGATAGATTCTTCAGTCAGATTCTATTATTATCTAAGTAGTGTTAGGTTCGGTTACTCAGGTCTTTTCATGCTAGCGCAGTGTGCAAGTCTGCCATTTTGATCACAGCAGGGTCGTGGATGTTTAACAAGTTAACGAGAGAAACACACAAAAATGAGTTTTAATCGGAATAAAAACCGAGCGTACTGCTGTGCCGGTCTATTTAAGGTCACCAGACTCGATGTTAACCTCCAGCCTTTTCCCGCAGCTCAGTACGCTTATGAGACATAATTAGACGTGACGTTTACAAATGTGCTTTGATCCGTCTTCTCATTTTCCACCTTTCCCTCGACCTTGACTCTCACCCCGAGGTCACGTACCATGGCGCAGAAAGCTGACGTTCAGCCGCAGGATAGTAATCAAAGCCGAGTCCTTTAAACAAGCCCGTGATTAAAGACGAAAATCAGTCCCTCAGATCATAAGACCAAAAATGATGGTTTAAACAACCGAAAAAAAAGGGGGGGGGGGGGGGAGCAGGGAGAGGTTTTATATTTATTTAAAAATTCATAGAGGCACTGAGGTTATGCTGAGAAAGAGGCCTTGGGCCAAACACATGCAGGGAAGGACGTGTTTCGATTGTTTTTCTCCGACCTGTTACGATTCACCACCGCAAGCGATCGCTCCTCAGATATTGTTTATTTTCTCATTTCATTTTTTAACCGCCTTCGCCTGCTCCCCAAGGTAATTAAGATAAAAATATCAGCGCTGCACGTGAGTGTGTTTGTGTGCGTGTGTGCGTGTTTCTGGAGATGAGAGGAAAAGTACACTTGTGATCAATGGTGGAGAGATAATTACAAATCCATACGAGGTCCTGAGACGCAGAGAGAAACAAATGGCATTGTTTCTCCGAAAAGAAAGAAAGTGTTTATTGAAAGACATCGAGCACCTTAACCCAGAGACGTTACCAGGCAGGACAGAGATATTTATACACGACAAACAAATGAATCAATAAATTAATGCCTTTAAATATATATATATATATATTCATTTACCCATCAATCTTCTTTTCAATCATTTTATATCACAGCAATTTGGCAACAGTTACTATCCATTGTACTTTTTTATCCATTTATAGTTACATTTAACGTTGTGGGACATCCGTGATGCAAACTGGTTCCTGTTCGCACTTACGTTATAGCAGCTATAAACATCCCTCACCAGCCTCTCTTTTTCTGTCCGGAAGTTAATAAGACAAAAATCGCAGCAAGGCGTAAACTCCTCTGTCTGAAGGGCAAGGGCGAAAAGATTAAAATGGCAATTCCTACAGTAACTGCAGTGGGAAAAAAAAAAAAAAAAAAAAAATAGGGTCACCTGGAGGGCATTAACAAAATGTTTTCTCCTATAGAAACCAGATTTTCTCACACAAGAGGGCACTACGTCTCATTTGCTCCACTGGAAGAGCACCCATTAGGGAACATTATCACAGTTTGTCTAATGTAAGGACACTGTATCGTACTTAATCTACCCTAGAGGGCACTTTATCACTTTTTATCTATGGTCGGGGCACCCTAGAGGGCACTTTATCTTGTTCTATCTAACATAATGGCACTTTATTACTTTTATCTATGGTAGTAGCACACTAGAGGGCACTTTATTGTATTTTATCTACATTAGGTGCACCCTAGAGGGCACTTTATTGTATTTTATCTCTGGTACCATGGAGGGCACTTTATTGTATTTTATCTATGGTAGGGACACCCTAGAAGGCACTTCATTGTATTTTATCTACCATAGGTGCACCCTAGAAGGCACTTTATTGTATTTTATCTACAGTAGGTGCACCCTAGAGGGCACTATATTGTATTTTATCTATGGTACCCTAGAAGGCACTTTATTGTATTTTATCTACATTAGGTGCACCCTAGAGGGCACTTTATTGTATTTTATCTACGGTACCCTAGAAGGCACTTTATTGTATTTTATCTATATTAGGTGCACTCTAGAGGGCACTTCATTGTATTTTATCTATGGTACCCTAGAGGGCACTTTATTGTATTTTATCTACAGTAGGTGCACCCTAGAGGACACTTTATTGTATTTTATCTGCAGTGGTGGCAGCCTAGAGGGAACTTTTGTTTATTTTATTTATTTATTTATTTATTTTACCATCTCGGCACTCCATTATGTTTCCTTGAACATAGGGGAACCCTATAGTGCACTGCATCTCGTATATGCCACTGGAAGGGAATGACATTGCATACTAGCCATTGTAAGGGCAGCCTATAGGGCACTTCATCATGTTTTTTCCACTGTAAGGGCAGCCTAGAGGACACATTTCCTGTTTTTTCAACCATGGGGTGAAAATCATCTGAATCCGACGGTGTGGGTTCCGACAGGCAAACTGAGAAATTTCTAGAATGTAAAGTTAGTTTGGGTTGTGTTTTTTAGTTATATTGTTTTTGTTTTGTTTTTTTTTTTTCTTCTAATAAGTATGGATTAAGAAAGTTATGGAAACTGTTGGAATGGGTGTGTCTGTGGGTGGAGCCTGCACACTGAATGAAGGAATGCAGTAGAGAGGTATTAGGGAGAATTATTGATATTGGATGGTGCTGTATTGCAACTTTTTGAAAAGAGAAATTGTTGCATAAACCTTAATAATACTTTTTTTTTTTTTTTTTTTTTAAATTCCACATGTTCAAAAACTATTACTTAAGTGCCATTATGCTGTTCTTTCTTTGGACTGACGTTTTCTTTTTAAGACACTAAGGAAATGAAGGAATGCGACCCATCAACTTTTCTAAATTTAAAAAAAAAACATTTTTTAATGAGAGCCTCCATTTTTTATGATAATTAACAAATGCTGAAGGACTAAACAAAATAAATTATGAATACCGCACATGTTTAAAAAAAATAAATAAATAAATAAATCTGTTTTAATTGAACCACTTTTGAATTCACCAAATCAAATACCTGTTTATCATTAAAAAATAATAACTTTCATTTGTATCAGCTCAATTGTTTACTTTAATTAATGCGACTTTCACCTCTCATAGATATTCATCTCTACGATTTCACATGTAGACGTCTGTCTCGTGTTAAACGCTGTGATGATGGATTCATTTGAGGATTAGATGGTCTGCCAAAAACACAGGATTATTCAAGTTCGAGAAGTTATTTTTTTCTTCTTGTCATTTAGCACACACACAGATGAGCACTCTTCCAACCACAGATGGAATATTTGTCTACAATTTTTCTTATCCAAAATTTGCAATACACCGCCATCCAATTTGACTAATTACCCTTAATGCTTAAATCCGTATGTGTTCTGGCTCTCGCTGATTCTAACTTTCTCAATTCTGACTTTTTAGGGGGGAAAAAAAAACCTCAACCAGAAACCAAACCAGCTTTACATTCTAGAAATTTCTAAGTACAAATTTACCAAGAATGGGCCTCATTTACCATTTTTTTAAGTAAAGTTGTGTGTAAATGTCTGCGTAAAAGAGCAAAAAAAAAAAAAAAATCGGCCTGATGTGGAATAGTTTCGGAAACGCTGATTTTTTTTAACTTGTGTGTGTACCGTATGTTGATGAATGCCGATCACCCATAAATTACCAAGTGTGTTCATGGCAGATGATTTGCATGTAGTGACACCAACAAAATTCCATAAAAGGTCACGTGCACAGATATCCGTGAGCACGAAACGACCGATCAGGGTAAAGAAGCTGGAGAAAGGATTAACAGAAACATCTAAAAAAAAAAAAATAATAAAATTTTAATTAACATGTTTGCTTCACATATGGTTTTTATTTCATAGGCCCTTGCCTTTATTAATTTATGATTTCTCGTTATTTCTACCTTTCTATGTGACCACTCTACACTTTAACAGTAGTTTTTGTATGAATGATAAATCCTGAAGGACAGAATTTGATGATAAATTATGAAAACAGCTCCTATTTATTTATTTTTTTTTTCATTTTATCTTTTTTATCATTTCTTAAAAATATTTTTTTCACTTACTTCACATTTCAATGAAATGCATTTCTGTAAATTTGTTTTGGCTCTTTTCCCCCCCCCCCCCCCCCCACCCCCACCCCCCCCCTCATACTGTATCTATTCAGATGGCATTGAAATCTGAACAACCTTGACCACAGGGGACAATATTACATATTATGGACTTTTCTGGAATTTTCTCTGCGGAGAAAGACAGGCATTTATGATCCATCACAGTGTAAGACCTCTAAAGGTTACCAGCAACCCTTGGAGGAATAATGCTGAAATAATAATCGGTCTCACTGAATGTGCTGGAATGTAACTGCTAAATAAAATAAAATAAAATAAAATATAATAAAATAAAATGGTGGTGATTAAAGCACAAGTCAAGATGGTCCATGTACACCGAGTTGCCGGTTTATTGAGAATTGAAAATTTCGTAGTATCTACATTTCAGCATTGTTCTGTCGAACTCCGTATTTAACATTTATGCACAGGTTCATCAGAATTTTGGCAAAACACATTTTAATCTGATTTGGGGGTGGGGCTACTTATGAGCTCAGTTTGTGATGTCACTAGATAGACTTAACATCCTCAACCTATCAATATGCAAATGACTAGAAAACGAACCAGAAATGTTGTCACCTAAACCAGAACACTCTTTAAGAGTCTCTACCTGAATTTTAGTACCACACATTATTTAATGCGATGTGGGGGTAGAGCTTTATGTAAGCTCGATTTGTGATGTCACAAAACAGACTCTGAACCTATCATGGTCTGATATGCAAATTATTACCAGATGAACAAGAAACGTGCCAACTAAATCAGAATTATATCAAACATCTCCACGTTAAACAGTTAGGCACAGGTTGAACTGAATTTTGTTAAAACAGCTTAAAAAAAAAAAAAAAAAAAACTCCTTTGGGGCGGAGCTACTGTATGAGCGCCATTGGTGATGGAGCTTAACGTCCTGAACCTATGAATATGCAAATCAATAGATAAACATTGTCATCTCAACAGGTTCCACTGAATTTTGGTACCATGCAGCTTTGATCTGATCTGGGGGCGGGGCTACTTATTAGCTCAATTTGTGATGTCACATACTAGACTCTACATTCTGAACCTGTCATGGTCTGATATGCAAATTATTAGAGGATAAAAAAGAAACTTTAATCCACATAAACTCAGTGCTAATCTAGTCTAGTTAGGTGGTTGTCATGGTAACATTAAATATACAGTTTGGACTGATGTAACATATGTGAGCTAGTTTAGCAGAAGTTAACTAGCTGGGTAGATTATACAAACAGATCTGGGCTGTTTGTAATTTGCATAATCATGCATATTTATAAACCTGGGTATTTTTAATGAGAACGGAGATGTATTTGGTTGTTTCTTGAGCCTTAAAATGACATGAAAAGGTCTCTTATTCTACATAGATCAGTGGTAATGGTTTAAATTGACATGTTCAGGAGACGGTGTAATAAATGTACGGCACAAATGACAGATGTTATAAAAATAGGAGACTTTCATTTTTACTCCATAAAAAAAAAAAAAAAAAAAAAAAAAAAAAAAAAAAAAAGAAAAGAAAAAAAATGCCATTAGAGGAAGTCAAGCACAATAGCGGTCCTGCATCAAGCTGGAAACCCTTAGAGGCCCTACATCTCCCACTTCATCTTCAGACAAGGAGAACAGAGAGAGAGGAGAGTGGGGAGGAGGGAGAGGTAGGTAAAGGTACGAATGAGTGAGTGGAGGTATAAACGTTCCCCTGGAGTCAGACAAATAAAGACAAGTGGCCAAATGAGCAGAGCCTGGCGGAGGCCCCAGGAGGCGCCAGGAACGTCAGGCCTGATTTTGAGAGGAGAAGTGCAAGGGAGGAGGGAGCGGGGGATAGAGGACGAGAGAGAGAGAGAGAGAGAGAGAGAGAGAGAGAAGTGAGGGTCCTGTCGACTCAGATAGCGAAAATCCCACCGAGCTCCGAGCCACAGAGGAGCTAACATTTGAGCTGAAGTGACTGCTGCCAGACCACACACACACACACACACACACACACACACACACACACACACACCATGTGTCTTGATCACATTTGTAAATAAACCACCAGCACTCGATGTAATGCAAAGCTAATGTACATCTCAGACTGACGGATCAGATCCTGCAATCAAATCAAGCAGTTCCCAGTAAAGAAAACTCATAGCTAAACAAACAGCATAGCTTTAATTACATTAGACAAGAGAAATAAAGAAAGAATAAATAGCAGTAAAGCAAACACACACACACACACACACACACACACACACACACACACACACACACACACACACACACACACAGGAATAAAAAGAAAGTGGCTGCAATAAAGTGAGTCAGCTGCATCTGCATGCAATATAATAATAATAATAATAATAATAATAATAATAATAATAATAATAATAATAATAATAATAATTGTGTGTGTGTGTGTGTGTGTGTGTGTGTGTGTGTGTGTGTGTGTGTGTGTGTGTCTGTTTTAAGTTCGGTTGGCATCACTTGTGCAAACATGCAATAAATATCTGATACGAACTTTGCCACCAAAAAGTTTTTATAATTAAGAGTCTTTATAAACATGTTTAGTACCTCCCCTTTATTCGTACACCGCTTTCGCACACAGTTGCTGGTCTCCGAGGTATCTTTCCGGCTTCAGTATATCACACTTCAACTTAATATTTGCATCGACCCCACCCTGTATTTCGCACTTTACGACAGACATTCACAAAACTTCTGAAAAGACGTGACATTTTGCTCACGTGAAGTGAAAGACACAGTTCTGTGCAGACCCTGTTAGCAAATCAGCTCGCAAAGGATCACTCTGAGACACCGAGGCGTAATGTTGATCAACGTTCTCAATATTAATATTTAGTGAATGTTTTTAATTCAGTCTTCACCTGGCAAAAACAGAATTCCGCAAATTTAATACCCGCCCATCGGTCGTATTAACTTTCTCACGCAATCGCCAGGTGTCAAAGTGGTTTTCGGGCTGCAGGAAATGAATATTCGCTCCACCATGTGCCGTATTCTGCACTTTTAGTTAGAAACACTCTGCATATTCGCTCGGTCAAACAGGACAAGGCGCTTACATTCCTTCCGTGAAAGGTGAAATTCTCTGCTGGACCTGTTAGTAAATCCGCTTGAATTTTGCGGGGTCGTCAAGAACAGAGAAATTGTACTTAAGTAGAATTAAAGGTGGAATTACGGAGCCACAAATCTGATTGAGTGACGGTCAGAAAGTATCTATATTCGAACATATTGAAGTGATCAAGGAATTGTTTTTACCTGATCAAAAAAGAACTAGTTAGTTAGTTAGATCTTTCAGATATGATGGCAAATCCAAAAAGGCCGATATTTTGGTGTTATGTCATTCTGCATGGATCGTTGATAAATCTATCAAAAGATACGGAAAAAAAAAAAAAAAAAGAGAGAAAGTGTAATTTGAGATGTGTAACAAGTCCTTTGAAGGTCAAAAAGAAAATGTAAGGAGTTAAAAGTAGGTTTTTGGGTTGTCCATCCCATCTCTGTCTAAATGTTCGTCCATCTGTCCATCCGAGATTCTTCTTAGCATGATATCTCAAGAGTGAGTGGTTGAACGTTTTGTAGGATTTAAATGGAACTATCGTTCGAACCTGCAAATGAACTGTTTAGATTTGGGAATTGACCCAAACGGGGTCAAGGTCACAGCAAGGTCGAATGTCTGAGAGGACTGGACTTGTTAAAGGTCAAAGACGTCCCTTGTTCTACTTGTTTTACTGTTGAGTGAAGTACAAATCTTCCAAAATAATACTCAAGTATGCTAGCAAAGTAAAATGACTCGTGTATTTTCCACTCCTGGTATTTACACACACAAGCTAAGCGTGCCGTGCTGTAAAGCAGAATCGACTAAACCCACTGAGGCCGAACCGGATGAGGGGAAAGAAGCGTTTCCATGCTTTAATTCCTCTCAGTGTAGCAAATCGGATTAAAAATTCCTCTTAATATTCCATAGGAGTAACCGCAGCACTTATACTAAGTTCTTGCTTCTGATTGTTTTCGCAACCGTTTTTGCCAGAGTGGATTTTTTTGGGGGGGTCCGGATGCAGAATGTGTGATGAACGACATGGGCAGAAAAAATTATTCTGTAAAAAAAAAAAAATAAATTGTTTAAAAAATGATCAATAATATAAAAAAAGTATTATTATTAATGATAATAATAATAATAAAATTCATGAATTTGAACTGGTTTAAAAGGTTCCCTCCTGTCGGACGGCTGATTCTGATTATGTGCCAGCACTAAATAAATATATCTTTCAAAACATTTACCAGGCATTTTCTCCATATTTCTGTCTAAAACGTATTTCTGTCACAGTCTGACAGAGCAAATTATAACGAGATGATGATGTGGCTAAAGATTCCGCACGCTGTTGCAACTTCCTTAACTGTTCCTAATGAACAGTGCTGGTTGTCATGGCGATGTTAAATTTTGACAGCTGCTTTAAATACTAAAAGAAACAAAAACATTTGTGTCGGTGTGAGACAAATACGGGCTAGTTCACCAGCCAGCTAGATGTTAGGCATGACAGAAGGACACGGGGGCGTTTGTAAATTGCGTATTCATGAATTAGTTCATGAGAATAAAGGTAATAAATTGAAAACGACATTAAACAGTTTATCACCGTACCTATGCGGATTTTCCCCTGAAAACCTCTTATTCTCGGTCTAGCCACTCAACATCTCTGAAAGAACTTAACAAAATAGAAAATAAATGGTTAAACAAATAAAAGACATGAGCGGCTGCGCCTATTATGCGTTCATGCTTTCCGAATGAAGAATGGCTCATAATAATGAATTTACCCATGATGCATTAAGGCGCGTGTGAATGGTAGCTCGTTGTCGGTGTGTTATTGTGGACGAGAGCATTCGGCTGCACTCGAGACTCTCATCATTGATTATGCGGTTGGTAAAGCAGAAAGGCCGAGCGCGGCGGCGAGCTGTCACACGCTGACCTTGCTCTGATTGCCGAGCTCTCGCTCACCTCCGAGGTTTAATCAGCCACAGAGACATGGCATCTCCACCAATCAGAGCCAGAGAGAGATAGAGAGAGAGAGATGGGGGTAAAGCGAGGGAGAGCTCCATCAAGCCGTCTGTGTGGTAACGCAAGCGGTCAGGCCCAAAACCTGATCTTTAGCTGGAGTTAAGGTTCGAAAAGCTTGTATCCGTGTCAGTCTGGGAGAGTAATGCAGCGTTACATCTCCTCTCATTACGCCTGAGTGCTCTGTGTGTGTGTGTGTGTGTGTGTGTGTGTGTGTGTGTGTGTGTGCTCTCAGTTGATTAAAATGCAGGCCATATTGCACTGCCATGAACATATACTGAGATTCTTTGAGACAGGACTGAGACTGAGATGAGCGTGTGTGTGTGTGTGTGTGTGTGTGAGTGTGTGTGTGTGTTTGTGTGATGGCTGTCAGAACGAATTTCCATGATCACACACTCTTCAAGTTATAATATTTGTGCAATCAAATGCAAAAAAAACAAAAAAAAAGAGAAACCCTCACATGTACTGGAAATGTTTAAAGTCCTATCATGGAAACTTCGACTTTTTCAGATAAACGCGTCACACAACAGTGTGTTTGACATTTCCGACTTCTGATTTGATTTGATTTTTTTTAAACGATGTATTTTCGCATGGAAAAAGCGTTCTTCACGGGTTCCCGTCTGAGGATGAGATGAGGACGTGGACGCGGGATCGATTACGAGACGTTAAATGCGCTAAACATCGGCGGGAAATAAACTGATGAGTAAAACATGCAGTGCTGTGCAAACGATTTAGGCACCCTATTTTTATTTTTTATTTTTTGTACAAACTTTGTTATACATTTGTTTTATTTTATGACGTCTACATTATCGAGTCAGTACAAAAAACATTTTAGATTCCCAAACATGAGTCAAAAATAAGAAGCGAGTGCGAAAGTCAAAGTGTCCAGAAGAACTGTGTCTGGTTCTGAAAGATGCTCAATAAAACCTACCAGCTCATTTCCTTATAAAACTGCACACATTGTACCGGAGACTAATATTTTAATATTTTTGTCACGCCAAATATTGACTTGGTTTCATTTAGTACTGTTTACTGCTCTTTACGGTATTTTTTTTACATATAGAAACATTTAATGTCATTATTTTGAAGGCATCGTTGCTCTACAGCATTTCTTTGCATGTGCCTAAAACTTTTGCACAGTACTGTATATGCGAATATTAATTTTATCTAACTCATATTTGAAAGGAACTTGACAGATGTTGTGTGCTTAAGTTGGCAAGTGTGATGTGGGACTTACAGCTTTGGAAACACACTCACACACACACACACACACACACACACACACACTTTCCTCTAGTCCCTGTATAACCAACTGTGTTAATTATGTATGTGCTCACAGCTGTTTGCATCTCCTCACACCTTTCCTTCATCGTTTTTTTTTTTTTTTGTCGTCGTTTGTTTGTTTTGCCTTATTTACTGTCCACCTTCCGCGTCCTCTCGCCTCTCCGGGTTAAATATTTACAGTGTCTCCGAATGTCTCAGATGATCACAGCCCTGTTGCTACAGGCACTTTCATTCTGATGGTAAATGGAGCGCGAGAGGACTCTTTTAGAAACACACGGCTGCTCGTACAGCTCCCGACAGACGACCTGATGGCTGCAGCTAGCAAACATCTGCAGCTAGTTACAAGGCTGGTCTGTTTACAGTTGTGTATTCTTGGTCTGGTGTGTCTGTGTGTGTGTGTGTCTGTGTGTGTGTATGCTTGTGTGTGATGCTCTCTGTGATCACACCTAGAAATAATTGTGTCAGTTGGATCATTATTTGGGGATGTAGGTGAGATGTTGTCCTTAGAAACGGAGACAGGGAGTAAAAGCGTTAAAAAGTGAAAGAGACAGAGAAGAAGAATTCATTTAGTAATGAAAGTTAAGTTTTAACGGGCCTTTAACCGTTTTTTTGAAGATTCTGCTGTCCAGGTTTGAGGTTGGAAGTTCATTCCACCATTGAGGGACAGTCAGTTTGAAGGTTCTGGAAAGGGACCTCCTGCCTCGCTGAGTAGGCACTATACCAGGCGTCGGGCCGTTAGCCCATCGCAGGTTACGTGAGGGGAACATAAACCTCAAGGAGAGTGTTGAGGTAGGGAGGTGCTGTTCCAGACAAGATCTTGTACGTGAGCATCAAGGCCTTGAGGATTGTGACACGGGTTCTTTTGGGCTGGTTGAAGACAAGGCGTGCTGCTGCACTCTGAATCATCTGAAGGGTTTTGATGGAGCTGGCTGGGAGGCCTGGGAGTAGATCATTGCAGTATTCCAGTTTTGAGATAACAAGAACCTGGACTAGTAGCTGTGTGGCCTGTTCAGTGAGATGTTCTACAGAATAAAACATCAACAACATCAACATACAAAACATGCAAATGGACAGAAAAGAATGGTTGTGTTTACGTAAGTATGATGTCTGCACGATGGCTCAGACTGATGATGTAAGCAGAACGTAGCTATTTTCTTTAATCGCAGGTCTAAGGTTAGAGGATCCTCACCGTATCATCTGGCATGAAGAACACGTTCTCACACAGTCTGTTATAGAATTCTATTACAACCGAAGGTTTTATTTTGTTAGGAGATGTTTATTTAACATTTATGGAAGAAGTCCTTGTCATCAGCTCTTTGTAACAGTCACGGTGCCTTAAAAGTTTTCCCAGCGCAAGAAAGTCTTCAGGATAGAGGAGTTTATGCTTCCTGGTTTCTCAGTAAGATAACAGGAATTAACGTATCTCACAGACTTTCCATAGCATTGAATTTAACTATGAACTATTTAAAAAAACTTGAGAAATCATTCATTAATTAGTTAAAAACTGTAATCACTGGCAAATCACCATGGTATAAGTAGAATAACAGAATAATCAGACTTTATACAAAGACGTTATACAAAAATAATCCACTTCCGACTGTTAATGGCCTTCGCTTAGCACCGGGTCGTATCACACCACCCTGGCATGGGCAATTTTCGTAAAACAGCATGGTCTGTCGTGTGTTATTCATTACATAATGTTTTTATAATTGGTAATAAACATTACAGCTGCTTTATCATTGTTCACGTCATTATTCGTTAGAAATGCGTTATAATGAATAATGAGACCTGCGTTGCTTTGTAATTGATCAAGAAATTATTTTTTAGCACGTAATTAGAGCTATTATGAGTTTATGAAAATGTTTTTGTATTCAGAGTTAGGCCTTGAAACCTTTCTGGTGTAAATTGAAATCGCAGGTAATTTGTCGCATGAAAGGGAAAAACAGCATTTATGTAAGCGTGTGTGTGTGTGTGTGTGTGTGTGTGTGTGTGTGTGTGTGTGTGTATGTGTGTGTGTATACTAAGTGGAATGTCATCCAGAGCCATCTCTGGAATGCGAGTTGACGTCTCACGTCCGCTGTCCCAATTCATGCAAATGTGCTCATGAATATTTAACTGTGGTGCCAGTGAGAAAGTGTGACAAACAGGGCTTTTAGCTGCCATTTTAATTATAAGTGTAGTAGCTTGCAAATGAGTTTACTTTCTCTCTCTCTCTCTCTCTCTCTCTCTCTCTCTCGTTCTCTTTTTCTGCTTCACTGCACTGACCAGATGCCTCTGACTCCAGCTCCGTGTTAGGATTATTTGCTCTATAGACAAGGACAGTCGTAGCTGAAAGGTGTTTATTATCTTAGATCCCTATTATTATCCCTACGATTGTTGTTGTTGTTGTTTTGTTTTTTTTTTCTTTTCTTTTTCTTAAATTCTGATAACGCACCCAATGGTTAGATTTTAGAAACAAAAATTTTTTAAAGTATTGAATTATTCATCGAAAAAGTGTGAAATTTTGTATTTCGTGGATGATTATTTAACATTTAAATATAACCAGTAACTAAAAGAACAACAGGAGATGGTTAATTTTTTCTCTGAGAATCGTTACATCCGAGAGAACATCTAAATGTACTGATGTATGAGTCGATACGAAGAGATTTAAAAATGGCCGCTAAAGTTCTACTTGAGAAAAAAAAAAAAAAAACACTTCTCATGCATAATTTAAAAAAAAAAAGTTGTGATAAAAGTATAAAAATGATATTAGAAAATATCCCAGAAAACATTACAAAATTTGAACAAAAAAAATAGAATGCTATATTGGAAAATTGTGAGTTAAATTATTCTTTTCTTTATTTGTTTAATAAATTCAATTTATTAAAAAGTAATAGATGAATAAATGCAATAAATTATAGCAGGGCAATTATCATGAACTCCAACTTTACAACATACTACAAAACTTTTCAACTTTTCAACCTATGACAAAACTTCACAACTTTGCAACATATTGTAAAACTTTACAACTTACCGTAAAACCTTACAAGTTTAAAACATTATAGGATGCTGTAAAGTTAATAAAACCTTACAACCTTAGAACATACAGTGAAACTTTAGAACATACTGTAAAACCTTGAAACTTTGCAACATATCACTTTACAACATATTTTTTTTAAACTTTACAGCATACCGTAAAACTTTACCACATACACATACAAATTTACAACATAGTACAAGACTTTACAACAATTACAACAAAAAAATTGTAGCCAGAAGCAAAACATTATAATGCTCCAGATATAATAATGGAATAAATAATAGTAACAACAGAAAGAATAAAATAGGAAATACAAAAGTTTTTAAAAGTCTGTAAAAACTGAAAAAATGTATTAAAATAATGAAAGAAAAGGTAAAAGGACGACAAATAAAATCTTTTAAAAAATTGAGGGTTAAAGATGCAGGATATTTATGTGGATGGTCAGCTAAGAAATGTAAAATCGAGCTAAATATCAGTAACAGGAAAACTTTTAGTGTGTAAAAATTAATAAACATATATAATAAATAAATGTACATAACGTTGTCACCTTGTGATTTTCTTTGCTTATGAACAACGACACAATGATGACCTTTTTGTACTCAATGCAAATAGTGTAGCTGTTAATGTTTACCCAAATATACATATTTTTTTTTCATTTTTATTTTGAAAATTCTTGAAAATTCTAATTTTTGTTCTGCTCGCTGAAGCGAATCAGTTCAGCTATCAGAAGATTTTACAAATTCGGAAAAATCCACAACAGGAGAATTGTGTGTTCATGATGTGTGTAGGTACGAGAAATACAGGGATGTTAGATGAAATAAAAGAAAGTGGCACACACACACACACACACACACACAAACACGCACAAACACGCACACACACACACAAAAAAAAAATAAAAAAATTTGATCTGTAGTGCCGTGAGTCACCTTGAAAAGTTGAAACAAGGGAATGTTATATATATTTATATTTTTTTCCCTTTCACTCCTGTCTCTGTGGCCTAGTTCCTCGCTTGGCCTTATGAAGCGTGACGTTACATTACTACATCTCAGCTCGGAGGAAAAGCTGCAGTGATCAAGGTCGGCATGTTCACAAAGTCAAGGCTGAGCGACCTCTTCCTTGTCTCTCTTGGTCTTCTTCTTGGAAAATGCCAAAAACTTTCCACTTTTCTTCACCTCCTTCCTAGCAATGACATCAAGCCGCTTCTATTGCGGGGCTAAAAGTGTCCCGGAATGCGGTTAGCGTAGCACCGAGCGCTATAGAATTTCAGCATGGCGGTGGGATCTGGGTAATGAGATCGGATTTTCGGGGCACGCAGACGGAGAGGTGCGACTGATTGAGTTATGCCGAGAACATCGGCGGGTGTCAATGACACTCTCAGAGCCATCTGTAGGAGCAACGATCAAAGCGGAGACTTCGATGGCGCTGAAATGCAATTCAGCATACCATTTTGTCCCTCTTATGTGTGTGTGTGTGTGTGTGTGTGTGTGTGTGTGTGTGTGTGTGTGTGTGTGTGTGTGTGTTGGGGGGGACAAATGTGAGGACCAGAAATATAACCGATAAATATGCCTAAATCTAATTCAATTGTGTGTGTGTATGTGTGTGTCTGTGTGTGTGTATCGGTGTGTGTGTGTGAGTTTGAAAGAGTGTGTGATCTTGCTTTCATCAATTCTAATGGGCTGAACGCTGTCTGCTGGAAGAGCTCCGAACTGTGCAGATCAATACGAGCGAATAGAAAGCTTTTCAGGGAGCTTTATGGGAACGCAGCCTGATTCGGAGTGCCGCTGCTTTCTGTCTTCAGTGTGTGTCTCGTGCCCTGAGAGACGTGAGAAATAAAATTGCTATTCCAAAATAAATCAGTGTGCGCTACCCTCTCAACGCTCTCCAGATAAACATGGATGAATACGTGGTGTAATCACACCGAAAAATATGCAATGGCAAAACCAATCATTTTAATCCCGTCGCGCTCGCTGTAGATTTAATGGCATGACTGTTAAGCACCTCGTTGAAAAAGCTTCAATTAGTCCCTGTGATTGAAAAGTTTTTCTGGTCTGATGTATAAAACACACACTTACAGCAGATACAATTTAATTAGAGATGTTTTAATGCCACTCAGTGTTGAGCCAACTGTTCGCTTTGAGGAGTGAGAAGCCATACAGCTTTTAGATATATACGCAGAAGACAAGCCTGATTCAGTGAAAATGAGGGACAGGAGCCACACCCGATTCACTCTGACTGTCAGATTCATAGGCCACACCTCCTTAACAGTGACTGACAGACACTGAGGACACATCTCCTTCATTCAGAGTGACAGACACTCAAGCCACACCTCCTTGACTGCTATTAAGAGACTGAAACTGAAACAAATGCCATGCACAGAGGCCACTCCGCCTTTACTGGGACTGATACACACACAGAGGCCACACCCCACAAGTGGGACTGGCAGACACAAAGGACACAACTCCTTCACTCTGAGTGACAGACACACAAGCCACACCTCCTTGACTGTGAATAACAGACGCAGAGGCCATGCCCTTTCACTTTGACTAACAGACAGAGGACACACCTCCTTCCCTGAGACCTCCTTCACCGAGACTGAGAGACAAAAACTATGTTTGCATCACTCAGACTAACACAAATGCCATGCCTTTCTTATCAGGACTGATGCACACATAACTGTGACTGATGTACACTGATTACATGCCTCAAAGGCCACGACTGACAGACAAAGCGCACGCCTGCTTCACTGGGACTGACAAACAATGACGACACACCTTCGCTAGGATTGACAGACAGAGGCGACGCCTCCTTCACTGACACTAAAGGAAAGAGGCAACAATTCTTTCATTTAAACACGACGCCATGTCACCTTCACTGAGACTGAAACACACATAGGCCACGTCCATTCAGTGTGACTGGCAGGTCCACAGGCCACGCCTCCTTCACTCAGAGTGACAGGCACAAAAGCCATGTCTCCATGACTGCAATTAACAGACAGAGGCCACACCCCTTCATTGACACTGATAGATATAGAGGCCATGCCTCCTTCCATGAGAGTGAGGGATGCAAAGGCCACACCTCGTTCACTGAGACTGACACATAGATGCCACGCCTCCTTCACTGAGACTGACACATAGATGCCACGCCTCCTTCACTGAGACTGACACATAGATGCCACGCCTCCTTCACTGAGACTGACACATAGATGCCACGCCTCCTTCCCTGAGACTGACAGACACTACAGTAGCAAAACACTTAGTATCGGAAATACACTCACAGAAACTAGGGGTTCTCAAGGGTTCTTTGGAGGGCTTAAGGGTTCTAGCTTCCCAGAAGGATTTTACTAGAGGGTTCCGCTAGAGGGTGCTAGATGGAACCACCAGTGTTAGTTAGCTACCATCACGTCACAACATGAAGTATTAAATAAAATCAGAGAAAAACAGAAAGAGAGACAGACAGAGACAGATAGAAAGACATGTAGAGGAAAATAAATGGAGAAAAAAAGAGGTAGACAGAGAGGGAAAGAGAGAGAAAGGAACAAATAGAGAGAGAGAGAGAGAGAGAGAGAGAGAGAGAGAGAGAGAGAGAAGCCATGTTTTATATAGGTATGTTCGTCTTGCAGGAGCTGACAGCAGTCTTGCTGTAAATTAGACAGTAATCAAGTTTGGACCTCATCACCACAACCTGTATGTGTGTGTGTGTATGTGTGTGTGTATGTGTGTGTGTGTGTGTGTGTATGTGTGTGTGTGTGTGTGTGTGTAAGGGAAGAGTGACTGTCAGGATACTAAGCTTTAGTGGCCTTGAGGGTGTGAGAGAGCGTTTCTGAATTATCTCCAAGACAATAAATCATACACACTGAGCCACCATTTGCTGCATCGAACACACTCCTCCACTTTACTCCTCTTTCTACCCTCGCGGTTTTCTCCGTCTCTTCTTCCTCGCTCTGTTGTCTTTCCCTCCGCTACACCGACCTTGTTTTGAATTTCCTCCACCCTGTCGTCTGAGGATCAGTAAAATTACTTTCCTTTCATTTGTTATTCGGGGATGATTTATTATTTTTTTCCTGCACACATGATGAATATAAATCAAACTCAGATTGAAGCAGATGCCTCTTCTATTACTCAGAAATATAAATGGATAAATTGCATGCAGGAAAAGTGACTTGCCTGTTTCCGCCCAGATTACTCATGCACTCAGAATTTCCATGAATAAACCTGTTTATATGTAAGATTTTCAGACATCAATTTTTAATGATGGAAAAAAAAAATCGAAATCCGTTAATTTCCGATGCAGATAGTATATAGCGTGGTTAAATGGAGGTGACCGATTTAAACACGTAACAGCAGTGTTTTTACATCCTCATGACGTTTCTAGCCATTAGCTTGTGCTGTAGTATCGTTTTCTTGCTCATGGGATAATTCTGAATGCTGCAGATTAACGACAGGCTCGAGTACTCTAACAGCAACTAACAGCAATGATCAATCTTGATAAAACAATAAAACACATAAAAAAAAGTTGATTTTGTCCAATTCATTAAGTACGGAATAAAACACAAGGCTGCTGTTATGTGCTGTGTTATATGTTTATTATTTTCCAATAACTGCACATCATAAAGTGTTTTATTCTTCTTATTATCTGTTTATAGGTACATGTAATGTTGTGGAATTTTCACAAAACAAAGTAGTTCCTAGTAAATGGATCTAATTGGTAAAATTGTTTTTTTGGGGGTGGGAACTGTGGTCTAATGAGGGCGGGAACACTGACTTAAAGTGGCATCGGTCCTTACTATGTTTTCAATGCCACTGAAAATTGAAATTGCCATTTCAGTGCCATTAAGGGGGAGGGAACTGTAGTCTGATTGGTGATATTGGGTGTTTAGGAGTGGAAAATTTGGTCATATAGGTAATATTGTCTTTTAGGGGAGCGAAATGTGGTCTAATTGGTAACTGGCTTTTAGGGGGTAGTAACTGTGATCTAATTGGTTATATTGGCTGTTTGGGGGCAGGAACTATTGCCAAATAGGTAACATTGGCTTTTAGGGGGTGGGAAATTCTGTCTAACTGGTAACATTGGCTTTTAGGGGGTGGGAACTATGATCTAATTTTTTATATTGGCTGTTTGGGGGCTGGAACTGTTGCCAAATAGGTAACATTGGCTTTTAGGGGGTGGGAAATGTGGTCTAATTGGTAACATTGGCTTTTAGGGGGTGGGAACTGTGATGTAATTGGTTATATTGGCTGTTTGGGGGCAGGAACTGTTGCCAAATAGGTAACATTGGCTTTTAGGGGGTGGGAAATTCTGTCTAATTGGTAACATTGGCTTTTAGGGGGTGGGATCTATGATCTAATTTTTTATATTGGCTGTTTGGGGGCTGGAACTGTTGCCAAATAGGTAACATTGGCTTTTAGGGGGTGGGAAATTCTGTCTAATTGGTAACATTGGCTTTTAGGGGGTGGGAACTATGATCTAATTTTTTATATTGGCTGTTTGGGGGCTGGAACTGTTGCCAAAAAGGTAACATAGGCTTTTATGGGGTGGGAACTGTGGTCTAATTGGAAACATTGTTTTTTTTTTATGGGGTGGAAGTGTGGTACAATTGGTAACATTGGCTTTTAGGAGGTTGGAAATGTGGTCCAATTAGTAACATTGGCTTTTAGGGGGCAGGATCTGTGGTCTAAAAGGAGCGGTAACTGGTTTACAGTGGCATCGGTCCTCACCATGTTTTCAAGGGCTGTCTAAAAAAATGACTTCTCTGGAGTTTTAAGATGCAAGTCTTTGCACTGGTGTCATATCCTCAAGGGTATGTCTTTGGCCTTTTATTTAGAGGAACATCATTACAGCAAAACATTAATAAGGTACATCATTAGACCTTAGGTACAATCTTTATGAGGTCATTTACATTGTTTGCACCCTGGGGAAACAAAATGTTCCTGTCCAATCTTTCTTCCTGACACAGTGTTTTATGAGGCAGAGCTTGTGCATGTGTTTATTTAAGAAAAGTTAGAATACTTGTCTCTGCTAATGTCAAAACATGCATTCATAGCGGCTATGTTTTAGGAATAAAGACAGACTTGTGAATTAGCCAGTCCTCCATTATAAGAAAGACATGCATGTCTGTGTTTGCTGTGTGCAAACCATGTGAATCCATCTTAAACAGGAACATGTTCACTGACTAAAATTTCTAAGCTAAAAAGGTGTCTAAATTCTCTTATTTAAAATACATTTTGTAAACTATACTTGCTCCCCCAACAGAAATCGGATTTCTGGATCCCATTTTTTCATCAGACAAAATGATATGTAATATTTGGTCCATTTGAATTGAACGCTGGTGCACTTAACAGCTCGATGCTTTTTTTTTTTTTTCCCTTTGTGCAGGTGTGAACGTAAACGTAACTGAATGGGAACAAATGTGTGATCAGATTTATCTACACTCACCTACCACACCTGTACGCCTGGTCATTCATGCATTTATAATGATTTATCCAATCAGCCAATGATGTGGCAGGGGCACAATGCATACAGATACAGGTTACGTATTTACATGTTACAGATGTATTCAACCGGGGTTGCCAGGTCTCACCAAGTTCCCATCCAAATTTAATCTCAAAAAGACCTGAAACTATCCCCCCAAAAAAAGATTTTAAAAATCAGGTGTTGGAAAATGGATGTCATCCTCTGGTACAGACATTATCCACTCCATAATCCCCTTTCCCCTCTCCCAAACTTTTTTTTTTTTTTTTTTTTTTACAACAGAAATACTTCAGTTCATTGTAGATATAGTACACTGTCTGCACTTACATTTCCCCTTTGTTTGCCAAAGTCAATGTTTGTGGAAATAGATTAAATTTAATTCTGATTATTTGCTTTAAAACAAGGTCTTAGTGGCTGTGGACTAGTTTTAAATAAGCCAAAAACCTCTAGACTTATTTTCCCACCCATAAACTTATTCAAAACAATCCCAATCTGGAGTAAAAACCATGACCCTGGCAACCCGGTATCCAACTCACAATTTATTTTGGTTTATACTTCCTTGTGTTTTCATTTGAAATGTGATTAGAGGAGCAAAAGCTGCACGAAATGCCACACAGCCAGATGAGAGTACGACCAATCTCAGCTCCTGATGGTTTATTTAGGAAACAGCACAGCTAGCGACAGTTGAGACTCATTGAGTTTTGTTTGGTTTGTGTCTAGCTTTTTGTCTGGCTTTGAAGTAATGTCAGTAGGAGATTTGGCCAGCCTGCTACCGAAGAAATGGCATTAAATGAATTTGACATATTTACCTAAATGTGAGGTTTAGGCAACTTAATTTCAGGTTTTTTTGTTTTTTTTTCACAACATTGTGTGTTGAATGATTAGGATGATAGTTCCACTAGATAACGACAATATTCCTTCAATAAATCCAGAGCAATTTAATCAGAAACTCTTCTAATTTAATTCATTTTTCTGAAGATGTGTCAGACTCGTAAAACATAAATGACACCAGAGACCCAAAGCGATCACAGGAAGTCAACTTTATGATATTTTACAAGCACCCAGTTAATCACAGAAACACCCCAAAGTTGAAAGAATGTCAGACACTCTGTTGTTGCTTAGTGACTTTGGTTTCCATGTGTTAGGGCTTCCCCCTCCGCGCTGTTCGCTGAAGCGGCGAGCGGCGCACTTCCGCTTTCAGAGACTCTTGTTCTGTTTACGTTGCCAGGTGTTTCGCTGTTTTGGTTCATGTCATGTCTCCGCCCCTGTATGTTTATTGGTTTATTGGTGATTATGTGTCATTATGAGTTTCAGGTGTTTTGTGTTTAGCCTTGTTTTGTTCATGTATTTAAGCTTTCTGTTTTTGTACGTGCACCTCGCTACTACAGTACCAAGCGGACTATTACGGACTGTGATCTCTGGTTTTAAAACTTTGCTATGCCCCTCGGATTTTGGATTACTGCCTCGCCCTTTTCTGGATATTCTGTGCTTTTTTTTTTGACTTTGCATTTTACGTTACGTTGTTCCCTGTTCCTTTACTTTTGACCCTGTACCTAATAAAGTGACTTTTCCCCTGCGCATGCATCCAGCCCCCGTTTCTGTTATTCTAGCACCATGGTTATGGCACGAACATCGATTTAGTTCTATGTAGCCGTTCCTACAGCTGTCATTGCTTGAAGTCCCTAATACCAAACCTAAACAGGACCTGAGGTGAAAAAAATAAAACATTGAGAAGACTCTTCTGGTCAGCATCTTCAACCATGTCTTAACTTTCGATAGCTTTTAGATTTTGAATGTCAGGGTTTGAACTAAAAAAAAGCCTTGTTTTTAACACAACAGCTGTTATATAATCCCTGTTTGGCTTTTCTCTCTCAGTCCGGACTCGGTTTGTGTTTGCACGAGCGATCCTTGGACCTTTTTTTAAACACAGATTTGCAGATAGAGACAAAGTGCCAGAAGAGCAGCGAGATCATATCCAAAATGAATCAGTGAGCTTTCCAGACTCATCTGTCAGTTTGATAAACTCTGTTGTCATTCCTGTTACCCTGTCACGTGATGTCATTAGTCGAACCCCCATCCAGACCAACATGGTGCATCGATACTCGACCTCTGGCATTGCTAATGCAACCAGTAGCCAGAATTTATCTTAACAAATTCACCTAAACCTAAATTAGAGCTAAATGGCTTAGTAGCGATTTGCTAATTCTAGATTAGCAAAGAGCTTTTAAGGTTGATGAGATCCTTGCACACACAATTAGTCAATGTTCTTCACTTCATTTCTTTTATTCCCTCTTGTCCTTCTTCTCTCTCTCTCTCTCTCTCTCTCTCTCTCTCTCTCTCTTACACACACACACACACACACACACAAATCCTAAGGGCCAATTACCTCTGTCATTGTGTACAGATGTGGTTTCCCCTTAATCTTTCTCTCGTCTTTAGGCCTTGAGAGGGCCGTCTTTCCCTTTGGACTGAGGAAGAGAGCTTCGAGTAAGAGGCTCTCAAGATGTTAGCATGACCTGATGAGAGACTCCGTGCCATTACACATAGCCCTCGGCGTAATGAGCGCCTACATCCTCGCAACAAGAGGGCCATTAGCAGGGTGCTTTAAAGAAGCCTTCGTTTTTGGGTTCTTGTGATCGCACACACTATCACGTGTCACGTCACACAAATTCACAAAGTTAGCAAAACATGCTCACAACATACTGTACATCCAATACAAAGGCTAAGGCAAATGATAATCATCAAAAGTTTACATTGTTAATACATCATATTATATATTATGTGTATGTGAGACCATGAAGAAAGAATTAGAATATAAAAAGTGACACGTGAGCACACACACACACACACACACACTCACTCACACACACACACACACACACACACACCTACAAACACCCACGAGACGTGTTTGCTCAGGTGAGAGATGTGCATCAAGCTGCACCTGTTCCCCAGGTGGCCCCTGGCACCCAATCTCAGGTGTGTGTGTGTGTGTGTGTGAGATCTAATGCGGCTGGCAGGGCTATGCTCTAATAACTCTCTCACCTCTGTCACACACACACCGAGGACCCTCATCCATCTCCACACCTCTCACACGTCAACACACATCTGCCGAGCGTTCCTTTCCAGAAGATGACGTTTAGTAAAAACATCATCGCATGACACGCATGAAGCTGAACTTACTGAGAAACCCGAGACGTAAACTCCCGTGTCGTGAAGACGTCGGAAAAGTTACAGCATTACCTCCGGACACTGGAGGCTCCTTCCATAAATGTTCAATAAACATCTCCTAACAAAAGTCCCCGTGAATGAGCGGTTGCTATAGAAACGATAACGTATAGGATCCAAGGATTAAACGATCACGTGCTCTTTCACGTCAGACTGACGTAAACTACTCAGCATGTTTTATGCTCACATGTAGGAGGCATGCTTTTCTACACCATGTTTGTGATTCGCTGCTCTTCTGCTTGTTACTAATGAAGGAGCTTGGGGTGGAGTTTGGCCGCAGATAACAGGCTGTCGTCTGGAAACGTCGACTCTTTCCTCCACAACATGAAACAAAACCTCCACAAAAGGAGGAGACGTCCGCTAGCTTAAGCAGAGGAGCTAATTCGCTATTTCCTTTCATGTCAACTCAAGAGCAAGCGCTCTCTGGGAGATGAAGGCTCTATGATATTAAGCGTGTCAGTTTAGAGCGATCACAGAGATAATATCTCAAGCAAATAATCAGACAAAGCAACTGGCAATCACGGCCCGGTCAATCATATTCCACCCCGGCCAGCTAAAAGCGCTGGAAGACAGCCAGTTTTTTTTCTTCTTTCTGGTGATTAAATAATGATGAGCCGTTTTTGAGGTGGAAGAGGTCGGGCGCGGAGCCAGATGCCTACGTTAAGCTAATAAACTCTAAAGTGTGTGTTCGATAGTTAGCGTTCGTGCTGAATTTAAATCCGACATCCAGTGCTTGCGGACATTTTAATTAAAGCTAAATATGTTAATTAATTTAGGAAAACGTCTGACATAGATGGACTCAAAAGGATGCTAGAAAGCAAAACCGGCCTCAGAGCTGCACTTTTAATAAAGCGGAGCTAAAATTAACTGAATGCATTCTCTAAATCTTTGAGAGTGTCATATTGTTTTCTAACCCTTGAATTTTATATTAATTTAATGAACCTGCTATGCTCCAGTCAGTGTAACCATAGCAACAGCTAATTGATGGACTGTTTCTTTTATTATAAACCTCTTTATACTGTATGTGTAAGGAATAAAACGCTTGTTCAAGAAAAAATAATGAAGGGGGCGTGGTATTACCACCCCGAAGTATATTAGATTCCTATAACAATGAAAACTACTTGAATTTGCAAAACTGTAATCGCACGAATCAGCGCTCTTTCGCGGTGATGTTTGTTGGTAAACGAGACCCATTAGCTGTACTCTTGTTCGACGCACGTGAACCGAAGAGGTCTTTGACTGATTGCGCGTCGCGATGACGTCACATGACGCGTCACGGTCCGAACCTGTGGAAAATCTGTGGTAATTTCGATAAACCGCAAGCTCGTCCGAACATTGCGGAGTTTCTGCGATCGCAAAATCCTCAAGGGACTGAACGGCAATGTCCCGGAGTGTCTTATTCCTCTTAAACCACAGGAATTTGCCAACGTTTACCATTTCTTTTATTAATTCAACAACCAAATGTCGTACCTTTTATACGTTTATACCGCGGTTACATCTAATGCTGTGGAACATCCGTGAAACAAGTTAGTTCCTGATCCCCCTCACGCACATCGCGGCTTACGTCACGTTAGCGAGAAATTCGAAAAGCGTCGAACTCACCTATCCTGAAGACTTTCCCATGTCTGAAAACTTAAACTTAGAGCTCTCACACTGGAGACTCCTTCCTTAAACGTTAAATAAACCTAGACTCCAAACAGAAGATCAGCAAATGTGTGCGAACCTCACACTTTAACACGTTATGATACGGTTTCGATCCATAAAGCAGTGATCCGGTATTTGACGATACCACTGAATCTCTTTCGATGTGATACGATGCGATACTATTTGATTTAGTATCCTCCGATCAACACGTAACAGATGTTTTTGTTTTTCTCAGAATCTTACCATTCATTTTTGCGAATGTAGATGACGTAGCGGAGGAATGTTTTAAGAGAGCAGAGTTACGTGCAAATCACCTTGCTAGCTTTTTTTTTTTTTTTTAATTATTTACACAACTTAATGAATTATTTTGTACACACTAGTTGTCTGTTTGTTTTTCGATAATATTCGACCGATAATTATTGATTCATGGTTGTTCCACAGATTCGTCTCGGTCCAAGTCATCGGATCGTTACGCCCCTATATCAACAATAACACATCATCCAATCAGAATCGAGCATTCAGGGTTGATTGCGCTGTCTTATTCCAGCCAATCATATTTACGCTATTAATGCTGATCTGATTTCCTCTGACATTCTAAATAACGCTTGTCAGTTCGGATTTGACTTTTAGCTGCTATTTGAACCAACCTCTGATATCCCCTTTTCTCCCAGAGTGCCTGATTTTCCTCTGCCCGTGTTACACCGGAGACCCACGAGCCCAGAAAAGGCTGCCAAGAACATTTGACCTTGGCAGAGCAGCAGGCGCCGGGCAAACACACTCGGCTTTCGCAGCTCGGCTTGGCGTCGTTCCACGCTGCCCTCGGCTGCCACGACCGTGTGCTGCTTGGCATTGATTGTGGGCAACTGGGCAGAAATTTATCGTGCCATGCCGTGGCACCGATGCCTGGATAGCTCCAAGCAAGCGCCAGTTATTGTCAGTGCATGTTTTAAAGCATAATTAAAGCTTATATTAGCCAGAGATACACACAAACACACATGCCATCATCAGACAAATAATTTACCCCATGAATGATTGCAGTAAATAGCTTGGTAATATTCATTCACACTTGTGTTAATCTTGCTGTCATTTTTTTTTTTTCTTCGTGCACTTCTTTGCCCATTTGTCTTTTGTACACTTTTGTTCCAGAAGTTTATTTAAAAGCAGCACGGCTCCTTTACGCTGCGTCGTCCTCCTGCCGCTCACCATGCAAACATGATTACTGCACTCTTACCAATTAGCGTCAGATCATCAAAACTTGAACAACAACTGTAATTAAAGGAATCAGAGTGAGTGCGGCCTCCCCTGGCGATTTTACATTAGTTACATTCGGGAGGGAAATTAGGCAAACAAATGGATTTTGCAGTATTTACGCAAGGCAATCATTTTTCAATTTCCTTCAGCTCTTCCGTTTTAATTAAGGAAACGATGGCGATGAATAGGGATGCCCCAGTCCCACTTTCGTTTCTTTCTTTCTTTCTTTTTTTTTTTTTTTTTTTAACATGGAATCAAAATAAAGCTCTGACAATCAGCTGATCACCCAAAACTCATCTGATACACACTGTGTTTTATAATACTACTGTTTCTTTTTTTATAATTAATTACTTATGACACTGTACGATATCTCAGTAAAATCTTGGCCATATTGTCACAGTGTGTGAGTTATAACGCGCCAGATTATTTGATGATATCCGCTAATCATAGACCTGCGAATAAAGAAAATTGGGACTTGTCATCGATCAGTGTGATCCGTAAATCAGCCCTTCCAGAAAACATTCTCCAGCATGAACTTTGGGTGATGCAATTCTTTCTGTCCGTTACCGTGTTTCCTTCATATCTCACAATCGCCGCTACTGTATTTGCAGTGAGTTTGCTGTCCCCATATTGGCGGATTAGGCAGCACCACCCAAGCTGCCATTGTTGGGCCCTTGAGCAAGGTCCTTAACCCTCAACTGCTCAGATGTATAAATGAAATAAAGATGTAAGTCACTCTGGATAACGGCGTCTGCCACATGCCGTAAATGTAAAATGTAAATGTGGATTATAGACTTCATATCAACACTCCTACTGAGATTTTAATAAAAAATCTCGGCTCAGGATGGTCATAGCTCCTTGGAATAAAAACTGATCTCTAGGGCACATTACAACATACATGTACATATATAAACATTTTGCACATTCATAGTCCTTAGACTTAGAACTTAAGTCCAAATGTAATGCTCAAGATTGCTCACAGATCCATTTTTAGGGTCAATTTATAATAGGAAGGCTTCGAGTCTTGAGTCTTAAATTTTTTTAGCGGGTCCCTTAGTGTGCACGCAGAACATTCACGCATACCATCTGTACCAACGTGATAGATCAGGCTGGTTCCTCAAATGTGGCCCTCGAGGTCCATTGTCCTGCAGAGTTTACCTCCAATCTCAAACTCACAATTTTTACAGCAGAATGCTACTACAGAGGACTTATTGACATCAAGTTTCTTGGGCATCGGTGAACGTTTGCACCTTTCGTAACAGTCGCGTACGAGTTCCTCAGTTGTCCTCAGCGTGAAAAGACGGATCTCAACAACGTTCGATGCTGGAAAGGCGTCGAATATGCAGAAGATGCTGGAAAAACAAAGAATGTGCAGGACCTGGAGGATTTTTCTGAAGAACAGCGGGCAGTTTAGCTGCTCAGGACAAACAAGGGACTCGTGAACAACTATCACTGTATGTAAACATCTGTTGTATGTGAAATACATGAACTTATTCAGGGTGGAACTGAATAAAAAAAAAATAATAATAAATAAATAAATGCAGTTTTCATGATCCCTCTGAATTATTTGCAGATTCTCCAAGCTGTATGTAAACTTATGACCTCAACTGTATATCAGCATGACAGTGTATTATCCGTTATTCACGTAAATACTAAATGACGCACTGATGGAATGCTGTTATCAGAACGAGAAGAGCCGAACCGTTTAAAGCTAAATTGTTAAGCAAACAGTGAAGTGAAGTCGGTCAGCTAGCGCAGGTTTATTGTTTCAGTTTTACGTATTTCATCTCTGACTTGGGCGACGAGGCTAATGTAGCTTGTATACTATAGTGAAGCATATAAAATATAGCGTTTAAGAGTAAATATTGTTGTTCTTTCTTGAGGAAAGCTTGCTGTAATATCAGCAAAGCACTGAGATCTTCTTCACGAAATCTCTGGAAGTGCTCGTTGAGAGTAAGAATGTAGCAGCTCATGAGATTGTGTGTGTGTGTGTGTGTGTGTGTGATAGAGAGAGAGAGAGAGAGAGAGAGAGAGAGAGAGAGAGAGAGAGAGAGAGAGTTTGTGTGTGAGTGTGGATTGAGAAGGAGAGCGGGAGAGAGATTGAGGATGACAGAGAGAGATGGCATCGCCGCCTTTGAGACCGGATTTGAGCGTTTTAAATTAAGCTTAGGGGAAAAGCCGAGTTCGCCGTGTGATGTGATGAAGTTTGATCTGCCCCGATCACGCAGCGCAGTGTACGAAGATGAGCCTTACTTTCTCCCACTGTCTGAAATGATTTCACCCGCAAACACATGATATCACAGTCTCTCTCTCTCTCTCTATCTCTCACACACACACACACACACACACACACACAAACACAAACACACACACTCCTGATACACTCCCACTCATGCATATAGAAAGAGATGCTTAATGCAATTTAGATTTGTTAAGCTGGGATCATTTCTATCTCTCTTGCTCTTGCTTTCACACACACACACACACACACACACACACACACACACACACACACACACACACACTCTGCAACTGTTATGTTCTGCTTTGGTGCTTGGTTTGCAAATGGACGCCGTCACACTATAGTGTGTGTTTATGTGTGAGTGTGTGTGTGTGTGTGTGTGTGTGTGTGTGAGTGTACCTACATTATCATAGACTATGTGGGTTGGATAAGTGAGCTCTCCTGACGCGGAATAAAAGTTGTGCTTTCGCTCTCAGGAACATGTTCGCACCCACGCTTGACCTGCGCTGACCGTATCACACATGAAGCAAACAAATGCGCATCGACAAACCGAGCCACTCAAGCACAGTTTCCTTCTGATACACACGACACGTTTCAGTATCACTTTTAACACACCCTCGTGGTCTTACGTGTCTTTGTTATTTCCTCTTAGGGGAATCCCCGACAGCTTACGGAGCTTTCCAGGGGCGCTTCCCGAAGCTCGGATTGATTCCTACTTGATTCCCGGACTGTACGTCCTGCAGCACATGAGATCACGTCCGCCATCTTTAAGGAAATAGCAACAAGAAGAGAGGAGGTGGTTGGATCAGTGATACACAAACCTTTGTGAAACTTGTTGTTTTTTTCTTTTCTTTTTCTTTTTCTTTTGATGTAGACGATGCGTAACATCGACCTAAAATAAATCACATTACATCCGACTTATCCATTTAATTGCTCGGCTCACGCGGTGATTTTATTTCCTGGTTAAAATCTCAACGTGTGCACGTGCAATAATGTCTCTTATCAAGTGTCATCAATAAGGGAATCGACTTCAGACCTTTTAAAGTGATGCTCCAGTGAGCGAGAACGTCTCATTTCTTAAATATTGTCGTTCTTGATTCCTCCTGTCCTCATTTCCTGTCCTCGTTTCCTGGGAGGTCGGAGTCAAGGAAATGTGAAACACCCCATTACTTTATTAGCTTGAGTGAAGTTTGTTAGACGCCTTGGAAGGTTGAGGGATCAAATAACTCGAAACCGGAAATCATTAGGATTGGATACGATTGCATTTCCAGTTCTGAAAAAATCGGAATAAAAGCTGAACTCACCAACCTTCTCACGGAAAACAACAACAACAACAACAACAACAAAACGTTTGCAAACAAATTATCTGCGGCATCCTCTATGCATTGAATATTGCATAGCATTGCCTGGCTGCTTGCATTAGCAGCTATGGAAGAAATTCTACACGGCTCGTCTCTTAGGCTCCATACCTTGCCATCGAGGTAAGGCGTTGGTCACGGTGTTAGCTGTTAGCTGTTTTCCACTCGACTGCACATGATCATTATTTTATGTATACACAAACACGCCGGTGTGTGTTTTCCAGCTGGCTGGACTGGAGTGACTCAGTATGACAATGTTCTTCATTGTTGGTTTATTATAGTTTCCTCCTCCCATCCTGCTCGATGGGGAGGGTGTGCGTAAGCCAAAAATGAAGAGCTAGTGGGAGCAGGAAACGGTAATGAAAACGAATGAAGTGTTCCGACTGAGACCTGCTCTCTTATATTAGAATTTCCTCTAACAGCGACGAGAGAGAGGTGAGGAAGGAGAGGAGAGGAGAGGAGAGGAGAGGAGAGGGGAGGAGAAGAAGAACACTTGAGATGGGCACTAGAGGTAGATCAGTAACCTTTTGATGTTTTCGAGGTTTTGAAAGTAGGCGGCTGAACGAAAAGGAGGACGCAGGTGCATGCTGTGTGCTGGCTAACGAGCCAATTAATCAATTAGTGAAATGTCAGGACTGCGGAAGATATCCTGATAACTTTTCTTTTTTTTTTTTTCTGTGACGAGATTATCAGTGCCTCTTCTCATCTTCACGTCTCATCGACGCGACTTTAAGAAGCAAACTTCGTATACCGAACATGTCGAACTAAAATTCCTGTCGGATCAATGCTGACAAGAGTCATTATTTAGTCAATTGTCTTTGTCTGTTGGTGAACGACAATCCGCCATGAATTACCGAGCGCGTTCACGGCGTTCACATTTAGCCACGCCCACAAATGTCCACAGAAGTTAAAATCCACAGTGAGCTGAAATGACAAAATGACGACTAAAGGGTGAAGGAGCACCTCATAAACATGGCGTGTGCTAAATTTTACAGTAATGCAGCTCATAATAAAATTGCAGAAGTTATAAAAAAAAAAAAAAAACTCCACAGATTATAATCTGAAGCCGACCAATCAAGGTCAGTGAACACTTTCGTGAACACTACATTGCTTGAACGAATGATTTAAAAGAAATGAATTTATTCATATACAATTTGATGAATGAATACATTTCAAGCCTGAATAACAACTGTTTTGTAACACATGAAGACAGGAAGAGCATGAGATCGAGTGGTGTGTTTGACCGGCAGATTAAGATGTCCATAAGCTTTGACAACATGATTAACCAGATCCTTTGTGTGTGTGTATATATATGTGTGTGTGTGTGTGTGTGTGTGTGTGTGTGTGGTTGTGCACGTTTGCTTTACGTGGCATGAACTGTGAGGCATGGAGTATATTGATGTTTACGCTTCACACATTTTTTAAAAGCTGTAAAACAGACAAAATCCCCCTGTGTGTATGACTCATTCCTTTGACTTTGTATTAACCAAACAGAGATGGCATGGAGTAATTAGACAACACACACACACACACACACACACACACACACACACACACACACATACACACACAAACACACACACACAAAGACACGCACACGCGCACATACTCGTTCGTCACGTTTCTGTCATGCAGGATAGTCACAGTGTGGACTGAACTCTTCTGTCCTTGGCACATCCTGGCACCAGTGGACATGTTTACAGAGAATTCAGACCATGTATTAATTTAGGGAGGTGATGAAGCAACACTCGCTCTCTCCTTCTGTGTCTCCGTGGTACAGTGAAATCACCATGGCGACTGCTTTTTTTTTTTTTTTGTCAGTTTATGCCTGCTTACAAATATGTGTGTGTGTGTGTGTGTGTGTGTGTGTGTGTGTGTGTGTGTGTGTGTGTGTGTGTGTGTGTGTTTGTGTGTGTGTGTCAATGTGTGGGTAAATAGTACTCAAGAATGACTACACTGAAAAATAGCAATCTCCTTAGATAGATAAACAGATAGACTGATAAACTAATGGATGCATAGATAGATAGATAGATAGATAGATAGATAGATAGATAGATAGATAGATAGATAGATAGATAGATAGATAGATAGATAGATAACTGAATGAATGGATAAATGGAGACACTGGTGACTGTAACTCTGCAATACTGTAACACTAACACTCATACAACTATAATACAATAAAACTGTAACACTGTAATACGGTTATACAGTAGCACTGTGATACTGTAACACTGTACAGCTGTAACACTGCAATTCAGTAATATTGTAACTGTGTATTATTGTAAAGCTGTAATACTGTAACACTGTAATATTGTAACAAACTGTAACACCGTAGCACTGTAAACCAGTAACATCGTTATACTGTAACACAGTAACATTAATACTGTAGAACTGTGACACTGTAATACTGGAACACTAACACTCATACGGAAAACTACCCTGTAATACCATGAAACTTTAACACTATAATGCTGTAATGCTGAACTCTGTAATACTTTCACACTGTAACACTACACTATGTAACACTGTGATTCTATAATGCTGAATGCGGTAATACTGCAATACTATAATATTGTAACACTGTAATACTGGAACACTAACCCTCATACCGAAAACTGTCACACTGTAATACTGTAATACGGTTATACAGTAACACTGTGATATTGTAACACTAACACTCGTTCTATAAAACTGTAACATTGCAATACTGTAACTCAGTTATACAGTAACAATGCAATATTGTAACACTATCATTCTACCACTGCAATGCTGTATTTCTGTAATAACACAATTACAACATTATAATTATAACTGAAATAACAGTTGATACTGTCATACTGTAACACTGTAATGTCTTAACACTAAAACTGTTGTGACACTGTAATATTGTAACACTGTAATACTGTAACACTGTACAATTGTACCACTGTAAAACTGTAACATTGTTATATTGTAACATGGTAAAACTAATACCATAGATCTGTAACATTGTAACACTGTCCCATTGTAATACCATAAAACTGTAATACTCCAGCACGTAACGCCGTAATTCTGTAATGCTGAACACTGTAATACTTTCACATTGTGACACTACAGTAGGTAACGTTGTAATACTCGAACACTAACACTGTAATTGTGTTATGCTGAATGCACACATCGAATGCAACACATGAATGTAACATTGAAACACTGTGATACTGTAACACTAACACTGTAATTGTGTTATGCTGAATGCCCGAACGCTGTAAACGTAACAGTGTAACGCTATCTTTACATCTGGTTATCTGGAGCAATAAACAGCTACAGATACAGACAGTGTCATTACGTTACACCCCTAGTTCAGAACGTGTGGGTTCTCTTTAGGTTTCCTCAGTTTATTGCATTTATAGCTAGCAATTATAATGCTGTCTTTACTCTAATGTCCATGATGTGTTTCACCTAAATAAGTTCACTTGGTTTCCCCGATGTGCAGCTGATCACTTGTCTTCCAGCATGTTATATAAAACATATGAAAGTTCATCCGTTGTATCTGTGGCTATGTTCATATATCCGCATGTACCACATATAAATTCGTTACCATATAGTGTTTTTTCGACTGATGGTATTCTTAATCCATGACCTAGTGAACCAGCATCAGGATGTATTTATTGATAGAGACTTCGAAGCACTTCTGGATAAGGATGTCTGCCAAATGCCATCAATATAAATGTAAATATAGTGTCATAGTTATTACATAAACATTAAATACGTTGAAGAAACACACACTGGACCATGCTGGTACCTCACAGCTGTAGGGTCTGGGGTTCGATCCAGCGCCCTGGTTACTTTATATATTTATTCGAAGAACACACACTGGAAGAAAAATCACTCTCATTCCTCAAGTGTGTTTTTAGAATAACTCGGCAGTCAAAGACAAGCAACTATAGCCGACCTTTCATCAAATCCACCAACTTCAGAACAAACCAAAGTGGAGAAGAAAGAAATAAATATCACTGTGAGCGTGTTTTTCTTTTCCTTTAGAAGAGCTGCTGCCTCTTCAGATCGATGCCATCAGCCAACAGAAGAGCTCCTGGAGGAGATATGAAGAGGGGCAGCGTCTCTTTTCTCCTTTCTCAGAAGTTCAGCCACTTCAGCCCTTCGGTTCCGGAGCCTACGCTTCTCTTGCTGCTGGCAGGGAAGAATAATCAATCAATCACTAGCTGAAGGGAGAAAACACACATACACACATACGCACATACGCAAAGCTTTCTCTTTCTCATCTCTTGTATTTCTGTGCCACGCTGAAGCCAAGAAATTAGAATCAAAAACCCCGCCAATTTATTTGACAGCAATAATTCCGCCATCACTACCACCTTCTCCAGCTCATCACCACGTCTGCTGACTGAGCGATAGCTTATAAAACACCAAGGCCTTTTAAATAAGTTCTGTACTTAACAGAATTTAAGGTCCTTGTCCTTGTCGACTTCCCCATCCCCTTCCTGTTTCCTCTTGTGGGAACAGCTATCACTGTTTTAAGTGCACTTTCAATATTTTATTAGATTTTCAATAGTAAAGCTTGTTAAACCATTACTTGCCGTCGTGAAGAATCGAGAAAACATCAGAAAAGATCAAAACATACCCAGAGGGTTGTGCTGTGTGGTCCGACCCAACTGTTCTCGTTAAAAAAAGTTAGCACTCTAGCTAGTTAGTACACAATTACACTATTATAAATAGGGGCGAAGAAATGAGTAATATCTCAAAAAAATAAAACTAAAAAATTCTTCAGTTTAGTGTATACCTTTCACTATTGTTCATGCATGGAGTTGAACTGTATGAATGTATGAATGTAGACTAACAGCTATTTTTAGAGCAGCACAACTGAGGGTTCAGCGTGTGCAATCGACTTCATTTTCCAAGGTCATAACTTTCATAAACTTTCATACCAGGTAGTTAGCATATTACTTATCAGCAAAAATAAAATGACTGTAGTCTAAAATAAATAGACTGTAACTACACAACGCTTTAAGAAAAAAAACAAAAAAACAATGCAATTGGTAGTAAAATTAGTGAGCACATGATACGAACTGTATTGATACACACCCCATTTAAAACAGAAGCGGTGAGGTTCAGTTCCACTATAGGCTGAATGATTTCATCAAACACACCCCCTGTGGTCTTAATGAGCTAACAACGGGGTGCTGATGCTAATTACAAGCTACTTGACTCCGCTAATCGAACACACTCTACCGCTAATGGACTGTGAGTGTCTAAAGGGACAAGACACACTGAAAATTTAGGGACGTCAGACACGAACCAGTGTCTCGGTATCTGTGTTATGAGAAGGTGATCTGTAGGACGTTTTGGACGTTACGTTTTTCATTACATTACAGTTTTAAAAAGACAATATAACGTTTTCATTGAGCCAAAGACTTTGATGTTGTATTGATTTTTTTTAGTCTACACGCTCTCGTTGTTATATTGTTATATTCAACACTCTATATCAGGAGTAACTAAACAAAAATTTGCAAAAAAAAAAAAATTGTTAAATCCCTTGGTTAGAAAAGTTCGGATAAGCGACTAACACGACTAAATGGTGACAGCAGTTGTGTCCATCCATCCGTTTTCCGTACCGCTTATCCTACACAGGGTCGCGGGGAGCCTGGAGTCTATCCCAGGGAACTCGGGGTACAAGGAGGGGG
This sequence comes from Cranoglanis bouderius, assembly GCA_023630585.1. Classification (NCBI taxonomy): domain Eukaryota; kingdom Metazoa; phylum Chordata; class Actinopteri; order Siluriformes; family Cranoglanididae; genus Cranoglanis; species Cranoglanis bouderius. The sequence continues at coordinate 2,877,238 of CM042542.1, read as the reverse complement.
GACACCCTGGACAGGGTGCCAACCCATCACAGAGCACAATCTCACACACATTCACACACTACGGACAATTTGGACATGCCAGTCAGCCTACAGTGCATGTCTTTGGACCGGTGGAGAAAACCGGAGTACCCGGAGGAAACCCCCAAAGCACGGGGAGAACATGCAAACTCCACACACACTCCACGCCCCCCCCCCCCCCACACCCCGACCCCTTGTCTATATATTAAACACTGACTGAGTGATTCCAGACACAGTGCTGTAGTGATGTAAATACGTGAATTTCATAAATATCGACCCGAACACTCATCTAGTTAACCCTTTAAGATCATTCCCACTGATGCAATGCTATGTAAGACTGTGTTGTGGTTCATATTGTGTGTGTGTGTGTGTGTGTGTGTGTGTGTGTGTGTGTGTGTGTGTGTGTGATCAGGTGTGTGTTGGGACACAGAGGGTCAGACAGAGAGATGGAGAAGTTGAGTCATGTTCTTCTGAATTCAAGCCTCAAGAAACATAGTGACTTTTCTCATAACACTGTAATATTACCCTCTACGTCCTAAGGTCGTTTCATCTGTTCCTGTGTGTGTGTGTGTGTGTGTGTGTGTGTGTGTGTGTGTGTGTGTGTGTGTGTGTGTGTGTGTGTGTGTGAGACGTTCAGTGAAAAGAGAAAGCACAATATAGGATTTGACCTCTTTAAGGTTTTAGACAGAATAAAACTACAATCCCTGTGTGTGTGTGTGTGTGTGTGTGTGTGTGTGTGTGTGTGTGTGTGTGTGTGTGTGTGTGTGATTGATTTTCTCTGTCTGAGCTCCCTTGAGAGAACAGACTCTCCACTTTAGTGCTGTCGCTCCCTCAGGTCAGCTCTGTTACCCACAGGTTAAAGTCTCTCTCTCTCTCTCTCTCTCTCTCTCTCTCTCTTCATCCCTCATTTCCTTTCATCTCTCTTCTTGTCCCTTTATTTACAGACCTTTTCTGTAATAATAAAATCAAATCAGTTGAAGATTAAACTTCACGTTTGCATTTCCATCGTTCAGTTTGTACTTCATCCATTAATTTATTCATTTTACTCAACATGACTCACAGCTTAAACAGATACAAATTCAGCCATGTGATTAAGCAGTTGCAGATTAAAGGTCTCAGCTTTATCGCTGGGTGTTAGGAAGCACTGACACTGGAGACTCCTTCCGTAAATTTTAAACAAACATCTCCTTACATAAAAAAATAAATTAAAAAAAATCACCATATCAACAATTATGCAAGTTTTTTTTATTTGTTTTTTTTTTAATCCATTTAAGTGGATGTACAATTCTCTGTATAGTAAGCTGTTACTATAGAAATGATAACATATTAGAAGGAGCACATTAATGTAAACCTGGTATCAGAGTAGCTGTTATAGAAAATTAATCAACATCTTCCAACCAATCAGAATCGAGAATTCAACAGCGTTAACCTGATTTCTGCAATGCAGTTAGTTTTTTAGTGCATGTTTCATTCAGCGTAGTACAAAAGAAACAGACATGGAATCGAGCTGTGTGTGTGTGTGTGAGAGAGTATATATATATATATATATGTGTGTGTGTGTGTGTGAGTGTGTTAGAGAGAGAGAAAGGGACAAAGACAGAAAGAACATCTTCACTACACTGTGAGGAGATCAATGCCGTCCTGTCCGTGTTTTGACAAGCTCCACTATCGTGCTTCTTTTCCAAATGTCAAGCGCTGTTCTTTCGCCGTTATCGGCCGGGACGTATTGAGCGGCCCGCAGGCTCGATGGATGTGTGTGAGGAGAGAAAAGGAGAGAGTATCAGCACCTGAACAAGGACACACAGCTGCCCGCTGTTTGATACTTAGAAGAAAAAAAAGCAGATGTTATGAAAATCCCTGCAAACGTTTAATCGAACAGTTTGTCCAGAATTGAAATGTTCTCCTGTTTTCCCTGGTGAGAGGATAAACCCTGCTGTACTGGTGCTATTGTCACAGCACTCAGTGACTCATACTGATTCATTGTGTGGCACTGAAAAAGAAAAATTCACAGTGGTTGGATGACTTTGCACTGACTGTATATAATACTCTGGAAGTTAAACTTCGGGGGGAAAATGGCTGTAGATTTAAAAGAGGACACTTAAATATGGGTCTGCTTTTAAATGTTTGTTCAATTATTGCAAGGGAGAAAAAAGCTTTTACCGTCTTTAGTCCGCAATTTCTATTTTTTTGTTTAAAATCAAGTGTGGCACGTATTTCCTCCTCACGCCAAGCGCTGCATGCCACGCCTCTCAGCACGCATAGTGGCTCACTTACGTATTGTCTAGTGTTTGTTTACGTGTTTCTTGTTTTGGTTAATGTCTCGTCTCCACCTATGTCTTGTCACCGGTTGTCTGCCTAATGTGTCATGATTACTCTCATCTGTTTTCAGTTTGCCCCTTGATTAGTTTGTATATTTAAACCCTTTCTGTGTTTCTGAGTTCAGGGCGAGGTATTGCTCAGTATTTGCCCATCTGACTTTACCGAGCCGCTTTGTTCTGTGTTGATGTGTCCCAGTTCTTGATCTCGTTCGGTCTCCTGTTTTTGTGTAATTTCGATATTCCCTGACACTGTTGTGCGCTGATCGCCTGACCTCTGCCTGTTCACTGTTTACGACTTCGATTCACGTTTGGATTAGTTTGCCCGATCTTTTAAATAAACGCCTCTACTGGACCTGCATCCTTCTCGCCTCGACTAGTGACAGAGTGCTTGTGTTTGAAGATCTTGGCAAATCTGGCAAACACACATAATCTAAATAGGAAGGTCAGGCAATTGTCTTAAGCATGTAAGTACAGTAATTCAACTCTACTGTGTTGTTGTTGTGTATTGTGTGTAATTGACTGTTCAGGACTTTCTCTGTGTAAATATTGATTGAACATTTGCACTAAAGTTGCTCTGATTTTAAATATTATAATCTTCCTCATATAGTTGAGACCTGACCTGACCTGGTAATTCATGACAGCATTTTTCCAAGATAAAAAAATAAAAAAATAAATAAATTGATTATGGCAATTATCTTGCCTGGGTTTATGATGTTTGAATAAAATTATTGTTCCTTTATAATCTTCACTTATGAGAGTTACAATGCAAAAAAGGGGCATATTTTTTTATCTGAAGAAGCAGCGCTAGGAAGTGCCTATTGTTCCTGAACATTTGTATATTGTTAGAAATGTTTATATAATGGAAGGTGTTCTTCAAATAGTGGATTGTGATACCTTTGCCGCTGCCCTGTGGAGGTTGTTGGTGGTGTCACTAACCATAATTTTTGGGGGTTTTCTTCACAGCTCTCACAATGTTTCTGTTGTTTTCCTTGGCTGACCCATTTCATGTCTTTTTGTTAATACACCAGGGGTTTCTTTCTTTTTCAGGACATTCCAAATTGTTGTATTGGCTATGCCCAACCTAGGGCTCAAACCAAGACTAGACATTCAGAGCTATTAATTCCTTAAACAATCAATTTAACAGGCCACACCTGGGCAGCAAGAAACACGTGTCAGTCACATGTTCCATTATTTTTGATCACTTGAAAAATTGGGTAGGTTCAAACAAAAGGTGCCATGTTTTAAGTTGTTTAACACATCTAGATGTAAATATGAGGAAATTAAAGCTGAAATTCTGATCTATCGTCTCATATTCATCTTTTGATCTCAAACCCAAATGCCTTCAATGTATAGTGAAAACAATAGAATTGGTCTTGCTGTTCCAATACTTTCAGAGGGGACTGCATACTAACTGCTAACTGTGCATCAGCATAGCAAAGCAGAACTAACCTACAATGTGTGTGTGTGTGTGTGTGCGCGCGTGTGTGTGTGTGTGTGTGTGTGTGTGTTTTGAAAGTTTTTCTTTCTGGTACTGGTACTAATTAGCTCTCTCCAGTACAGTGGTGTGCATGTGTATGATTGCGTGTCCATGTTCCGAATATAAAGCAGAGTATTGGCTTATAATTAGGGACTGTCTTCATAATATCTGAGTGGCTGATACAGCACTATTAGCTCGGATAATAAGTCATTGTTTCAGGCTAAAATGCTTCATTTGTTTGGGGAAGGCGGTGAAACAGTGGCAAAATGAACGTCTGCACATCCATCCTCACAGCCGCTTTCATTTCCCCGGCGCTCTTTTTAGGACTGCCATAAAACTGACACCCAGCATTGGCATTAAAATAACTGGACACATTTGTGCCAAGGCAATCAAGCCGAAAGAAAAAGGACCCATTATCCACGGCACTAATCATCGTGAGTACAGTTGACCTACACCATTGCCCAGGTTTGCTAGCATCCCCATATTTGAAGCAATGAGTTGATTTAAAATGGTGCAATCTGATTAAGACTATAAATTTCATTAAAGTAATGGCGGATCATAATCCAGGAGATTTGGTTTATGTTTGTTTTGTGCTCTGCAGCTCAGATGAGCAGTCTGATCGAGATAAAAGGGAGATTATTCATGTAGTGATGACTACCTGAAGGATTAGCCTACCATCCAGGGAATATAAAGGTCATGTAAGGGGTGGTGGTGTTTGGATAAACAACTGTAGCACACAGTGAAAGCTGGAATCAATGATCTCCGCTGATGAAATGACATCATTCAATACCTAATCCGTCCCATCCAAAAAAAAAAAAAAAACAATTTCAGAATGCAATCAGAGCTTAGAGCGGTCAGGTATGTGAGAGATTGGATGGAAGAGTAATGCATGTTGGATAGATGATATTTTTTATCTATGTTTCAGAAAATCTAATCCAGAGACAGCATGGCTAATGACTGATAAAAAAGTTGATTTTTAGTTTGAATTTGTGCTGATGTCATATGGTTTGTAAGGTGCCCCTGAGTGTACTGAGATGAAGAATGTATGCAACATTGTCAGATCTGTTATGGGTATTTATGGTATCGAGATCCAACAAGAACACTGTAGGCACTCACGGAATGCAGTGGCATTTCACGAATCTGTGAATGTGGTCATCATGCAGAAAGTTTATAGAAGGACTCCAATACATAACATGGATTTGGGTAAAAACTGTTATCTTTGAACTTCAAAATACTTAAACCAACATCTTATGAGTCAGATAAGTCTGGAAGTAAAAGGAAGTAAATAACACTGAGTATTTGGTTGCATATCCCTTGCTTGCAATAATTGCATCAAGTCTTTGACTCACTGACATCACCAAATTGTTGGTTTCTTCTTTTGTGTTGCTTTTCCAGACGTTTACCATAGCCTCTTTCAGTTGTTGTTTGTTTCGGGGGGTTTCTCTCTTTAGTCTCCTCTTCAGGAGGTGAAATGCTGCTCAATTGGGTTAAGGTCCGGTGATTGACTTGGTCAGTCTAAAACCTTCCATATTTCCCCCTGATAAAGTCCTTTGTTGAGTTGGCAGTGTGTTTTGGATCATTGTCTTGCTGCATGATGAAGTTCCTCCCAAATAATGTGGATGCATTTCTGTGTAAATTGGCAGACGAAATGTTCCTGTAAACGTCTAAATTCATTCTGCTGCTACCATTATAAGTTACATTATCAATAAAGATTAGTGAGCCTGTTCCAGAAGCAGCCATGCAAGCCTAAGCCATGACACTACCTCCACCATGCTTTACTGATGAATTTGTATGTTTTCGATCACGAGCCTTTCCATCACTTTGGTGGAGGTTATCCTTGGTTCCAGAACTTTTGTGGCTCATTTCTGTATTTCTTTGTGAATTCCAATCTGAGCGTTGTTTACAAGTTTAACAAACTTTATGTGCATGTCTACTAGCAGAGTAGTATTTATTCTTACTCTTACAGAATTATGTGCCTCCACAATATTAAACAAACCATTTCTTGTTACTACAATACATGACTATATAATCTGTAAAATATTTCACAAATCAGTCCTTCGCATATGCAGAGTTGCCAATTAATTGATCTAGTATCTAATGACTGCAAAACATTACACTAATGAAAATATTTTGAGTCAAGTATATCATATAGTACAGTCAAATTTGTTGAAAATTTCACATTAGGACTAAACAAATACAAGGCTGGATAACCTATTTCTAAACACTTTTAGTAATATGAAGCTTGAACTGGTCTTGTTATTTAGAAAAAAAAAGAAAACAAAAACGCAATACAGTAAAATTATCTACCAACAGAAGACAATTAGAAGACTATTTGGAAATATGCTTGATAAGCACATATGTTTTACGGTAATATCTGATAAATTTGATGATATTCAAAATAGTTCGAGTTGATATTTTATTTATTTTTTATTTTTTTGCAGTAATACAATAGCAAACTCAGTCATGTGCAAGGTAAGGTATAATGGAATTTGAGTGTAATAGCGAGGGCTAATTAGCATTCAAGAGCTACACCATGTTGAAAACTCCAGGAGGTGGATTTTCCACTTCAAGATCTAGCTTTCTAGCTGTGGACACATGCTGTGCAATATTATATACTTTCGGCAGGGATGGTGTTTTTAGCATTTTCCTCCAATAATAAAACTACTACTACTACTACTACTACTACTACTAATAATAATAATAATAATAATAATAATAATAATAATAATAGTAATACAACAATAATAAAAAATATATAGTATTTATACTACAGCACTATTGAATTTTTGGTTATTATTATAATGCATTATTGTTTCTATAGTATCATCTAACTCACAGAGACACTCCACATAATGTAAGGCATATAATATATATATATATATATATATATATATATATATATATATATATATATATATATATATATATATATATATATATATATATATATATATATATATATATATTAAAAACTTGTTATTTAATCAATAAAAACCTAATTTCATTGATATGGTGGATTGTCCTGTAAGGATATGTTTAGTTATCATTTATGGAAGGAGTCTCCAGTGTCAGTGGTTTATAAGAGTCAGAGGTAAAGCTTTAAAAAGGTTTAAGTTTTCTGATACAAAAAAAGGTCTTCAAGGACTCTTTGTGCTTTTTCCTCTGTAACATGACCAGCGGCATATGTTTGTTAACTTCAAGAGAGAAAAGAATAGAGAAGCTGGTGAAGGAACGACCGGTTGTAACTTACGCGATAAAAGGAACTACCATCTTTCACAGACAATCAACAACAATAAATGTAACTACAAATGGATAAAAAGTATGACATGTCATCCGTTAATCAATAAAAATAAAGTTTATTTTTGTGAAATTGCTGTGGTATAAGAGGAATAAAACACTTCTGGATGTGCTGCTGATAGGAAACTAATCAACTGCAGGGTGGTAACGGTACCTCTGCTTCATCACACCAGCCGGTTGTTGATTAATTTCCTATAACGGCATGACATGAAGTGTTTTGTTTCTTACTTATACAGCACCTTATGAATATAGCTGAAACTACTTTACAGGGAATTTAAAAATCAAAGAAAAGAAAGTTCATAAAAGGATTATGTGTAATAAAACTGAAATTTAAAAGGAATAAACACAATAAAACGTGTACTGTATTTTAAATTCATAGTTATTTTCAAGTAAATTACAGTCAAATATAAAAATTGAAAATGAATAGACACTAAACCTAAGAGATAAATTACATGCAGTGGAAACTTTTTTTCTAACGACTTATTCTTATACATAAACTTACCCAAGATACCTCATTTAAAGTTATATTATTAGTAGGTGTGAACCTGGCTAAGCTTTATAAAGATCTTCACTGTGTTTGTTCTCAGCTGGAGATCTCAGCTCACACCAAGTTGTAGGTTCTCAATAAATGGGATTTGTGAAAACAGAAAGACTCCCTGTTGTTTCTTTGGCTCTATTTACTGTTTTTACCATTAAAAAAAAAAAAAAAAGTATACCATGGTGGGTTCTTTGTGTACAAGATATATCAGGGTTCCAAACATAATAACTATAGCAAGTCTCTGATCAGATGTTCAGGCTCCTGATCAAATGTGCTCCCTGTAGATGAGAAATAAACAACAAATATCAACATCTGTGAATTCATTAATTAGCTAATCATGCATGAGTTATGGGTGAAGCTTTAACAGAGCTGATTAAATGAAACCTGGGAAGGGTTCGCAAGTTCATAAAATTGTGTTGTTATTCCTCATAAAAAAAATAAAATAAAATAAACAAATAACAGGATAAATCTAGTATCCTAGTGGGGTCTTCATTCTGTGGGAAGCCATAAAAGTTAAATGAAGAAGGCTAAAGCAGAGGATTTCAATTCCATGAAAGATTCTCTGTAGTTTTTGTTGTTGTTTTTGATTTTATTTTAACCTCTTTAGTACCAGAACAAGTCACCTTTTACAGAACCGTCAAAGAATATGCTCTCTTTGTCACAGAAACTTTTAGAATGCTAGACATTGTTGTGTTATCCTACAATGTTGTCGAATTCTCAATCCTGATTGGTCAGAAGGTATTGATTAATTTTCTAACAACATTCGGGTTATATTAACTCACTCGTTCTAATATATATTTTTTTCCTTTCTATAGAACCTGTATGGTGTGAATATCATTAATATGATTACGTTTTCTGTGAGATGTTTATTTAGCATTTATGGAAGGAGTCTCCAGTGTCAGAGCTTTGTCACAGTCACAGGTAAAGTGTTACATTTTCCTTAGTCTTTCTCTTAAATACTTCAGGAAAGAGAAAATAAGAACTGCTGGATAAATGCTACAAGCTGGTGGACATTTAATCACCTAAATATTGTGAGCATGCAAACACATACTGTAATACTTGTAAATAATATTGTGAGTATGAATAAATACTTCAGTGCTAATAGATAATACTGTGTGACTGTGTACTATTATGGGGATAGGGTCAGAAGTCAGAAGCAAATAATTAACGGCAAATATTTCTCTCAGAGTATGAATAAATACTGTAGTGGTAGTAATATTGTAAATCCCTCCAGCTATTTCAGATGATATTTAAGCATTACTATTGTATGAGGTTACACTAATCAATAATACTCTATACAGTGATATAGAATGTAAGAGAAAACACTTCAGGTAAAAATATTATATCTAAAATTATGTTAACTGATAATACTTTGAAAATACTTGTCAAATAATCATATTTGTGTAGAAGCTTTTCATAATTCTTAGAGCTTAAAGAAAAATGGATATGTACCAGACACAGCCTTTGCATTGTTCGCTCCCCTAAATACATGAGTTTTTTTTTTTTTTTTTGTCTTGTTTTGTTTTTTTGAGCTTGATGTGAAGAGCAGTGTGGTTTTGCATTTGGGCACAAGCCATTTTACTAATAGAGCTCAGTCCAAAACGGAGATAACTGTGTGCTTTGCCAAAACTGTGTTGCAGAATCAATGGGGAGCAGATAATGGTGCAGCAGATTTGGTGGACGGCTTAAAAACCCGAATTACGGGTTTTGGTAATTGGTCCAGTATGGGTGTGAAAGCAGTCAGGAAATGTGCGAGCTGTGGAGCTCAAAAAGTCAACAAATTGATTAAATGGGCACGAGAGCCTATCTCTGCTACCAGATAACCTTTAGAGTCACATATTGAAATGCTCTCCAGTGCTACATAATTTTGGAAAAGTGGCTCACATCCATTTCATAACCAGGTATTGCAGCTAGAAACTAGGACACAGCGGCATATACACTGTCTGAATATACCTCTAGCATCAGTTTATAGGAAGACCACACACACACACACACACACACACTCGAGTCCTCATCAGTATGGCCAGCAGTCAGTAAGCACTCAAACCCTTCAAGTGCAGCTCAATCTAACCATCAGATTATGGATTACTGTAAGCCATTGAGCTAAAGGGTAAAGTCGCAACAACATACAAACTCATTTAATCACATCCAATCAAAAATGAGACTGTAAATAGGTTACAGTGCAACTCCCAACCCATTCCCACACAGTGTGTGTGTGTGTGTGTGTGTGTGTGTGTGTGTGTGTGTGTGTGCATTTTGTGATTCAATCACTAGTATAAATCACTGATGCCACTTTGGAATTGGTTACAAAAAAATCTCGAGGGCATATAACACACTGTTGATAGTTTTTAGGAAGCTGCTGTAATAAACTATTCTAATATTGGAACCAAGATTAGCCTCTACCAAAGTGATGGGAAGGCCAATGTGTGGGGAAAGATAAGATCTGCTTATGATCCAAAACATACAAGCTCATCTGTGAAGCATGGTGGAGGTAGTGTCATGGCTTGGGCTTGCATGGCTGCTTCTGGAAAGGGCTCACTAATCTTAATTGATGATGTAACTCATGATGGTAGCAGCAGAATGAATTCAGAAGTTTACAGGAACATTTCGTCTGCCAAGTTAAAGAGAAATGCATCCAAATTAATTGGAAGGAACTTCATCATGCAGCAAGACAATGATCCAAAACACACTGCCAACTCAACAAAGGACTTCAGGGGGAAACAGTGGAAGAGTCTGTGGTAAAAGACTAGAAAAGCAACACAAAAGAAGCCAAATGAGTCATAGGCTTGATGAAGTTATTGCAAACAAGGTGTAACAAATCAATCATTACTAGCATTATTCTTTTCCACCAGAATAATGTAATGGATCAACTTTAAACATGAAAAACAAAACAGAAGCGCACGCTTGCATTCGAAGCACCTTTTTAAAGGGGACGAGTTTTAAAGCGTGCCCGCATTATCTACCAGAATGTGTAGTAACTCAGATGAATCTGCAACGTTTAAAAATATTCTCCACCAGTTACAATTTATGTAACAAATTAAAAGATGTTTAACATGTTTAAATGTATTCTCCAATTTATATAAGGAATTAGCTCGACTGGCGTGAAATATATCTATATATCTAATCAACGCCTGTTGTGACCAGTTATAAATATACATCAGCCATGAAAGGGAATTCATGTATGTGCACATATACACATAGATAATTAACTACAACGGATTATAATTAATTATGACTATGTATGTGGTCTAGATCAGCTTTTAGGGTTAGCTGTAGTCTAGTTTGGGATTATGAACTCTAAAGAGGGAGTTTATCCTTCTGGCCAGGAAGGATTAACCAACAAAGTTTGTTATTAAAATTTAGAGCGGGTAATCGAGATCGCAGCATTTAATTTACTCATCACGTGACAAAACAGAGACACATCAAGCGTGGGATAATAGATTTTAATAACTAGATGTAACTATGGATACACACGACTAACTCTAAGCAAAACATACATATGTACATCTATATACAAGGGAAGAAAAGGTATAGAGAGAAAGTAATGAAATAAAAGGGAATGGCAGACAAAAACACAACTAATTAGCCTTTTTCAAAATCAGCAACGAACTTAAATCTCCTGTAAACAGGGGTAAAATCTTAAATGCAGATATTGGTCCATTAACTGTACTTGCATAGCTTCGGTGTGAAAGTTCGCGTGAGGTCGTGTAGAGTTCGCTGGTTCGTCGCGCCATTTGCAAAAGGCGTGAGCCGTGAGGCGGTTGCATCCTTTGTCCGGGAGAGAGAGAGATCCTGGCTTCCTCTTCTCGGGGCACATGGCCCCGGGGGAGAGAAACCGGAAGGAGCGTAGAAGTGAATGAAGAGAGACTGAAGAGACTACTCTGAGGAGACTGAGGAGAAAAGTTTCAAAGCGTGGTGTTGTTTAAAAGACAACACCAATGCACACGCCTCTTTGGGCTATGGGCCAATCAGGAACTTGGATTTGCATGTCCAGGGAGGAGCCGGTTTATACCATATTATAAATGAAATTAAGAGAAAGCATAAAATAATGTATCCCATTGCAATATGATATGCATAATCAATCAGGGTATCTCGAGACGATTAACTACATACAAAATTCGATGGAATTGTAAAGAATATTACAATTAAAACCTGGTTACAGACATTTAAAATGATATCCTAAATTAAAACTATCTAAAATCATTAAGGTTAGGTTACATGAACGCACAATATTACATTGAAAAGAGAGAGATTTCTCCATTGTGTGTGTACACCCATGGCCAAAAGTTTTGAGAATGAGACAAATATTAATTTCCACAAAGTCTACTGCTTCAGTGTTTTTAGATCTTTTTGTCAGATGTTACTAACTGTTACTGAAGTATAATCACAAGCATTTCATAAGTGTCAATGGCTTTTATTGACAATTACATGAAGTTTATGCAGAGTGTCAATATTTGCAGTGTTGACCCTTCTTTTTCAAGACCTCTGCAATTCGCCCTGGCATGCTGTCAATCAACTTCTGGGCCACATCCTGACTGATGGCAGCCCATTCTTGCATAATCAATGCTTGGAGTTTGTCAGAGTTTGTGGGTTTTTGTTTGTCCACCCGCCTCTGAGGATTGACCACAAATTCTAAATGGGATTAAGGTCTGGGGAGTTTCCTGGCCATGGACCCAAAATGTCGATGTTTTGTTCCCCGAGCCACTTCGTTATCACTTTTGCCTTGTGGCAAGGTGCCCCATCATGCTGGAAAAGGCATTGTTCATCACCAAACTGTTCTTGGATGGTTGGGAGAAGTTGCTGTCTGAGGATGTTTTTGTACCATTCTTTATTCATGGCTGTGTTCTTAGGCAAAATTGTGAGTGAGCCCACTCCCTTGGCTGAGAAGCAACACCACACATGAGTGGTCTCAGGATGCTTTACTATTGGCATGACACAGGACTGATGGTAGCACTCACCTTTTCTTCTCCGGACAAGCTTTTTTCCAGATGCCCCAAACAATCGGAAAGGGGATTCATCAGAGAAAATGACATTACCCCAGTCCTCAGCAGTCCAATCCCTGTACTTTTTGCAGAATAGCAGTCTGTCCCTGATGTTTTTCCTGGAGAGAAGTGGCTTCTTTGCTGCCCTTCATGATACCAGGCCATCCTCCAAAAGTCTTCGTCTTACTGTGCGTGCAGACGCACTCACACCTCCCTGCTGCCATTCCTGAGCAAGCTCTGCACTGGTGGTGCCCTGATCCCGCAGTTGAATCAACTTTAGGAGACGGTCCTGGCGCTTGCTGGACTTTCTTGGGCGCCCTGAAGCCTTCTTCACAACAGTTGAACCTCTCTCCTTGAAGGTCTCGATGATCCGATAAATGGTTGATTTAGGTGCAATCTTACTAGCAGCAATATCCTTGCCTGTGAATCCCTTTTTGTGCAAAGCAGTGATGGCTGCACGTGTTTCCTTGCAGGTAACCATAGTTAACAGAGGAAGAACAATAATTTCAAGTACCACCCTCCTTTTAAAGCTTCCAGTCTGTTATTCTAACTCAATCAGCATGACAGAGTGATCTCCAGCCTTGTCCTCGTTAACACTCTCACCTGTGTTAACGAGAGAATCACTGACATGATGTCAGCTGGTCCTTTTGTGGAAGGGCTGAAATGCAGTGGACATGTTTTTTGGGATTAAGTTCATTTTCATGGCAAAGAGGGACTTTGAAATTAATTGCAATTCATTTGATCACTCTTCATAACATTCTGGAGTATATGCAAATTGCCATCATAAAAACTGAGGTGGCAGACTTTGTAAAAATTAATATTTGTGTCATTCTCAAAACTCTTGGCCACGGCTGTAAGGTAAGCTTGTGTGTGTGTGTGTGTGTGTGTGTGTGTGTGTGTGTGTGTGTGTGTGCGCGTGTAGGTAGCTTGTGTGTGTGTGTGTGTGTGTGTGTGTGTGTGTGTGTGTGTGTGTGTGTGTGTGTGTGTGTGTGTGTGTGTGTGTGTGTGTGTGTGTGTGTGTGTGTGTATGTGTGTGTGTGTGTGTGTGTGTGTACCAAGGGGGGAAGGTTGGTCGTTAGCATTCCAAAGGTATCTGGTCAAACTGGGGCCAGAGTGGTCATTAACAGATAGGGATTTACAGCTCAAAAGAAACAAAAGAAACTTCTGTGCTAAGCCCAGGTTGATTCAGAAATCAGTTTGATACCGTCAGACGTTACAAAGGGATATGCAACCAAATATCAAGTGTCATTTACTTTAATTTATTTCCAGACTTATCTGTTCCTATACTTTTGCTCACCCCAAAATTGAGTGGTCTGATACATAAGGATCTATGTTTATGTTGTTTAGCACATCTTGATGTAAACACCAGGAAATAAAAGCTGAAATCCCAAACTCTCATCTCATATCCTTCTTTTGATCTCAAACCCAAATGTCTTTGCTGTATAGCACAAACAAATGAATTGGCCTTGCCATTCCAATAGTTTCAGAGGGGACTGTAGGGGTAATTTAGTGCAGCCAATCCACCCACTGTAATGTTTTTGGGAGGTAGGAGGAAACTGGAGAACCTGTGGGAAACCCATGCAGACAAATGGAGAAAATGCAATACACACCACCAGTAACCCAAGCTCAGGGTCAAACCTGAAGGGAACCTGGAGCTGTGAGATGGCAACCCCTGCCACCAAACAAAATTGAAAGGAAAATTATTACTTTACTTTGATTGAAATAAAAAAAAAACAACAACAACTATCAAATAACAATTTCAAAAACAAGGTGGATGAGTCTCAGTACAGCAGGGGCAGATATGGTGTGGTGCTGATACGAGTGGTTGAGGATTCTGGTTGTCCTGTGGTGGTCCCTTTCCATTGATGGATGAGGTATTTGGGGGGCTAATCCTTTGTGGTGAACATAATAAATAGCATACAATGTGTATTTTGGTGTATCTGGTGTATCTGCATGGAAGTGTGTTTCTGTTGCAACACCCTTGTTCACAGATTTGCTGCACAGAAACCATATAGCAAACATGGCTGTCATGCTCCGATGTTCTATACCACAAAAAACAGGCAGAGACACTGACAGACAGTCACGGAGAGCAGAAAAAGCTTGCATTCTCAGACAGCAAAGCTCACAGTGCTGATGTTGTAAGAGAGCTGCAATCAGTAAGTTTCCTGCACTTTTTCCCATCACTATTCTAACAGAAACTGTCAAAGTCCTAATAAATAGGTGCTGGAAAATCACAAACCCACCTTACACTTCCATCTGCCTCCACACACTTGTCTATGGATGTTGTCTTGTCTATGGTGTCTAGTTGGCAAGCAGGATTGTTGTTTAATTAGCTCTTCTTCCACTCCAGTAAGCAGGTCAGGCAGCAGGCTTTGAGGTCAGATCACATTCTTCCATACTCTCCTTTCTCGATGCAAAATCCAGCAGAGAATGAAAGACAAAGTTAGAAGATCCGTGCTGGTGCTGTTTCAGCATAACCTCACCGCCCTCTTTTACCTTTCCCCCCTTCACCTAGTGAGAACGAGGAGGCTGAAGCGGAGCAGACAGAAGAAAGGGAGGAGAGAAAGAGCTGACAACTTGTTTTTTCTGTTTGATGTGTCATTCAGGCAGCAGCGAGCAGACACTCTTCACCTCCCCAAGACTACCACATACAGCATGTGTATTTTGCACAGCATTTCAAAGCAGCAGAATGTGTTGGTTTTTTTAAAACGTCTATCAGATTATGGTTTAAGGCCTCAGTTGGTGCACAGCAGTCTCTGGATTTTGTATAGTTTCACAGAGTGATGTGAAAGTGAATCAACACAGCTTTACATTTGCAAATTTGCAAGAAGTTATGAACAGTTGAGGTTAAGCAGTGGTAAAAAGCTTTCATCTTACTATTTATTGTCACAGGGTGGAGTAAAATTCAAGCAATTATGGGTGATACTGTTGTGATGTGGCTTTGGAGAAAACATGGAGGTGTAGTTAATGTTAGCTAGATAGTTTGGCTTTTTGCAACTGTGAATATTGCCTAAAATAATCAAAATCTTATATAATGAAGATGGGACAGTCATATCAGACAATTATGTTTCTGCACAGATCTCTACATGACTGGCAGACACCAATTATGGCAGCTTATCAGCTGAAACTAAACCCCAGCAATACTGAACTGCTATCTATCCCTGGACATGCATCCCCACATCAAGATCTTTGGATCTCCCTGGAGAACTCTCAGATCACACAGTCTGGCAAAGCATGCAACCTTGGTGTAGTTCTAGACAATGTACTATTTCCCTCCACAGGGGTCAGGTAGGTACTTGTTCACTGCCTTGCCATCTTGAGATTGGACTACTGCAAACTTGCTTCTAGAAGGTCTTCCCCTGTACACCATCTGACCCTTGTAACTGATCCAGAATGCAGCTGCATACTTTCTTTTCAATCTTTTCAACCTTCTTTTCACATCACCCCATTGCTCTGTTCCACCCACTGGCTTCCTGTAGCAGCTGCATCAGATTTAAAACACAGATGCTCACCTACAAAGTAAAAAAGGGACCCCATATACCTGAAGGCACTTCACCTCCTGCTCTCCACTATGCTGCCTTCCAGGCTCTGATATAGCTCGACTCTACCCACCATCCCTCAATGTATGAGGAAGACATTCATCAAGACTCTTCTCTGGCCCCCATGGGATGGAATGAACTTCCATCTATCCATCCATTTTCTGTACCACTTATCCTACACAGGGTCGCAGGAAGCCTGTCCCAGGGGACTCGGGACACAAGGTGGGGGACACCTTGCTGCTGTCACAATCGCACACTACAGACAATTTAGAGATGCCACAAGATAGATCAGCCTACATGCATGTCTCCCCAAAGCACAGGGAGAACATGCAAACTCTGCGCACACAGGGTGGAGGTGGGAATCGAACCCCTAACCTCGGAGGTGCGAGGCAAATGTGCTAACCACTAAGCCTCTTATTAAAATTATTATTAAAAAAATACCAAATGATCCAAACTACAAAGCACTACAAAGGAGTCCATACAAGTGGCACCTGCCCTTACAGCAGACGACTTGCCTTTTTTCCTACAAAGCCCCCCAGCTATAGAATAGCCTTCCTATTAGTATTCACGACTCAGACAATGTCTCAATCTTTAAGTCTAGGTTAAAAAATTATTTGTTTTGGTGGCCATTTTTAATTAACTATTTTTTTCTCTTAGGTTAAATGTACAGATCCAGTGTTCCATACGGAGTTATACTAAACAACTGGCATGTTTTGATCACTCAGATGTTTTGATGGTGCCCTCATGCCTGTGTTACCTTCTGGCTCTCCCTTTTAGTTATGCTGTCATAGCTATACCTGCTCTCCACACTCTGACCACAATATACACTTTGTATTCCCATATCATCCCCAATAATCTGTTCTTTCTGTCTGCCAAGCTACATGTCCTCTCCTGCTGCCAATTGTTATGCCAGTGCCTGATCCCGACTCCCTTCTCCTCAACCTCTCAACCTGTCTGGTTCATCCAGATGCTCTATGCATCCTCTGGTCTTCCTGTTTCTTTGGCTCATAGATATCTTGTGACTCACCTCCTGCTGCATCAGATAATCTCAGTTAGATACCATAGACTTTCACTTCTTGCTGTGTGCTTACAAAACTGCCCCATGCACCTCCCAGGTCTCTTATGGTTGACTGTAATGATTTATACTCTGGTGTCACCCAGAAGAAGATGGGTTCCCTTTACTCTCAAGCTTTCTTCCTCAAGTCATCTCCTTGCCTCTGTCAACTGTGGCTTGCTCATTAGGGATCGAAAAATAAATGACATGTCAAGGAAGCAAGTTAGCTCTTGTTATCCCTTATATTAGAGTAGCTATAAACAGTCATTATAGAAATTGTTCCCTGACCAAACTACAGGACATGAGTTATTGGTGCATTGACCTTTTTAGGCTGAAGCAGAGCAGAAAGAAAGCTCTCTGAAATATGCATTAAACACTACAATCAGAAATTTAGTTAAAAGGTTAGAGCTGTTGTATTCAAAGGTATACAGAAGATGGGAAGGTCTTTCTTTTCCTGATTTCCTTACCACCCTTGGGACTGCATTCAAGGAAGTTACACAGTGAATCCATCATTGTCACGCTTTCCGTGTCCGATTTGACTGATTTGAATTTGAAACACCAGCTTTCCTCACACACCTCCACAGCATCGCTGTCTACACAGATGATGCAGTGGGGTGGAGGTTGAATCTCAGCTATATTGTTCACTATATCTGCAGAGTGATCTGGAGTCAGTGTGTGGGATAGAAGGCAGAACTGCAGAGAGCAGAGGTTTCCTTTAGGAACTGACCTGGGGATTAGTTTCGGGGTTGGGGAGTCGCTCAGGAAGGTGGCGAGTAGAGCAGTTTGTCACTCCACAAGAGGGCACTCCACCCATTAGTCATAGTGATGAATTAAATCCTCGAGTCATACACACACACACACACACACACACACACACACACACACACAAGGCAGAGGGAATGAATCAAACAGACAGACTGGCTGTCTGCTGCATGTGGGAGGGCCTTTCAACCAAGAGAACATCTCCAGGGTAAATCTCTCACTCTCTCGCTCTCTCTCTCTGCATCTCTCTATCCCTCTGCCTCTTGCTGACTCTCCATCCATCTAATTCACTCTCTTCTTCTCTTCTTCTTGTTCTTTCTCTCCCTCTCTCTCTCTCTCTCTCTCTCTCTCTCTAGAACACACAAACATCAGGACCCAAATATACAAAATGGATTGAAAGTGGAAGTGCGCTTGGTTAAATGGGATGCCAATAAAGATACACAGCTAAAAATAACTTAATGCTAAACAGTACAGTGCAGTTTAAAGCAAACTAGAACTCTGTGCTTCCTGTCAGCTACCAGTCCAGTACACTCTTACAAGAAATGTTCATTTAGTGTGCCCTTAAGTGTTCCTAAGTTTCTCCTTCAATGGTCTTAATAAAAGATTAAATCTAGTTGTCTGATCTCTTTGGTTTGTCCCTCGGGGGAACCCTTAAACATTCTAAATAGTAAGACAGCAGTGTTTTGCTATTAGAGACACTTCCAAGTAGGAGACAAAGACTCCAGAACCACTTTTTTTCTAAGATGTAAAGGACCTTTCTATGTAGAACCCACCACAAGAACCCATTTAGAAAGCAAGAACTCTTCTGTTCAGATACACTGGGTAATAATATCTATACCCAGCGCTCAGACTGTTATCAGTTCATTAAATTATTGTTATTTAAATGAAAATCTGTTCGCTAATATGACACATGCCTAATTTGCATAATTAAATTTTTAATAAATATGTTGTCCTATAGACCCTGTTAGTGTTTGTAAACAAAAATAGATTTTTTTGCATGCAACTTCGTTGCAAAAAGACCCAAGTAGCCTAGCAACCTGATGCTACTTGGATATAATCTGACTAAAGAATCTATCAAGAATTTTATTTAGGAATCAGATTGACTTTAGCTAAAATGTCATAGAAACATCTCATAGAAACTCTGAGCGTTTATACCAGAGAGAAATCGAAGGTATGTTGATGCTTACAACTTTGTTGTTTGTGGACATTCCATGTGAAATGCTTTATGATTACAACACCAAGGACATCATTCTCAAACAGATGGCATGTTAGCTCAACAAAGTTAGCAAATTAAACCTGTCCATTACAGACAATTCCTCAGTAAGAACCAGTAAATGACCTGGATATCTAGTGTTAGCTAGCTAGTTTCTTGATATAGGGGTCATTCAAGCTCAAGTGGTCCAATAATTGTAAAGTTGGTTGCTTGACCAATTGTGCACTTGTACCAGCACAATAGATCAGGCTGGTTCTTATAGATCTGGCCCTCGGGGTCCACTGTCCTTCAGAGTTTAGTTCCAGCCCTAATCATACACACCTGAACAAGCTAACCAAGGTCTTCAGGATTACTAGAAAATTACAGGCAGGTGAGTCTGCAGATTTGAAGAACCCTGTGCCAGGTCATGCTTGACTGTTGCCAATATCAAATGTAGTAACATTTTAGACCCCATTGACAAGCATAAGTTATTAATTATAAACATAATTACTGTAAAATATTGTTCATTTTTATTATTTGTTATGCTTATATTACATCTGTTCATTTCTCACAATGAATAAAGTAGGATTTTCCCCAGCCCTAGCTCTGTAACCAGTGGAATCTCAAACTCATTTTTTTTTACAGCGGAATGCTACTATAGAGGACTTATATCTGTGAAAATTTCAGGTTCGTATCTGGTCCCCCACCAGAGATATTGAACCAAAAATTGAGGGGAATTTTTATTTTTTTAAAATTGCACTTTCTCGTCCCCGATTTAACATTCTTCTCAACCATTTGGTGGAGCTCATTTTTAGTCACTACATCTTGTTAAAACATACGCTGACCTTAACTTAGCCTGATTGAGCCATCTCTACCACTCGGTTTAGGTATGTTATGTTAAAAATATTCACTAAACGTCGCTGTGTCTTGAAATAGTGTGCCTTTTCAGTTTGCCTCCGTACAGGAAGTTCAGCAACAAGAAAGTCACTCCAGACATCCGCCTCTGGGTTTTATTTGACTTTTTCTAAAAGTTTTTGGTATTTGGTAAATGTATTTATACTTTTACCATGAAGTGACTTATGGCCTATACTAAAAAGGCCATACGTCACCTATAAGCCTATAGTGAAAAAAAAAAAAAAAAAGAAAGAAAAAAAAGTGGGGTCTGTTAAAATAAACATTGATTGTTGTTCTTATTGCCCCAAGGAAATAAAAAAAATGCAAAGAAACCAATTTTAATTTTTTTCTTAGTGAGGATGTCAAAGGGTTCAAATAAATAAATAAATAAATAAGCAGGTGTCAAACCCGAAATGTTCTGCATGCACACTATACTTACCTAGGTACACACTAAAAAAATGAAACCTGAGACTCGAACCCTTCCCATTATAAATTGACCCTAAATGTGGAGCTGTGAGTAATCTTGAGCATTACATTTGGACTTAAGTTCTAAGTCTAAGGAACATGAATGTGCAAAATGTTTATATATGTCCATGTACCGTGTAATGTGCTCTAGAGATCACTTTTTATTCCAAGGAGCTAAGACCATCCTGAGCCGAGATATCGAGGTTTCCGTAGACAGCTGTATAACCAAAATTTGTTGTATGCCATGACACAAAGATGGTGTGGCGAGGAGGAGGGCATGGCCAGGTTGTGAGGATGCACACCTGGCACTGATCTGTCTAATCAGTGGGAGAGAGAGAGAGATAAAGGAGCGGCTGGAAGCGCCAGGGAGAGGGAGAGAGACGCACGTGCATTTTGTGTTCAGTTTGTGTGTTTTATGTTTGGTTTCAGTTTTATTATTAAACTTTATGTTTACAATCAGCCGGTTCCCGCCTCCTCCTTACTTGTCTTTAAATTGTTACACTGGTGCCGAAACCCGGGAAGGAGGAGGGACGCGCTGCCAGAGAGCTCTCGCCACTGTGGGAGGACCGCGACACCGAGGAGGCGGTGGTGCTGGAGTGGCTGCCGAGGAGGACAGAGGAGTCGCTGCCGTCAGCCGGGATGCGGAGGAACCGCTGCCGTCCGCCTGAAAGGGGAGGAGCGGTTGCCGTCCGCCAGGAGACGGAGGACCCATTACTGTCCACCGGGGAAGCGGAGATGTGGCTGCCATCCGCCGGAAAAGGGGAGGAGCCTGACTTCCGCCGGGGAAGCAGAGATGTGGCTGCTGTCCACCTGGAAAGGGGAGGAGCCATAGCCATCCGTCGGGGAGGTGAAGGTGCGGCTGCCGTCCACCGTAAAAGGGGAAGAGCCGCAGCCGCCCGCTCGGAAGTCCAGTGCCATCGCCCGGCGTCGTGGGGGATCGCTTCCCAGCTGGCTGAGAACCAGATGACAGCGTGTCTGGGGACCGGAGTGTTTTTTTCCCCTCTCTCTCCTCTCTTTCTCTCTGGCTTGCTTGCCAGCTTGCTTCTTCTCTCTCCCCTCTTCCTCCTCCTCGTCTCTCCTCTCGCTCGCAGGTTGAGTGGCAGCACCGCCCTCCCGAAAGGGTGGGAGGGGGTGTACGTCAGGCCGGAGGCCTGAATCTGGCGGCGGAGGAGTGTGGCGAGGAGGAGGGCGTGGCCAGGTTGTGAGGATGCACACCTGGCACTGAGCTGTCTAATCAGTGGGAGAGAGAGAGAGATAAAGGAGCGGCTGGAAGCGCCAGGGAGAGGGAGAGAGACACCCGTGCATTTTGTGTTCAGTTTGTGTGTTTTATGTTTGGTTTCAGTTTCATTTATTATCAAACTTTATGTTTACGATCAGCCGGTTCCCGCCTCCTCCTTGCCCGTCTTTAAATTGTTACAGATGGCCGCCGTAGTTAAACAGTCCGTACAGGATTTCGTGGAGTTTTTTTTTTGTGATTGCTGCAGCCAAAAATGCTTGATTTTGCTTCGGATTTTTAAAAAAAATTTGTGATGCAGTTTGCGGACTTTTACAATGCCAATTTAGGTAATCACTCAAAAAAAAAAAAAAAAAAAGTTCAATTAAAAACAGTCCTGCATTGGACCACTTGAGAAGGGTTGACCCATAGGTTTTAGGTGAGCTACGTAGGTTTGTTAAAGCAATATAAAGTAGGCATGTTAGCTAA
>CM042542.1:2787500-2850000 GCA_023630585.1 Cranoglanis bouderius | reverse complement strand
CAGCGCATTTTATTTCTGGGCATGAGAGATTGTTTTAGGAAGGAAAAAATGCTAATAAAGCAAAAGGCAGTGAAATATCTCTAACTTATGTGGCGCTTATCTTTTATCTATTTGTAAGAACAGGTGACGGAGCAGGAAATGAGTTTAAGAGATAAAAGTTGGAATTTAATATAAATGCTAGAATAAAGATTAGCTGGTGGTTTTTAATTTCCACTCATGAGGAAGTTAAACCTAAAACTTTGACTTCAGATGCACTTCTAGGTCTGAGTTTAGTCAAGTACAAATGCTAATTGCTAATATTTTTTTTATAGAATATAAAGCTAGCCTCCTAGTAAACACTGCTACTGGTTTTATGCTGCGTTCGATTTAATTCGGAATTACATCGTGTTACCTTCGAGCTACAAAGTGAGGAAAAAAACATGGAAGCCTCCATGAATGTCTGTGTTTTGTTAGCAAACAAGCTAGCCAGCTAACATTAGTGACCATGAGTTTATTCAGTATTTACTTTCACAAACATGTACGCTCAGTGTTATAGATTTAACCAGCTAATACTGTATGTCTGTGTTGATTGATCTACAGGAAATGCTACTATAAACTCATTTAAAGTAGTGAAGTGATATGATATTTACCGTTGATGCTTTGACTGGCCATGTTGACATGACGTCATAGGCCGAACTTGAGGTTGAGGAGACCTTCCTGAGTTTCCGAATACGAATTCCAAGTTGCGAGGACATTTACGCAGTCTGAGGTCGGAAAATTTATAAGTTTTAGTTGAACGCAGCATTAATTAAAACATAAAAAAAAAAAAAACTCAGCAATGTCAATATCTATTGATAGAGAGGTAATGTTAGCATTAACTAAGCTAACTACGTAACTGGTTAGCTTAGAGAACATGGAGTGACTATGATCTTGTGTAAATAAGTCATCTAAATTTAAAACCATTTTAAAATTTAAAACACACCTTTTTTATCCATTTATAGTTACATTTAATGTCTGAGAAACAATTTAGTAATAATTACAAGTTATGTTACACACTGATGTGTGTAAAAAAATATTATAAATAAATGATATTCATCCTTCCTCAAACTTCCTTCAACAGGACACAAACAATTATGTTCCTGTCTCTGATTTTCCTTCTTTTCATACTCTATGATAGCATTATTTATGCTAACCAAAATGAATAATACATTTTCTTATTTATTAGTTGAATCCAAATTAAGGTAGGACATCAAAGATAATGATTTTGCCCAAATTCTTTTTCATGGCATTAAATTTCCCCAGTGATCTGATTGGATCAAACCCGCGTCATGCTTGTGATCTCTATCTCCTGTCCTTTATGTTCTTTTGTATATAAAAGCACCCGTATCTCTTTCCCCCTTCACATCTCTCTCTCAGATCAAAGCAGACATCTTTATTTATTCCACAGTGTTCTGGTCTTCAAACCCCGGCCGCCTCCAGCCGCAGAAATATGGAAATCATGTCCTAGTGAGAACTGCACGCTAAACCTCACCGAGCTGCGGAGTTTAAGGCAGTTAGGCTCGTGCTGAATTATTGAGGGATGCACATGGAGAAGAGACACAGGTAGAAGATGGGAAATGAAAAGAGCAAAACTGAGAGGGCTAAATATATGATTATGACTTATGAAACATGATCATAATGAAACAAAGCCACTGTGGTGAATGATGTTTGTTATTGCACCAACATGGACCCCCGATGGTGAATTTGTAAACATTTCGGATGTGTTGAGTCAAAAACCTTGCAAAATTTCTAACCTGAATTTTATTGGATTTCATATGGATAAGGAAAAGTTAGAGCTCTAACTCCACCCCTAATCTTAACTATCCATCCATCCATTCATCCATCCATCCATTTTCTATACCACTTATCCTATACAGGGTTGCGGGGAGTTTGGAGCCTATCCCTGGGAACTTGGAGCACAGGGCATGGGACACCCTGGACGGGGTGCCAACCCATCGCAGGCCACAATTGCACACACATTCACACACAACAACAATTTGGAAATGCCAATCAGCCTACAACGCATGTCTTTGCACTGGGGGAGGAAACCGGAGTACACGGAGGAAACCCCTGAAGCATGGTGAGAACCTGCAAACTCCACACACGCAGGGATTCAAACCCCCAACCCTGGGCGTGCGACATAACATTCCATAAATGTTAAATAAATGTCTTTTTTAATACCTATTACTTGTTAAATGCATTTCCCAACCATCGCAAAGACTGCGTGTTGCTCTGACTGTATCGGTTTAATGTCCTGCCTCGGTTTTGTTTTTTTGTTTTTTTTTTCTCCAAAAAATGTGAGTAATCAAGCAGAACGAGATGTCTGTAGTCACATATTATAATCTAGGAGGCACTGAAAATGTCACAGACACTAAAACACACTAAACGTTCTGTCTACCTGATCCTGTCTGACACTAACACACACCTACGAAAATAAGACATGCATACATGCATGAAAGACCTGAATAGATATTGTAAGATTGAGATAGAAATAGAAACATATCTAGATTTCTCTCCACAAAAGGCTTCTGAGGAAAAAAACTAAGATATCTTCAAAAGCCATTGGCCGGCGTGCTGCGGATTCATATTTCATGTTCACCTTGTTAAATACAGATTATTAAAACAGCGCTTTGGGCGAGATTTCTAATTGCTTCAAATAAAATGCGGTGTGAGGCGTGCGGAGGGCAAAGGGAGTGCCAGAGAGAGATTTTCTCTAAGTAGTTGATCAAAAGCTTTGGACTAATGAAGTTTTTTTCTCTGCGGCCTTTTGGAGACCACTTCCCTCAAACGTCCTAGTTTAATTGCTAGTACTGTAGAAAATTCTGGAACAATTAATTGGGAGCAAGGTGAACGAAGCACAAATTCTGTGGATGTTACAAAAGGGGAAGAAGCTTTTTTTCTGTCTCTGTCAATAAAGAAAAAAAGGGAATTGTGTTTTAATATTAAAGATTTGTAGCAGTTCACAGGGGGAGCTACTGTCGTCTGAGTCGAGCTGCACATCACGTAAGATTGATACATCAATCACACGGCCCCCATGAGACTGGAGAATACATCAATCACGCAACCCTCATGAAGCTGGGGAATACATCAATCACGCAGCCCTGTGGCATCATGGGAAAGGCCGAAGCTGCTGCTCCATGCTGAGAGATGCTCGAGCTGGACATTTCTGATGAAAAAGCTTTGAGATCTAGAACTTTATTAAAGAAATATGGACAAAGGGAGCTATTGTGAGTGATAATATAGTGAATTGATGACAGTAAATCTAGACAAATGTTCACAAGTGTCTCCTTTAGCAGAGGCATTACACTAAAGCAGTTAGCCTTGATGTCAAGGCCATGACCTTCCACAGTGCTCTATTTACCATTATCTGACAGCTGACTGTGGCCACCAAAGATATCACTTTGATAGTATACATCCATTCATTCATACTCAGTAAGCACTTTATCCTGGTCAGGGTCATGGAGGATCCAGATCCTGGGATACTAGGGGTAAGATTGGAATATACTCTAGAGACCCTGGATGTCTCACAGCTCCAGGATCCATCGTTTGATCCTGAACTGAGGTTACTGTCTGTGTAGAGTTCCACATGTTCTTCCTATTCCATGTGGATCTCTGCCAGGTTCTCTGGTTTGCTCCCGCCTCTCAAAGAGGTGTACTGGCTATATACAATTGCCAATAGTTGGAAATGTGTGTGTGTGTGAGTGTATTGCAGTGGACTGGGTTCCCATTCAGTATGTATTCCCTCCTCACACCCAGTGTTCCAGGGATATGCTTCAGATCAACCACAACCCTTGTCAGACCTTGGGCACAGAAAGGGTCTCACATTGAGGATGGAATTGCCCTGATTTTGGACACAGAAAAATCTAACCTGTTTGACGGTCGACCACAGAAAGTGTATGACCTGGAGGTGAGGACAGCATGGTTCTGATAAAGAGGAAAGGATGGGTCTTGCAAAGAGGTCAGGAGGGGTGTGACATAGAGAACAGTAAAAGTCTGACAAAGACAATAGGAGGCATTTGATATAGAGGACTGGAGAAGTCAGAAAGTGAGGACAGGGGGAATCTGACAGAGGAGAAGAGGTCTCTGACATAGAGTAAATGATACATCTGACAGTGAGGAAAGGAGGGGTCTGACATAGATGACAAGGGGAGTCTTACAGTGAGGAGAGGAGGGATCTGACATATAGGAAAGGATAGGTCTGACATAAAGAATAGAAGAGGTCTAGAGGACAGCAGGGGTCTGATATACAAGAGAGGAGGGGTCTTACTATGAGGATAGGATGGGTCTGACAGAGGACATGAGGTGTCTTACATTGAGGACAGAGTGGGTCTGACATAGAGGACAGGGAGAGTCTGATACAGAGGACAGGAGGGGTCTCTGACAAAGGACAGGAGGAGTCTCTGGTAGAGGACAGGAGGGGTCTCTGACAGAGGACAGGAGGGGTCTCTGGCAGAGGACAGGAGGGGTCTCTGGCAGAGGACAGGAAGAATCTCTGGCAGAGGACAGGAGGGGTCTCTCTCAGAGGACAGGAGGGGTCTCTCTCAGAGGACAGGAGGAATCTCTGGCAGAGGACAGGAGGGGTCTCTCTCAGAGGACAGGAGGGGTCTCTGACAGAGGACAGGAGGAGTCTCTGGCAAAGGACAGGAGTGATCTTACAGACAGGACAGGAAGTTTCTCACACAGAAGATCTTGGCATTTGGCACAGTGTTTGATTCTTTCTCCCATTCAACTGGTATGAATAGAGTAATCTTTAGTCTAGGTAGAGAAATGATTTAGAAACATTTAGAAAGCTGAAAATCTACAATCAATCTCACTTTTTCTTTTCCACTCCTCTCTCTCTCTCTCATTCTTTTTGTATTTATTTTATGGCATGCGTGGGCTGCACTTCTCGCTTCTTTTGATTGATGACTTGCAAACCCTCTGAATCAGGCCAAGGCAAAACAACTGTGTGCGTGAAGTAGAGGGAGAAGAAACCGTCCCGAGAGTTCCCTTTCCCTATGCCTTTTTTTTTCTGACGGCAACTCAAAGCAATAAAAGACTATAGCTGCATGCGTCTCTCGAGCCTTTCCCAACTCTCTGTTTTGCCTCTCTTTTTCACCGTTCTAATAAATTAAGGAATCAGTGGGGTTACAGAAGGCAGTGTGCTGTGCATTAGATTTGATTACGCCTTTATTTCCTCCCGCTGTTATTGCTTAGCGTTTCTCCAGAGGACTCGGGCCGCTCATGCACTTGTGCAGCCGGAGAAGTGTGAGGACAACTAGCACATGAGGTGGTGGCACAAGGTGAACAGTTCAGTGTTAATAAACGTGAAAACGGCAGATTCTCAGCACCAGTCAGAAGTCAGCAGACCTTGAGAACACAAGTGGCTGGTGAGGGGAAAAAAAAAAAAAAATCAATCACGCTCTTACTCTGTCTAATGGAACAATGAAAACCTGGGTCTCTGGACAGGACGGACTTATTGGTCTAGAGAAAAGATTATAATTACGTTAGGTCGCATGCCTGCATATGCCACTCAAAGCAGTTGAAGTTCAGATTCAATAAAGTCCAAATGTCAGCTTTATCCAGGAAAATGAAATTACTGTTAACCTATTTAACGAAGAAAGAAAACCTGAAACTACACAATGAGTCAAGAGCAGCATCTCAGATTGCACACTTTCACAAATATTATATTTATAATGCGATGCAGTGCATTAGCGCTATATAGTAGACACTTGGTGCAAGGTGGAAAGGGGGCGGAGACCTCAGAGGCGTTCTTCAGGTGGTCTGAAAAAAAACTTCAAAATGGCTGAGCAACCCTGAAGAGTAACAAAGCAACAAAGGCAACGTGTAACAAAGCAGCAAGCAACATCAAGACGGACCTGGATTCTCAAATCTGATTGGTCGGAAGGTAGGGTAGTGCACGAATATTATATTTATAATGAGATGCAGTGCAGGTGCAGGTGCAGATTAAAAACGGATAGAGATTAAGCTGTAACTTTAAGTGTCCTGGCAGTCACACCACCAATGATGTTGATTATTTTCTAATATCAGAACACCCCCTCTATTCCTCACTTAGTGCACTAGATAGGGCATAGGGTTTCAAGATAGTGCATAGTGAGACACAGCCGAGCACTGCCCAGCTGAAAAGGATTATCTAGGTCTGGAAGTATGGTAGTGGATGATAGTAAATCTAGACAACTGTTCACAAGTGGCTTCTTCAGCAGTGAAATTACACTAAAGCGGTTAGCCTTGGTGTCAAGGTCGTGACCTTCCACTGCACCCTATTTAAAAGTATTTGACAGCCTGACTGCGGCCCGGTGCATTACCGAGAGACTATTGAAGACAATACAACAGATAGTAATCCAAACACAGTGCTCCACACACACACAAACACACACACACACATACAAAGAGTGAGAGAGAGAGAGAGAGAGAGAGTCACAGTCTTGACAAAGCGGAAAACAAAATATATTTGAAATAAAATTATTTATGGTCTGCCGCACAAAGTAAAAATCGATGCTCTATTATGGAAATAGGATACGCAGATGAATTAAAGCTTAATGAGGTTTTCCAGGAAGCGCCTTGGACTCTCTCTCTCTACACACACACACACACACACACACACACACACACACACACACACACACACACACACACACACACAGACAAAAGGAAAACTGAAAAGGAGTTCAGTAATCACCTTCATGTCATGTGATGAATTCAATAAATAATCATTTAAAGAACAGTAGCAGGGAAATACAGGAGTGTGTGGTCACACACACACACACACACACACACGAACACACACACACGAACACACATTCACTCAGCATTGACTGAGTTGTGTTCGTCTCATCTTCAGTGTGTTTTCTCCTGAATGAGCGCGATTGAAAACTCTGCGCCGTGTTTTTCCCTCTGTATCGATCGGCTCGCCTGCAGCTCACACACCGGCCCATAAACAAATTACCGTTGTGTCATAAAGAATTATAGATTTCTACATTAGTTTATTTAAGCCTTTAAATAGGTAGCGACAACGATTATGATAAATGTCGGCCCGGGATAGATAATCTATTTTTAATTACGATGAAACTGGATATGTTTGCCAGGCGGCGCTGCGTTCGCCGTGACCTTATTCAATTTATTTCATTTTGTTCTTTTAAAGCGATTAAATTATGAAGGAAATGAAGATTAAGTGCAACAGAAGGCGCTTGTTGTTCAGATTTTTGCGTTTTTACAACCAAACAATACAATATCTGTTTCATTCACTACGTCATGAACGTTTGTAAACATGTAACTACTGATACAATTACTGTAATTAATTTAACATACTGTATTTATTCATTGTTTTCTTTGTGCTTTGTTTACTCTTCCTACTTATCTGTTTCATATATCAAATAACTTGTTTTTGTTTTGTTTTTGTGTGCTGTTTGTCGGTTTGTTTGTGTTCTCTGTGTTTGTGTTTGTTTACTTCCCCTTTTTTTTAAAAAAAAATGTCTATCCTCTATCCACCTTTTCACTATTAAGACATAGTTTTTTTTTTTGTTTGTTTGATTGTTTGTTTATTTGTTTGTTTGTTTTGTGTTCTACGTGTTTGCTTTTATTTACGTCCACATTTAAAAACAAAAAAAAGGTCTATCATCCATTTACCATTTTAAACAGTAAAACATTGTTTTTATTTGTTTTTTCTGTTTTTGTTTACTTTCCCCTCTGTTGTCAAGCATTAGTTCATTTTTGTTATATTTGTTTGTTTTGTGTTCTCTGTGTGTTTTTGTTGAGTTTTTCCCACGTCTTTTAAGATGTCAGTTTTTGTTTGTTTATTTTTTCTGTTTTTTTTTTTATTTTGTTCTTTCTCATTCATCTACATTTTGAGGGTGTTTTGAATTTGTTTTGTTTATTTGTTTGTTTGTACTTTTGTTTACTTTTCCCTGAGTATAAATAAATAAATAAATAAAAATCAATTATATATATATATATATATATAAAGTCTATTTGTTTATGTATGTTTATATATTTAGCTTTGAGTTTGGTTTGTTCATTGGTGTTTTTTTTGTCTCGTCCTTATTTATTTATTTATTTATTTATTTATTTATTTATTTATTGGTTTGTTTATTTTTTTGGGGGGGGTTGTTTGTTGTTTGTGCATTTATTTGGTTTGTGTTTTCTATGTAATCTTTTTTTTTTTTTTTTACACTTTTTTAAACAGCTTTCATATTTCATCATACCTATAATAATAGTGTTTTGTTGTTTACTTGTTTGTGTTGTGCTCTATGTCTCCCTTCGTTTTTATGTTAATTATTTATCTACCTTTTCGTGTTCTTTTTGTGTTTCAGGTGTGGGTTTTTTGGGGGGTTGTTTGGAGTCGTTTGCTTTTGTTTTACTTTTAAATGTATTTATTATTTCATCATAACTATTTTCTCTATTGCAGCATATGAAATTAAGTTTTTTTTTTTCGTTTCTTTTTAGTCCATCATCTATATGATATGATATTAAATAACGGTGTGTGTGTGTGTGTGTGTGTGTGTGTGTGTGTGTGTGTGTGTGTGTGTGTGTGTGTGTGTGTTTGCATTTTTGCTTTTCCCTCTTTTTTATGTCTATCCTCTATCTTTTTTCTCTCCTCTGTGTATATTTAATGTAATTTTGGGGTTTGGTTAGTGTTGACGGATTAAAGGAAAACAGATTCAGTGGATTCTCGTATTTTATTTTTGTTAGATTTGACAGTGCGTGTAATGGCGATGCGTAGTACAGAAGCAGCCAGGTGTAACTGTCATGAAATCAGCCTCGTGTTGTCCGACGTCTGACAGCACGAGGAAAACTGATCACACACACACACACACACACACACACACACACACACACACACACACACACACACATAGATAATATCCCATTAAAGGCACTCTGCACTCTGGTTATAACCAGATTATTTATCCGTTTGTTTACGTGTCAGAGGGAATATAAATGTGAGAAGCTGCTGTCAATCACTGCAGACACGTGTTTTATGAAAATCGCGTTGCAATATTGCAAAGTCTAAATAAAGCGTACGCTGTAACTGTATATCCTCAGACTTTTTCATTTACTGTATACTCATCTAACAGGGTTATGAGAGGCCATAGCGTATTCTGCTTGGCGTGAGCTCGGCTAAATCGTTAATAACGTTATTGTTAGGAATTGTGATCTTCAGGTTAATTCTTAATTCTCCGGGTTACGATTCTTAAGAAGAGAGAAAGCGAAAGTACTCAAAAAGATGGCCCCCTCGCCCCGGGTACACACTTCCCGCACCAAGCGCTTGAGAGAGATTGCCAAATGACACGCAGGGACACACAAATTTCAAATGGCAAGATCTCTCTTTATTCAAAGGAGAACAGAGTATATATCTTACTCGACACACGGCAGAGACAATGGGTTAACTAGTGATTGGTTAGGCGGAAGGGTATATTTGCATGAAACAGGAAGCATATCAATGTAAGGGAGGAACAACTCCATATATGGTACTCAGGAAGTCATAGGATTGCGAGCAAATGGTATTTGGGAAGGTATGTAAATGGTATTCAGGGAGACAGAGGAATGCTAACGGCGAGGGGCTTTTTCTGTCCGTACCTGGTTGAAACTGGTTCCGTGCAGCGGTGGAAGAGTTAATCAAAAGAACAGAGAGGGAAACGTATTCACAGTAAACTTATCAGTGACAAACAAACAAAATAAATACAGCGCATGAAGCATGTGCACTTCAAATGTCAGATTATTAAATGCTGTTTCCATCTGAAGATGTTGTTATATCTGATGCTGTTCACTTCAGTAGCAGCCCGTGAATAAATTCCAAGAGCTCTCTGATATAGAGTGTAAAAGTTTGCGCACCCTTGATTCATAATGAAGAAGACAGTAAGGGCTATGTTTTCTTTTAATGAATATATTACTGGATAATGTTGGCGTATTGCACTTTTAGTTGCATTTATCTATCTATTTATTTATTTATTTATTTTGCTCATGAATTACAGTGACATTTAAAATCTGTCTGGATTTTCGTGTCCATTTTAGGCCAAAAATCGTGAGACGGGATTTCTGCGATTTCAAGAACGGCATTATATATCCTGTCCCTCTGCACACAACCCAGTTTTGTAGATTATAAAGCATCTTTTAGTCCCACATAAGCTCTCATTTATCTGATAAATTTGCACACACTTAAAAATGCATCGGGACGGATGGGTGTGCGTAAACAACATTAAACTCCATTAAAAATAGCATTTCAGTCTATTAAATCAACCGGTTTATTTACATAATAGTCTGCACAACTGCACTATTACAATCTAAGTAGCGTCCTTATACAAATTTACACTTTTACATGCACTTCCGCTTGCTCTCTTGACGTTCTTTTGATGCTTTATGTTTAGGCCCGCTCTTAAAAGGTCTTAATCATCAAAAGATCCAAGAACAAAAGTGTGAAGTTGTTTTTTTTTTTGGCTGCTGGATCTGGTGTGAAGCAGATTATTTCGAGATAGCTCACAGATCATGTGACGTGTGGCCTACAGGTAAGCTAGATACTAGCTATAAGTCCTACAAACCAACACTTCTGTAGCAGGACGACGAAAAGCAACAAATATAAAATGCACAAAGTGAAAAACGATCAAAACCAGCTTTTAAGGTAAAATCACCCAGCCTAGTGTTATTTTTCTTTTAATTGGACTGGATCTTCTCTTAAGTTTAGTGAAGAACACGTGTCTCCGATGAAAATACCGACTCTCAGAGCCATTCAGGATTCCTAACTTGAGGAAGTCCTACGTAACTACAGGATCCCACAACTTCCCCATGGTCATTAGGTAGAAAGATCAACAACCCGAAACATTCCACTAATAACATTTACCTCGATATCCAACATTAATCAGTAAAATTATTACTCAGTTTTAGTAAAGAGGCATGAGATGGTTTAATCAAAGCTTTGATCCACTAACCCCATCATTTATCTGAATATCTAACCATTTCTATACGGTGAGGCGTGCAAATCGAGTCTACATTTGCATCATGACCCCATTTGCACAAGACAGGACGGAGCTTTCAGGTCAGATGGAGCTCAGCGACTCAAAACCTGAAGAAGATCCAAAAAGCTCCTTGTGAGGATGCTGGAGTATGCTGTAGATTCGTCGGAGCCGAGATCTCGTGGGTCATCCGACGCAGATCTGCTCATCGTTAAATAAATAAATGTGGTTTATCTGTAACTATTCGACTCAGAAGGGAGTGCGAGGAGTCCTACCAGAGATGTTTATCACGTCTGGAGAACATCACGGCTTTACGACGTCTGCGTAGAGAACGATACATTTCCGGAGATCCATTAAAAACAAATTCTGTACATGTTTAAGGTTAAATTTGGGCTGAGGATGGGGTTCGAATGCCGTTTACATACGAAATACAACCACTTGCTTTCTATTTGTTATGAATTCTGATGAGTTTTATGTACCAAAAAAAAGAGTAAAACAAAGCACCAAAGTCCATGATAGCTAGAAATTACGATTAAAAAGTAGCTGCGATAGATGATTAATATCAAACCGTTAATGTATAGGCTAAAATCTACAAAATAAAACATTCTGTTATAGGAAAATAATCAACGACAGGGGTTCTGAAAATGTCAGAAAACTTTACAGCTTTACGCTTTACCGCTGACTGTTCCAAAGTCCTGGCACTGGAGACTCCTTCCATAAATATATATATATATATATATACATGTGCATCTCAATAAATTAGAATGTCGTGGAAAAGTTCATTTATTTCAGTAATTCAACTCAAATTGTGAAACTCGTGTATTAAATAAATTCAATGCACACAGACTGAAGTAGTTTAAGTCTTTGGTTCTTTTAATTGTGATGATTTTGGCTCACATTTAACAAAAACCCACCAATTCACTATCTCAACAAATTAGAATATGGTGACATGCCAATCAGCTAATCAACTCAAAACACCTGCAAAGGTTTCCTGAGCCTTCAAGATGGTCTCTCAGTTTGGTTCACTAGGTAAGCCACAAACATTCACTGCCAGAGAAGCTGGCTGTTCACAGAGTGCTGTATCCAAGCATGTTAACAGAAAGTTGAGTGGAAGGAAAAAGTGTGGAAGAAAAAGATGCACAACCAACCGAGAGAACCGCAGCCTTATGAGGATTGTCAAGCAAAATCGATTCAAGAATTTGAGTGAACTTCACAAGGAATGGACTGAGGCTGGGGTCAAGGCATCAAGAGCCACCACACACAGACGTGTCAAGGAGTTTGGCTACAGTTGTCGTATTCCTCTTGTAAAAGCCTCTCCTGAACCACAGACAACGTCAGAGGCGTCTTACCTGGGCTAACGAGAAGAAGAACTGGACTGTTGCCCAGTGGTCCAAAGTCCTCTTTTCAGATGAGAGCAAGTTTTGTATTTCATCTGGAAACCAAGGTCCTAGAGTCTGGAGGAAGGGTGGAGAAGCTCATAGCCCAAGTTGCTTGAAGTCCAGTGTTCAGTTTCCACAGTCTGTGATGATTTGGGGTGCAATGTCATCTGCTGGTGTTGGTCCATTGTGTTTTTTGAAAACCAAAGTCACTGCACCCGTTTACCAAGAAATTTTGGAGCATTTCATGCTTCCTTCTGCTGACCAGCTTTTTGAAGATGCTGATTTCATTTTCCAGCAGGATTTGGCACCTGCCCACACTGCCAAAAGCACCAAAAGTTGGTTAAATGACCATGGTGTTGGTGTGCTTGACTGGCCAGCAAACTCACCACACCTGAACCCCATAGAGAATCTATGGGGTATTGTCAAGAGGAAAATGAGAAACAAGAGACCAAAAAATGCAGATGAGCTGAAGGCCACTGTCAAAGAAACCTGGGCTTCCATACCACCTCAGCAGTGCCACAAACTGATCACCTCCATGCCATGCCGAATTGAGGCAGTAATTAAAGCAAAAGGAGCCCCTACCAAGTATTGAGTACATGTACAGTAAATGAACATACTTTCCAGAAGGCCAACAATTCACTAAAAATGTTTTTTTTATTGGTCTTATGAAGTATTCTAATTTGTTGAGATAGTGAATTGGTGGGTTTTTGTTAAATGTGAGCCAAAATCATCACAATTAAAAGAACCAAAGACTTAAACTACTTCAGTCTGTGTGCATTGAATTTATTTAATACACGAGTTTCACAATTTGAGTTGAATTACTGAAATAAGTGAACTTTTCCACTGCATTCTAATTTATTGAGATGCACCTGTATATAAAACTTCACCCTATCAACGATTACACACATTTTGAATCTGTTTATGTGGAGTGTCCACCATGCAGGTCTGCCTTGTGTTTGGTTTCTTTACAGTATGTGTCAGTATTTCATGGTGCGTACGCGTCCCAAAGAGAACGTTTAACACACCAGAGTGCTCGAGACAAAAAGAGGAACAACAGGGAGAGATTGGGAATGACGCTGACTGTGAATGGTTGCACATTTACCGTAAAGCGCTCCCTTTGTACTCATTAAAAGAGACACCTGCATCTCATCACAGCAAGCAGGCATGTGTGTGTCTGTGTGTATCATCTCTCTGGGACAAAAATCCTGTTCAAATGGCAACTTCCTCATCATCAGCCATGTAATGAATATATACGATTATACGATGTACCTGATTTCTGTAATTCATTTCTTAATTTAGCTTTGTTTAGAAATCTGTGTGTGTGTGTGTGTGTGTGTGTGTGTGTGTGTGTGTGTGTGTGATGTTCAGGTTAACTGCACTGGAGTATTGATTTGTTTAGAATCACCGCTAATGGATATTGATCCGAAACTAACTTAGTGGTTACTCAAAACCTAATGTTGCTAATGAAGCCTTTCCAAACTGGAGGGATATACAATATGTATTGCTGTGTGTGTGTGTGTGTGTGTGTGTGTGTGTGTGTGTGTGTGTGTGTGTGTGAATTATAATTCCTATCAATCCTATACATTACAGCATCCTTTAATCCTCATGTTCTTTACAGTGAGCTACTAAGACACCTTTGTTTTTAAATGACATTAGCTGGTAGATCTAACTGAATACAAATAAATCATTCAGAATGAACAGATAATATGTTCTGAATGGATACAAACACAGATATCAATAGGAGGTGAGCTATCGTTTTTTTGTTTTTTTTTTGTTTTGTTATTTTAGAAAGCTTGCCAGAAAGATTCAGGGCATCTGGTTGAGACTAGATATGTGCATAGAGACCGGGATCCTGAGGGACGCAAGAACACATTGTCTGCGCGGGAGGTTTTACTTTCATACAGGCGAGACCGAGCAGTCAGAGACGTTCATGCTATCGTTGGGAGATCACAAGTATGAATCCCAATGATGCCACAGCCATCTGTGATTGGGAGTCAAGACAGCACATTTGGCTATGTTATTTGCATGGGAGTTCTGGCATACTCTCTCTCCCCTGTCAATCACAAGGACACTAGCCAATCGTGGGTGTCTGAGAGCTCGTGTATTCGGAAGGGGGCAGATAGATTGCGTTTTCCTGCAGCAGTTCAAAAAGTTGCGGTTAGCTGGTTTCATGTGTCTCAGAGGAAGCATTAACCCTCTCTGCCTGGTAGCTGTCACATTAAGTAATAATAATAATAATAATAATAATAATAATAATAATAATACAATTGCAAGCAGCAATTACGGGGCCAAGCACAACAGAGGCAAATTAAGGAGCTAAGCAAGCATCAGAGCATGACCGACAGTTCGGTTTGATCTATCAAAACAACATTCATAACTTATTGCTGCCATGTATTGAAGATGATCTGATTCAATTTTCATGACAAACAGTCTAGGAGAAGTTAGAAAAAGTCGGGTTTTCTCAGAAAATTCAAAATGGAGGAACATTTTTCATGACGGAAAATGATGAGCGAAGGAAACAGAGGGGGAAAAAAAATCGTTTCTAGTCCTTACGGGTTCAAAAGTTATTTGCATGAACAGGAACGCAAATTTGAGCTGCTGGTGGCGCTAGAGGGTTTGAGACAGGAACTCCAAATTTGCTTTGGTAACATTTCAGACTGTCCCATATCTGTGTGCCAAATTTCATAAGTTCATGACGAGCAGAAGAAGAAGAAGAAGAAGAAGAAGAAGAAGAACACTAATGATTACAATACTTGCCTACACACTTGCGGTGCTTGGCCCCTAAAACCATCTATATACAGATGTGGCTATTTTATGATAATATTTTACTCATAATTCTCTATAATATCAGAAATGAGTTTACAGGAAGTAAAAACAAACAAGCATAAAACAGGTCTAGTAATAAACTACATTATGAAAAGTAAATAATGGCAAAATCCCAACACATTTCCATCTCTTGCAGTCGGCTTTGCCCGCAGCATTCACTTCACGAGCATGCAGGTGTTTGAACTTAACGTTCTGTCACCAAACTGAGTGAGTGGGTGTTTTTTCCCTCTGCTTCTCATTTTTTTTTAAAAGCCACTTTTGAATTTGACATTTGACAGAACCCATATCATAAAATTTAATGCACCACAGCACTGTTAAATTTTTACAAAGGTGTTGATTAATTTTCTATAACAGTAGGTGACAGTAGTTCCATCTGCCAGTCACGGGTTTATATGAATGAGCTCGTTCTAAAACGTTATCGTTTCTATAGTAACAGCTCGTTCAATAAGACCGAACGAGATCCTGATCTGAACGATAATCTGTCTAATCTTAAACAGGTGATAAAAAATGCCCCATCATTGCCAGGTTAAAGTTTTCTGTAAGTAGATGTATATTTAACATGTATGGAAGGAGTCTCCAGTAACAGCCAGAGGTAAAGCTGCAAGTTTTCCATCCTGGGAAAGTCTTTAGAGCAGAGAAAGGAAAGATAGGCCTGTGACAGAATGACTGTTTATAGCTGCTATAACGTATGAGATAACAGAAAACTGGACGTTACTCAACATTAACTGTAACTATAAACGGATAAAATGTATGACGTCATTCTGCACTGTGTCAGGTCACACCACAACAACCCACTGTTGATTATTTTCCTATAACAGCACACCTCTTTATGTTTTAGTCCTTTTAAACATTATTAAACCTTACTTTATAAAACCAGAATAACCAGGAAAATACCATAGCGACCATCTAGCAATACCCTAGCAACCAAACCA
This sequence comes from Cranoglanis bouderius, assembly GCA_023630585.1. NCBI lineage: Eukaryota > Metazoa > Chordata > Actinopteri > Siluriformes > Cranoglanididae > Cranoglanis > Cranoglanis bouderius. The sequence goes on along the minus strand of CM042542.1, from coordinate 2,833,899 downwards.
GGGAAGCTTTTGAGGTTGATGCTATTTCACACATATATAAACGTCTGTGTGTCAGGTTGACTCATGAATAACCATTTGGAGCTATGATAAAACATTTCAAGAGGGGTTTTTACACCTGAAATCCCCTCCCTAGCTACGCCACTCATTTGATCATTCTTTAATGTGTAGGTTTTAAAATTGTAATAATTCCATCCTTCCAGTTTTCTTAAAACAAAACCGAAGTTAATGATAGATATTTCTTGCCTATTTTCTCTCCCGGTTCTTTTTCCAGTTTGCTCACATTACCGGTCACCGCAGGCCCAGCTGCCCGCAGAGAAAACAAAGCAAATCGAGCACAAAATGTGGTTTTCCTGACAATCACAACTCACCACGGGAGCACCAGCAGCTCTCCGTCCACACAAACACAGCAGCACCACCACCACTGAGCCTGAAAACATCGAGCTGCTTCACAACTCACTTACTATAAACATAGTCTTCGCTACAGAGGTCACTTCCTGTCAGAAAGGGATTGAACATCAAATCAGATGCAAAGGATCGTAAATTTTCCTTTCCAGCGGCAGGTCTGACTTGTCCCGGATTTTTGAGACAATATCTAAATGATCTCTTAATTTCCTAAATCTGCAACTTTATTTTATTTTCTAGCCCCGCCCTGCTCCTCCCCCTTCCTCCTTTTTTCTCTGCAACCTTCCACATAGCAAAAAAAATCTGAACTTGCCCCTCTGTTTTGTGCAAGTGTCCTCTTGGCTCCGCCTCCTGTTCTCTAAAGCCATCCCTGACCATGCCCTCTCAGTTCTGGACCCGCCCCTTTACTTCTGTATAGCTCCGTCCCTTCAGTTCTCCAGAGCCATACATTTGGAAACACAATGTTTCAACAGTGTTACAAACAGTGTTACAGTGTTTTGCCTGGCTCCGCCCCTTCACTTCTTTAATGCTATCCTCTGACCCCACCTTTTCAGTGCTCTGAAAAATACATCTAATGCAAAATGTTGCCAGCAATGTCATGAGAAATACACAAATGCAAACCCAACACATTACTCCGCCCCCTCTATGCTCTGCAGCCTTCTGCCTGGCTCCACCCCCTGGTCTCTGAAACTGTCTGCCAGTCCCCGCCCCTTCAGCTCTCTGTCCATCTGGCTCTATCCACTGAGTTCTCTGGAGCTGCACCCCTTTCGTCTTCTTCTATCACAGCACACACACACATTCATTGAGAATTTGACTGTATGGTCATTATTTTTGTGTTAGATAGTGGTCAGTGGTAGCTCAGTAGTTAAGGTGTTGGAAGGTTGTGAGTTCAAATCCCAGCACTGCCAAGCCACCACTGTTGGGCCCTTGAATGAGGGCCTTAACCCTCAACTGCTCAGATGTATAAATGAAATAAAATGTAAGTCGCTCTGGATAAGGGTGTCTGCCAAATGATGTAAATGTAAAATGGAGGCAGAGACCAAACAGGCTACAAAAATTGAGACTGTGTGTGCTGTGGTACAATTTTTCTGTTCGGCTACCATGCTGATATCCCATCAGCTTGGGGAGAATGCTCTCACTGAGACCCAGCATTGCTGTGCAGTGTGTTTGTGTATATCCATGTGCTCTCTGCAGTGAGTAGAAACACAGCAGGCTGATGATGGGCAATCTCTCTCAGACTTGGCATGACCAGCATTCTTACTGGCTTTTCTAATCTAAGCCTACACTTACAAACACTTACACACACACACACACACACACACACATCGAGCGGGTGAGTGCAGATGAAGGGGTGGTCAGATTACAGCTGAGTGATTGTAAGTTTTCTGTAAAAGAGCAAATGAATGAATAGGAAAAATCAAATCAAATAAACAATACAATATACTGTAAATACAAGCAGCGATAACAGGGGGCCAATCACTGAGGTTTGGTCAGGGGTTTGAAGAGAGTTAAAGCCTGATTTATGGTCTCATATATATATATATATATATATATATATATATATATATATATATATATATATATATATATATATATATATACAATATTTGAAAGCATGATTTGAAGTCATTGAATTTTGCACAGCACTTGATTAAAGCAGAACATGATTCTTTCCAGCTTGAATAGGCTGACGAATAAATTTAATGATTATGTTGCAAGTGATTCTGTAAGAAACAGCTCAGTTGCGTTGACCTGAAAGACAAAAAAAAAGAAATAAGCAGCTAAAATTAGTTAAATACGGAGTAAAACACTCTGTGTCATGCTGTTAAAGGGAAACGATCAGCGGATGTACTGTTACCAGCCCGAAGTGAATAATTTTCCTGCTTTATTCCTCTTACACCACAGCAATATGAAACCACCACAAGAAACCACAATGCCTGTTACAAAGCGCTGATGTAACAGAGAAAGGAAATAGGTTGTGAATCTTGCCAAAATGGCTGATCATACGTTATGGTTGTTCATCCTATAGCGTACGAGTAATTGGGAAAAGGGGGGTGGGACACCTACAGGTAATGAGTGTAACAAGGGAGGTCGGCCATTTTCTCGTCAGTCGAGAGTCCACTGTCAAGGTGAATGGTAAGTAGTTTTATCTCTCTGGCTAATATGCTGTAATATTCTTTTCTTTCCATTTTAAATGCAGGTATCCCTTTGAGATTGATGGAATTCATGTTATTTCATGTTAGAATTTATTTGTAAAGTTTGAAGTCGAAGTCTAAGTATATACACCGCAGGCCCAGCTGCCCACAGAGAAAACAAAGCAAATCGAGCACAAAATGTGGTGAGTCTAAGTATATTGTGGTTTGCTTGTGTAACTCGAACTGCATGCCATACAAGTCCCGACATTGTTTTATTTCTGTGTATCTACCAACAAAAAAAAAAAAAGGCTATTTTAACTTTAGTAAGAAGAAACATAGGTTCCTGAGCACTCTCGGTGCTCGTTCCTCTTAAACTAAGAGATAAAACCAGATGTCTTGCTTTGAAAGATGACAAAAACAACACCGTGCAACAAATGGCCTCCATTATTAATTGCATATATTAATTACGCGGTGCACGCAGTGGCAAACTAGAAACACTGCAACATCTGGTGTGTTAGCTGATTAGCTGATTAGCTGTTAGCTTACTGACCTGCATCAGTGATGCATTTCCTTTCACTTTAATTACATGAACATGGGTAGTATGCTAAATGAGATGGTATTCTGATTATGCATATTATTGCAGCCAAAGATTGATTACATGTCTACATGCAAAAATGACATGGCGAGCATTCGTAATTAGAAAAGTGCAAGACAGGATGGAAAGGGTCAGTGAGGTAACTGAGGTAAGGGCGCTGTGCGGGTTAAGAAAGGGTAATAATAAACCTTATAGTGAGAAATGTAACACACTCCAGGTGTCCTTGGTGGCTCTGTGCTTGAGGTCCTGTGTTACTGATGAGATAGTTCAAATCTGAAACTGTCACTGAGTCACTGCTCAGTGCAAAGACCCTTAACCCTCAACCCTCAATTACTCTGCGTTAAGCTTGGATTGGATTCTGCCTCAGTCGTGAGTTACTTCGGACGTTTGAACTATTAGGATCTCAGTGGATCTCAGTGACAACAGAATCATAAAAACACAGAAGAAGGAGAAGAAATTAGGACAGGAATTGATTGAGGAAATAGACTGAGGAACTAATATTTGCATTTATATTGTGGTTAACCTGTAAGTGTCACCCTAGAGGAGTCAAGATGTAAAATCTTTAATACAAGGCAAGGGTCAATCGATCATTCAGAAGACCAAAATGGGAGAACCCGAGCAGAAAGGGGAAATGAGAAAAGGGTAGAAACCAGAAACACATGAGAAAAATGCTGAGAATTGGACAGTAGAATGTATAGAACTTCATAATGAACATGAGAGAACAGACAGGGGTAAATAAGTGAGGATCTGAATCAAGGAAATGTGTGTGAGAGACAGAGGCAGAACCAGGAAGTCAAACAGAACGACAACGTAAAAGTACATAGGCTGTATTCGACTAAAGGTCATACCTCTAAGAAACCTCTGACTAAGAAGAATGAAAGAAAACGCCCCCTCAACTTGGAATTGCTACTGTGGAACTCCGAGTTCAGCAAGTGACATCAAATCAACATGGCTGCTCACAGCGAAAACAGTAAACACAACAATGTTTAAATGAGTTATACTGTATAAACTAGCATTTGCTTTAGATCCATCAACATATAAACACCGAACACACAGGGTGTCTGAAAACACAAGAACCGATGAGAGTAAAAATACACATATTTCATTTTGTATGTATTATTTACAACTTATGCTCTACATGTTCACCCATGTTATGTTGTACACATTTTCTCAGCCCCTGTACCATGTTTTTGCAGCTTATGCTCAACATATTCAGATCAACATAGAGGTGCACCTCAAAAAAATTTGAATATCGTGGAAAAGTTCATTTTTTTCCCCGTAATTTAATTCAAAAAGTGGAACTTTCATATGTTCTGGATTCATTACACATAAAGTGAAATATTTCAAGCCTTTTTTTCAAGATTACAACAAAAATGGATCGAAATGTTTCATGTGTAATGAATCTAGAATATAGGAAAGTTCGACTTTTTGAATTAAATTACGGGGAAAAAATGAACTTTTCCACGATATCCGAATTTTTTGAGATGCACCTGTATTTGCTCAACACATTCCCATTGGTTCCTGACTTTTTGGATGCCCTGTACAGTTGAGGGAAGCTTGTTTCTAACAAAAGATGAACATGGAGGCGTCCATGTTTTTACCCCCACTTTGTAGCTCGATTGTACAGAGGTTGAAAAACGCCTTAATTCCAAGATCCAACTTCCCACTTCGATTACAGCCATAGTATAAAGGACATACACCAAGATTCCAGTTTATCTATTTGCTACATGGCTATAGATAAAAATCAGTGCCAAATCATTGTATTCACTATGTGTATATGTTTGATGCTCCAAATATCTGCATCTTTATCTGTATTCAGACTTAAACATAAATTTTAAATCGCAGGAAATACCTTATTTGACTGATTTATTTATTTATTTATTTATTATGAAATCTGAAAAGGTAAATTCTCCTTTACCATTATGCCCCTGAAAAGACTGGGAAACACTGGGAAGAAACTCAGAACTAGAAATGTCAGCAGTTTTATCATGGTGTGTAAATTCTGGCTCTGACAGTTTCTCAACATCTTAATTACACCACTCAAGTTCATGACTCATCTCAACTATTGATTTTTGTTGAGACACAGTTATTGTTTTCAGTATTTTCAGAAATGAGAAATTCAGACATGAGTTGGCTCTATTTCCCCAAAATATAAACAAACTAGTAGCCTAATTTAAATCACCTCAACCCTGACCAGGCAGTTACTAAGGAGGAATGGATTACTGCTGCGAATACATCACGCAAGTTCGTGTACATAACTCAACGCTCACTCGCTCAGACCCACATGAAAGTAAAAACCTCACTGTACAACTTTGTTGTCATGTCCTAAAGGATTACAGTCTTGATGCACAAATCTAGTCTCAACCAGATGCCCTGAAAACCTTTTTGGCAAGCTTTCCATTAAAAAAAAAAAAAAAAAAAGCTCCCAAGTGGAGTGAAAGCTTTTACTCTATCATCCAGAGATCGTGAGTTCAAATTCACGAACAATGCCACGGCCATTTAGCTGTGCCAAATTAAAATGAGCCGTATGGGTGGGAGGGGCTTATTTTCTCTCTCCTCTGTCAATCACAGTGACATTACCCCATCGTGGACTGTACTCTGTAAGCTCATATATCTGGAAGAGGGCAGATAGCGCTTTCCTCCCAGTGTGGTATGCTGCCCTGTGGGAAAAAAACAAAAAAAACAAAATAAAATACATTAACGAATAGTGCTCCTTCTACTCGAATCAAACTGACCGTTCAGAATAATGTATTCATATTCAGTCGCATCTCTAATTAACATTTATATATGCATATTTATTTTTAGTCATTCCACAAGTGGTTAAACCAGACACATTTATATGTAAATATAAAGGTTGCTGGTACTCTTGAGTTATATGCACAGTTTAAAGGTTATACTGTCATTATAACACACACACATAGAATAATACAAATATTTATTCATCTTCAGTACCCGTAATGGATCCGAAGCCTATCCCAGGAACACAGGACACAAAGTGGGAATAAACTCGCTGGATTGGACGCCAGCCCATCACAAATGATATAAATATGCCACAACATAAATAAGTTTGACGAAGTCAGACTACAAAATTTAGTTTTGGGCTCTGTCACTTATTAAGGAATAAGACTATAACTCAACTCATTATGTGCTATGAGACTTATATGTAAGTGAAACTATGTACTGAGTGCAGGCAGGTATGTGTGTGTGTTTGTTTGTGTGTGTGTGTGTGTGTGTATTTTGAGTTGGCCCCACCTGTGTGGGCACCTGGGCTCTAATTAACACCACCAAGCTGTCACTCATCTCACCTGTCAATCAGTGGTGTGTATGTATCGCCTTCCCAAAGGGTGCCGGCTCACTAATAAGCTCCATTCACACCTCATTATGCCTTAATGAAGGATTTAACACACTTAATGGCACCGCACAAGCCCTAGGCTGCCTTTAACTATGACGGATAAACCAAAATTTACTCACACAAACATAAGATGGCACCACGGCCCACTTTTCTTCCACTCCTTCCCTCATTTGCTCAGTCTGTTAATGAATGTGGAGAGTCGTATTCTCTGTGCATTGCTTTCATTAACTTTAATCATAATGTTTGTAAGAAAAAAAAAAAACACATCTGTATTGTTGGGTGTATTTACTGTGAACCAGCTTACAGTTTGGAGATGCTTGTTTTCCTTTTTGTGTTTTTTTATTTTTTTTTATTTTTATTTTTTTCATTTTTGACTCATGAAGTGAACCTGAAATTGTACAAGAAGCCAGTTTGTCTGGTGGATCTCCGGTGGAAGAGAATGTATGACATGCCCACGGTCAAGCAGTAGATTATTTGTCACTTTGCTCAGGTCCTTCAGGTTCTCTGTGGTCCTTATATCCACTGTAGTGAATGTGTTCTTGTTCCACAACATCGTGTTTGCTGTGGTAAAGTGTTGTTCCAGGTGTATTTGTTTTATTATTATTATTATTATTATTATTATTATTATTATTATTATTATTATTATCATTAGCCAAACACATCTTTTCGAGCTGCTGCTCATGTTGCATCACAGGGCAGCATAACACACTCGGAGGAAAGTGCTATCTGCCCTCTTCCTCATACTGCAACTCACAGACACCCACAATTGCTTAGCGTCACTGTGACTGACAGGGGAGAAAGAGTATGCTCCTTCCACCCAGACCTCTGAAGGTGTGCTGTGGTATCTGACACCAAGACGTTAGCAGCAGATCCTTTAAGTCCTGTAAGGTGCGAGGTGGGGCCTTCATGGGTCGGACTTGTTGTCCAGAACTACCCACAGATGCTCGGTCGGATTGAGATCTGGGGAATTTGGAGGCCGAGTCAACACCTTGGATTCTTTGTCATGTTCCTCAAATTTTTTGCAGTGTGTCAGGGCGCATTATCCTGCCGAAAGAGGCCACTGCCATTAGGGAATACTGTCGCCATGAAGGGGTGTACTTGGTCTGCAACAACGTTTAGGTAGGTTGTACGTGTCAAAGTAACATCCACATGACTGCCAGGACCCAAGGTTTCCCAGCAGAACACTGCCCAGAGCATCACACTTCCTCCGCTTGTTTGCTTTCTTCCCAAAACATGGGATTTTATCCATATAAATGGATAAAAAGTGAAAAATGTGTTGATTATAAAATAATTTAAAAAATAGGTAGAGGTGGGAAATGTGGTGCTTTGGGAAAGGTAAGAGTAACTCTGCTTCATCACACCACCCTGTCGTTGATTATTTTCCTATAACACCATGAAATAGTGTTTTGTCTTTACATATAACTCATTTTAAGCATACCCACATTCGGCTTGCGGAACCTTGAACCTGTTTGTAATGTATGTGAGATGTATAGCGTAAGAAAAACAATTACAATTGCTGCAAACCAATCATTTTGTCCTTTCCATTCGTGTTGTTTTTGTATTTATTAATAAAGCGACCTTGAGTGAGAGAAAGACAGTTGAAATCCCAGGACTGCCGGAGAGCCACTGTGGTCCCCTGGAACATGGCCCTTAACCCTCATCCGATTCAGCTCTGAGATTGGATTAAATTCTTTCTCACTCATAAGTCACTTTTCATAAATAAATTCTGCTCCATGGTCCTCAGGCTGCAATATTTCATCTCACCGTATATACTGTGTGCGTAGACCCAGATGCTTATTTATTAGTTACTTCAAATCGGAATACTCAATAAACTGGCGGCTACTACATTATACAGAACTGTTTTCACATTTTTTTGGCTACCTAAGATGGAGATCAGCGCTATAACGTCCCCAGTAAACCCGTTCGATCACTGTCATCCCTGCAGAAACGTGTCTGAATGATGGCTGTTCTGATGCACCAGAGACGTTCCTATATATCACCGAAATATCTAACTTCATGTCCGGGGCCCAGAAGCATAAACAGTGTTACCGTAAATTGACAGCGATCTCAGGAGAGCTCTTCCAGGCTCGGACGCTCGAAATTGGGCGACAAAAATATATGTATGTTTTTTTCAGTACGTGCATCTAAACCAACACCAAGCTATATGCTCTATATACTATAGAGCCAGCTCCAGAATTATTGGCACCTTTCATTAAAATGAAACAACAGCAAGCATACAAACGGTTCCTATACAGTATATTGCAATTTATTTCTGCTAAACATTTTCTTTGGCCAAAAGCAGCAATAATTTTAGATACTTTTTAAATCATTTTAATAGATTTTTTTTTTTTTTTTTGTCCAAGGAGTATTTTGTTTGAATATTTGTTCAAACTATTCTTCAAGGGTGTTTTGTAACATATTAAATTTATTAGAATATCTATAAAGATTTTGCGATTGCTTTCTGTACCAAGAAAAAACAAAACAAAACAAACAAACAAACAAACAAAAAAAAGATGGGATATTCAGTTAAAAAATATACCAATGTTTAAATAGTAATAATATAGTGCTATTAACAAATACCAAATATTGTTTAATTTAAAACTTTCCCTTTCCTTTTCCTAATTTTAAATTAAATTTGTTGGATCATTTAACATTTAATGAGCAAATATTTATTCATGGTTAACTTTAATTTGTATTAAATACTTAATTTTAATTGTAATGTTTTGGTTTATTTTCTACAATTCCCTACTTTACCCAATTATAAAGTAATACGTACTTATTTATTTTATAATTATTTTTTAAAACTATTTATTGTTAGACTTTCTATGACAGTTTTGTTTTCTCTATTTTCCACTTCTTCTCTTGTATTTATTATTATATTATGTATATTACTTTGTTTTCCTTGTATAGAGCTGAATTTATTGTATCAAATGTGCTATATCAATAAATGTAATTATTACAGTTATTGCAAACTTAACTATTTATGAGGATTAATTTTGTTAGAAGAAAGGTAAGTATTTTCTCTAATTTGTTTGCATTTATTTATAAATATTAATTAGGGGTGTGTATATATATATATATATATATATATTAAAAGAAGATTACATTATTAAAAAAGTAAATCTGATAAGAATAATTTTGATTAGAGCAATGGTATATATTTTTTTCTATTATTATTTTTGGAGGGAGAAAGTTTAATCATTGTGTGTAATGTTTACTTTATACAGTCAGTTTTCTCCAATTCTTTTTAAGGGTGCCAATAATTCTGGAGCTGACTGTCTGAATGTATATATGAGGAAACTACCAGGGTGTTCAGACTGTAAGAGGCCAAGCAAAGATGTGCAAAACACAATATTTAGACACCAAACAATTACACAAGTTCTTCGCACATTAAAAATGAATCAAGTATCGCTCTTATTTATAAAATTCTTATAAAGTCATTATTATTTTTTTTTAAACAAAGCAAAAACAGGTCACATCATCTGAAATCAGACGAGCAAGCACAAATTTATAATAAATATTAGAAATATGGACACTGTTATGACACTGGGGATAGAAGGAAGCAGGGTGCACTTGCAGGGGAAAGTGGTCAGTTTATTAGGCACAGTACATATAAAAGGAACATTCAAAAGAAATGGGACAGTCTAACAAAAATCCAAAAATACACAAAATAATAATCCCAAAAAAACGCTAGGGCAGTAATTCCAAACAGATTAGTTAATAATCCGAACACTCACGGGGCAAAAACCCAGGAAGTCATGAGATGGTAATCCAAAGGCTTTACAGGGCAAAAATCCAGGAAGTTACGAGGCATGAATCCAATAACCCGGAAACACCGGGTAAACAAAAACATAGGAAACAAAACATTATGATTCTTTAGCTTCGTCGCTATATATATAGTGATCAATCTTAAACACTTTCAGTTCCCTCTCAAATCAATACTAAATCATCCCTTAAGAATACTCCGGCACGAAGCGGACACAGTTTTTTTATACAATGCAAAAAACAAAACAAAAAAAAAACAGCTATTAAAGAAATACTGTAGAAAAAAACAAAAAAAAAACAAAAACAAAACAGTTTTCAGTTCCATGCTTGAAGCAAATAATAACAAGCGAGAGAGAACGCACGAGTCTGACTCTTCTCTGACCCGAGTGCTGCGGCAAATTCCTCCTGTAAAATCCCTCACGCGCAAAAAAAACCCCAAAAAAACAAAACACCAGCTTAAATATCGACGAGGCTTTTTCTTCCTCCACACTCAAAGGTGCCATGTATTGCTGCACGGAGCGAGAGGAATTATGCGATCCATTCCAGCGGTGCGTAGATGCCACATACCGACGTGGCCCCTGTTGCGGCGCGCAGATAAGCATCAGACTGCTTTGTGCAAGGGCAAATTCAATGACACATTTTCTGTAGCCATATTGTGTGTATGAATGTGTACTTTACATTTTATTACGCTCAGAACGCTACAAGAGATGGTGCGAATGGCCGTGATTTGACAATAGGAACCTTGTGCATGCTGTTCCCCCAACCACACACACACACACACACACACACCCAAACACACACACACACACATTTTTTGGAGAATGAACGACAGGAATAAACATTCCTGAGGGACCATGGCACTAACCACACATCCGTGTCGAATGTTATTAGGCATGAATTCTGCTCTAGAGGCTATATGAAGAGTTGTTATGAGAGCATAGTGAGGATTTAATATTAATTAACATTAATATATAAAATAGATACATATTAATAAAATTAATACTATTTCCACAATTCTGACATTGAAATTAAGCTCATTTTTCTCGCGCCACTGTGTGACAGTTCGATGTAACCGCAATATATCACTCTGAAATGTGTGATTTTTTATTTTGGGCTGTAAATACATTCAGAACACTGTGGACTGTCATTTGAGGCTAATATTAAATACATACGAGTGGCACGTGATTTGCTGCCGCTCTCGACGTGTTCGTTTTCACTTCCTGGTTTTGATCTCCGCCCCTTGCTTTGTCATCGGTCGGTTTGCATCTGTTTTCAGTTTAGTTCTCGATTAGTCTTCCTATTTATACTTTTCTGTGCGTGGACGTATCTTTGCGAAGTCTTATCACGCACTTTTGTCTTTAAGTCCAAACCGTGGTTTCTTTGTTCTGTGTTCTTCTCGGTTTTGTGATTATTGTGATTACGCGTTATCCTTGCCTGTTTTTGCCGGACCAAATAAACTACACTCTGATTTTATGCACTGCTGATTTTTTTATTTTTTATTTTTATAGGTAAAAATCATGAATTAACTTAAAGTGAGCTGTAAGTGTAGCACATAAGTGCTCGGTCAGCTTATTCTTCAAACCATAGTGAAATTTTCTTTACATGTGCATAGAGAGTGTGTAGAATGAACAAAACCACTGGCAGTATTTTAATAATTCGATAATTCAATAGCAATTTAAAGATGTGATTAAAAAAAAATAAATAAATAAATAAAAAAAACATGTCCTTGAACGTCCTTGGACATGTTACAGTTTCATAACCTCCAATTTAGTATCTCGTGGCTTCATTGCATCAAGTTGTCAGAGCACGATATTAAAAATAAATAAATAAATAAATAAGTGAAGTAACATGCACAATGATAGCATGTGCTGGATCAAGTGCTATTTTATATGCTGAGAAATAATGGGTGTAGAAGCCATATTGTTAAATTAAATCAAATTTGCAGTGGTACTAGAATTTATTTCAGTGCTTGTCATCTACACAATAATTTATTATCAGTATTATTATTATTATTATTATTATTATTATTATTATTATTATTATTATATTGGTTGTTTGATCTTTCATTTTAAATTGCGTTTATGTTACATCGTATTACATCTAGGAGCACAGAAATGAAACACTATTTCCTTCTTCAGTCCTCATTTTCTTTCCCTGAATTTATTTATTTATTTATTTATTTTTTTGAATTTTTATTTTCCCATTTAAAAAAAAAAAAAATTATTATCCTAATACATTTCTTATTCTTAGATAATACATAATGCATGAGCATTTTTGCGTAGGTATAGTCTGTGTGAGAGCATTTCCAGACACAAGATCTCAGTAGGCCATGTGAACACACACACACACACACACACACACATGTGTGTGTGAGATGGATGGCTAGGTGACAGTGAGCAGATGCGAGAGGCTGATGAATTGTAGGGGCATCTAAAGTGAGAGACAAACAGCACTCAAAAGGCCTTCTGCTTCACTACGCACGCACGCACAGGTGGCAACCTCGCTCAGCAGTTGCATCTTGGGACATTATTGCCTCTAGCTAACTTCTACCCACTAACAAAATGTAAAAAAAAAAAAAAAAAAGACTGGTGAAATCTCCAGCCATCTGTCCGAAATGCACACGGACCCCGAGTATCTGTCAGTCAAAAACACGGAATCGGAGCGAACCCACTTCTCTGATGGTGATGTTGAGGAATGATGATTAAGGTTTAATGATGTTCGCTGAAGATTAATAGTGTGGGAGTGCTACGGCTTATGCTGCTTTCATGATAGATTTTAAACATGGAGTTCAGTAGGTTATTTTCACATTTGTTTTTCATGTGGTGTAACACTTCCTGTCAGCCACTTTGGTTTCTTTTCTGCACCGAGTTTCAGGGGTAATTAGGATACATCCTTTATCATTCATTCATCTTCATGAGTAACCCTTATCCTGGTCAGGGTGGCGGGGGATCAGGAGTCTGTCACCAGAACAGGATCGAGATTCAAGGCCAGCACAGATCACAAAATGACAGCTAGGATCAATTTAAAATCACCAGTAACATATACTGGTTGGTTTACTGAAATCTGCACAATTAGCAATGGTCAGTTACTCTCGTCATATTCTACTCTCTTAGAACCAAGTGGAAATAAACATCATGGTAGGCGAAGTGAACAACCAGTGAGATCATAGACTAATTTTCATATTCAGTGATTCATCATGATCATTTGCATATCAAATGACAGATTAGGGTGTATGAGAAAGGAAGATTTTTCAAAGATGCTTAGAATAGGAGAGAATAAAACAGAATAGAAATTTTGTTTAATGGATTTCTTACAGAATGTCATTACAGAAGTCATCTTTGGTCATGGCACCAAACACTAACCTCATATCGGATTGACATGTAGACATAAATACTATACTTTCTATCCAGAACACAGACAGGAAAAAAATGCAGTGGTATTGAGTAGGCATGAACGGTGATCAGTGATTGGTCGATGCAGGACAATCGCTAAAGTTTACTCAAAAAGTCACTGGACTTGTCGCTAGGCTCGTTAAAAAATAAATAAATAAATAGATAAATAAATAAATAAATAAGTAAATAAAGTCGAAAATGGGGTCTGAAAAGTCGCCAAATCTGGCGACAAGACATCTAAGTTGGCAACGCTGGTTATGAGCATGTTCAGGTTTTGCGCTACGTCTTCTCACGTGCGTTCGTCTGGCCGTCGGTGGTCAAAACAAAATCTATCAGAAAGGTTCAACTGATGGAGGGAGTAAACAGCTAACCTGAAATAAAATGAGCCCTTACGCACAGCAAGTCTAGTGGGCGTGTCCCTGTGTGGCATCACCTGATAAGAATGTCACTGCATGAATCTACAGTCTGGGTTAGAAAGAAATCAGCCCCAGCCTCACTTCTCGCTTATTCACACCAGTCTCTGTAATTTAACTTAAAACCATTAATGGTGCTGCTGTTCTCGGTTCCACAAAAGTAAAAAGAAAAGAAAGAAAAGAAAGAAAGAAAAAAAAAAGATCAAATTCAAGCAATTTAAACCTTATTTTGTCAGTGAAAGAGAATGAAATCTTAGCTACATTAACCCATTCATAACAGCCAGCACTGAAAGTGAGACAACACCTGTGGAAGTTTCCAGAGACGTGTAAACATTTGTAAAGCACTCAAGACATTACCTGTACGGTAATTTGTATCTTAGCTAACTGCTACTACTGTTAGCTAGCTGTTTTGCATGGGGCCAGGACAGATGGTGTAGGTAGACAGGGATTATTTAACGATTTCTGTGTCCTCTTATATAAACGTTAGCATGGATAACTAGCCAGACAGCCTACTAAGTTAACATTAGCGATGTGGTTGCTACAGAAAGTCATCTGACTGCTGATTTAGCATCAGCATTTAATTCACCTGGCTAACCCGTGCTAATTAAACACAAAATTTACAAAGAAAGTAAGTATGACCTATTATTCAGTTCATTTAAAAAATATACCATCAAATATGCCAAGAGTCTCTCTCTCTCTCTCTTTCTCTCTCTCTCTCTCTCTCTCTCTCTCTCTCTCTCTCGCCTTTCACACCTACAACACACACACACACACACACATACACACACACACACACACACTGTGCCAAGAACAAGGACTTGCTTATGCATGCAAGCAAAGCACGCTTTTTCCTTAAAGCTGTTTTATTTTGTTCTGGTAGGGAAGAATAAGAACGTAATGGAAGATATGGAAGAATAAGAACGTAAATTAGCATAACCTGCATGAGTAAACGCACCACAAACCACACACACACCTACACACTCACAGAGTTACATGTACAGTCACAAACACACTCCATGCCAAGACCGACAGCCTGCTGATGCATGCGAATTAAATAAAAAACACATAACTTCTTCCTTAAGGTTAAACCTACAGTTTGCTGCGAGGTATGGAAGAACGAGAGATTAAATTAGCATAACCCGCATGAATAAGTGTTCCCGCTCGGCATGTGTGATGTATGGGAGCGCTTATGCTGCCTGATATTTGCTCGGGAGAATCACTAAAGCAAGCGTCCGCAGGACCGAACGGCTCAGATTAACCTGTTGGCTTCGCTGGGAAGCCCGAGAGTATATGAAATGGATTGCTCATCTTTTCGCAACTAATTGAATTTTTTATTTTTTTTTTTCACTTTAATATATGGTTTGGGATCATATTTGAGGTAAAGGACAGAAAAAAAAAATAATAAAAGCTCTCAGAAACACTGCCTATGAAAAAGACTACAGAAAAAGATCTTTGAGCCTCATCCATGAGCTACGCTGGCTGTTGGCTAGAACAGTAAAGGAATGGGTTCGGATAATCATTCATTGGCTTTATATTAGAAATTGGTGCTGTGGCAGATGTATTTATTTGTTTGTTTGTTTGTTTGTTTGTCATGGACTGAAGTCATTACATATAATATTTATTTATTTATTTATTTAAATAGACACACACTAACTCTTCTACCTTTTATAGCGTTCCATTACTTTTGTTGTAATCTATTCACTACTTTTGATTACTGTTTGTGTTGATTAATGTATTTGTCATGGATTGAAGTCATTAATTATAATATTTATATGTTTGTTTATTTGTTTTAATCGTTTCTTTGTTGAAAAAAAAATAGATATCGAACAACCATCCATCGCAATTATTTTGGAAATCGGTGGTTTATTTATTTGTTTGTTTGTTTTTTTGTTTGTTCATGGACCAACACACCAACTCTTCCACCTTTAAAAGGGTGCAATTACTTTTGTCCTAATGGAATGACTAATCTTATTTGTACTAATTATTTATTTATTTTTTAATCAGATCATCATTTATTCATTTTAGAAACTGGTGTGGTATTTTTTTTTATTTATTATTATTATTATTATTTTTAATTACTATTATTATTATTTTCATTTATGTATGTGTTTGTCTGCTTCATTGTATTTAGTTCATTTTATTTGCGATTTTATTAAAAATAGTAATACCTGTATTTTTATTGTATCCATGGATATTTTTATTGTAGTCACAGATACATCCTTATATTTATAAAATAAATTAAAATTTAATAAAAAATAAATCGTTTTATTTATTTATTTATTTATTTATTTATTTTAAAAGATGAATAACCTTTAACAGTTCATCGGTTGTTCCCCCAAAGCCCTGAAATCACTTTATTATCACTTAAATTATCCAAAGAACCCGTGAAGAACCCTTTTATGTCTAAGAGTGTGTGTATTAACTGGGTGAGGGTGTGGTACAAACTCCAAATTACTGGTCATTGCTTTTTCATATCAATAACCTGTCCAGCATTTAACATGTAGCTCTTGATATACTCTGTACATGATTCTGAAGGGTTCTTTAAGTGTTCATTGGATTATTAAAAGTCATTAGCTTCCTAAAAGAGTTCAGAACCAGTTCTGATAGGAAAACCCTCCGTTATAGCGTTCAACATGGAACACTGAAGTTTTCCCCCAAGATGGACAACCAGAAAACACTTCACAAATGCTCTACATTAGGCTGTGCATTAGGGTTAGGGTACACATACTGTACTGTATACCCTGTACCCTGATCTTGGTCTTGAGCCAGTTTTTTTTTTTTTTTTCCTTGATCTAGGTTTGTTCTTGGCCACAAGTCTAGATTATGGTCCAGACCAAGATGATGATACGCCATACGATGATACACTCATCTTCAGTAAGTGCTTTATCCTGGTCAGGGTCGTGGAGAATCCGGAGCCAATCCCAAGAACACTGGATCGACCCGAGGACCCTGGAGCTGCAGGAGTCTGCAATTAATTGTATACCTCTTTATTTTTTTTTTCCAAAACAATGGGTCTTTTGAGATCTTGCTCTAGTTTGGTCTTGACCGAGACACGTTGTAGTACAACACCGTGAGAGGTTATTCAGCTCCAAAATAACAGCTTGTTAGATACAGACTGCATAGTTCTGACACCTATCTGACTCCCTAAACCATCGTTACAGCCCTTCGGCTCAAAAACAGTACCACTGCTAACATTTTAGCTTTTATTGTATTGTCAGTTGTATAAATTCAAAAAAAAAAAAAAACATCAGCTTAGAAGACAGCCTTTGGGCAGCCAATGCCAAAATAACAAACTCTAGCATGAGAGCTAAACTCTGAACAGAATAGCAATTCCTCTAGCTGCTTTCTTGCTAACAATGATGTTGAGATAATATTATTTTTCAGTTCTTTAAATAAAGTTTATTAAGTTCTTATCTTATAGTTTCCCTTACCTCCGTTTCTTGTTTCCTCTTTCCTTTTTGATACCTAGCCTTCTTCATTTTGATCGATTGCACACATGCTAATAAGATGTATCTCCTTCAGGGAAGTTTCCTGTGATGTTTTCTACATTGCCCATTAGCGCTGTAAGGATTGCCTGCTTGGGCTTCCAGGTAATCGTCTGTCTCGCATGTCTTGCAGCTTTGCCTCTGATAAGTCAAGTGCTTAGTGCTTTTATCTCATCACTCTAAACCCCTCTATAAGCACTCTGAATGACAGACTTAGCATTCATGCTTCATTCTAACAGCAAAATGCACTGTGCAGAGATTGGTAATTACGGATGAAAGAAAGTCAGATTCACTTGAGTGGAAATGGTTACAGAAATTAAAAATCACTTACAGGTTATTGTGGGCCTAGGCCTGACAGCAATTGTGTTTTTTCTTTCTTTTTTTTTTTTTTTTTCCTGACAAGTAGTGCTTC
This sequence comes from Cranoglanis bouderius, assembly GCA_023630585.1. Taxonomy (NCBI): domain Eukaryota; kingdom Metazoa; phylum Chordata; class Actinopteri; order Siluriformes; family Cranoglanididae; genus Cranoglanis; species Cranoglanis bouderius. The sequence continues at coordinate 2,815,948 of CM042542.1, read as the reverse complement.
ACAGCCAGACTTTCCCAGGTCAGCTATTAAATATGAACGCCTCAATTAAAGTGTAATAGCATTATTTTGGGAAAATGTCCTGTGCACATTAATAGAGTTTCATGGTAACTCATTTGAGAACATTAAAAACGATCATGCGCACAGAAATGAAGACAGAAAATCGAGCTGGGATTGTGTGTACTTAAGATTTGCCTGTCATACTGTAACTAGTGAAAATCCTTCACATTACTAACCAACATTACAGAAGTTTGATTTGGGGAAGCCTGAGGTTAGTTCACTTTCTGAAATGTATTTGTTTTTTCTTTCAGACCAGATAAACTGAACCCACACCATGACTCAATTCTATTTCAGTACTGTTTCGTCACTTTTCTCTGGCCATTTCCCCTTAAAGCCATCTTCAGGGCTGTTCCTTTACTCCGTTAGCTCAAGAACAACCATGAAACTCATCCATGAGTCCTGGCTCGTGAGCTTAATCTCTAAGTGTGATCCCAGCCAACGATGCTAACTTTCCCCCAGTCGCTAAACCTTTCAGCCTTATAATGAGGGAGACAAACATCAAATGTGCAGATCGAATTTAGATCCGACTGAACTGTGCCGGAGAATCGACCGGAAAGCTCTAGTTATCTAATCTACCGCACCAGTAATGAAGTGTGTTGGATTGTATTTATACTGTTTATAGAGCAAGAAGAGAACAACACAGAATGTTAAGATATTCAACAGGTTCTTAGATGAGGATGTTCATTTACAGCATTTGGCAGATGCCCTTATCCAGAGCAACTTACACTTATGTCATTTATACAGCTGAGGGTTAAGAGTCTTGCTCAAGGGCCCACAGGGGCAGCTTGGCAGTGCTGGAGTTTGAACTCATGACCTTCTGATCAGTAATCCAACATCTTAACCACTGAACTACCACTGAGCTACCACTGCCCTGCCCTTTACAATGTTCATAGTTAGCCAAAAACTAGCATCGTGGAACGTTTAGTTTTAGCATTATTATTACTGCTACTACAGAATGTTTCAGCAATGCTTCAGAAACATCTACAATCATCACATGAAAAAAATAATGTTCAGAAAACATTCTGATAACCTAAAATATGTGGCAAAAGTTGATGAAAAATTGTGTTTTGACCAAAATTTGAGATTTCTGCTAATATACTTTGACATATCTACTTTAAGAAATCTTAAATATACTGTATTTTACCAAACTTATATGATTTGGCTACTTTCTAACATTGCTTAACTGGTTAGGCTAGCTAAGTGTGATTTTCTCATGATGTGATCAAGTTTTTATATATTTACAGACATAACGTCTAAACGATTCAGACAAAACGGCTGCCATAATGTCATGTGAGTGATGCTGAGAACCAAAATGCGAACCCGTTTGCTATTGTAAACTTAAAATTTGGCAGTAATGCTGTTTTTTCCATCAGTAGATTGGGTTATAAACATGGAGGCAGTGGAATTTAGTGGAACTGGAATGAAATCTATAATGTATATCATAAAATATCAACATTTTTCCACGTGAAAGGTTTCCCAAGGCCACCACACAAACCGCAGACATGACGTACCCCGAAACCTCACAATCGCCATGGCCACCGTCTTTTCTCTCCTTCTTTCCATTCCTAAGCCCATTAAAACACATCCAGCCTGTTTTAGATGTCACATTTCTGCCTGTTTATCGTTCCATCAATTTACCTCCATCTACCTGACTAATGAGTGGAACAGAGAGAGCCGGGAACACAGAACAAATGGGGCAGCTTCATAATTAAGCTTTTGCTACAGCATTAGGCTGTAGGCAGTGTTCTCCCTGCTCTCTGTGGCCGACTCGTTCGCTAATTTAGCACGATGTGTGAGCTTCTCACATGGCTACAGTCCCTCTGGACACACAGGAAAACACATCAACGGGAGAAAGAGACAGAGAGTGCGTAACCCTGCGCATGGCCTTTATTTTTTACACACGTTTCATAAAGCAAAAGGGCATTTTTAGTAGAGAATGCGGACAGAGCTTCCTACGCTGGCCGTCTATTGTGCTGTCCCACACATTTAATTCACGCCACCCCCGTCTCTCACAGTGTATGGATGGATATCTCTGGGGATGCGGCATGGTGAGAGGATAATAAAAGTCTGTCTTCCAGCAGGGCTCGGCTCCCGCAGGCGTTTTGTATTTGTAAACAAGAGGGACAATGCTAGCACCGGCGTTTTTTTTTAAAGTCCGTCCACTGGATTTCCGTGATTAAATGCACGCCTCACTGCCTTTCGGAAAACTTTCTAAACGGACAGTGTGAATTTGCTTCTATTATATCAACATTCAAAAGACTGATATGCAATGAAAGAAGAAAAATTTCATCTCTTAAAATGTATTGAAGCACCGCGTGAGACTTTTTGAGCAAGTAAGGCCTTGTGTAATGCTTGATGCATTGATAGGGACACAAAGTTTGTTTTCAAGAGATGGCCCTGGCAGATGCAGAATGCTAGGTATGACTGTAACTATGGTTCTATGAACCCTAAATAACTGCCTGGGGCTGTAATACACCAGGATATCCTCTAGTGCGTGTGCACATGCATGGCCAAGAACTTCAACAAAGTTGCAAAGTGTTGTAGTATTTGCTATAAATACTTTCACTCTACATCATTTCTTTGCAGGACCAGGAGTCCAAGGGGTGGAGCTTGGCCTGATCTAGCATCCTCCATATTGTGTTGTTTTTGATCCAAGCTCCAGTATCCTTTGATATATATATTTTTTTGCTTTCTGTATTTCTGTGATGAAATTAAATACTAATTCTGAATGTTAACATCTTATATGCATTATTACCCTATAACAAATATAAGACTTTCAGATCAGTGGCTCAAATCGCTCTTTGCTGGTCATTTGTGGGCTTTCCTATCTTTGCTTCACTGCCAGTTGCCATGGTTTCACTGGTAGCACCAGACCAAACACCGATACTGACCACACCAGCCACACAAACTGGCTACAGAATGTACGTAACCATTTTACATTTACATCTATCTCATGTGGTTGACACGTTAATCGAAATTACAACTGAGACAGGATGCAACTGAGCAGGTGACAGTTAAGGGCCTTGCCCAAGGGCCCAAGAGGGGTGACTTGGTGTTTCTTCAATCTGAGCTCACAATTTTGAGATCGTCAGCCCAGTAGACCAATGCCTTAGCCACTGAGTTACCATATAAAAGGTCAGCAGGATGAAAAGAAACATATCGTCTTCCCTCATTTTTATTGGTAGCACCAAAATCGCTTTGTTTCTCATAGTTCGCTCAACTCCGTCACGTCGCTCGTCCTGCACACTTTTGGTTGCTAACATTTGCTTCATCTATTATCCCCAGAAATGCACAGCTCCCATTGAAAACCAGAAGCTTTATTGTGTGATGTCACTGCCAGTGGGACTGCATGGTTAATATGAGTGATGGAATGTTAAGAGAACTTTGGAGACCTCTTTACTAGTCTGAAGCATATGTTCTGGCGGATCACTCCAAGGACTAATGTAACATCTGTAGTGCTTACTGGAGTCACCAATGAGGTCTTGCAATCTCTCTCTCTCTCTCTCTCTCTCTGTCTCCCTCTCTCTCTGTATATTTCTCTCTGTCCCTTTCCATCATGGCAATCAAAGCTCTAAACAAATATGGCCTTTCTCCTGGCACAGTGCAATAACTTACGGAATTGATCTCCTGAAATAGCAGCCGTGTTAGCAGAAAAGCTGTTGCAGTTTAAATTCATCATGCAGCACCCATATTCAAGCCTTGCCAGGTGTTGACTCAGAAATGGCCACAATGCTAATGTGTCCCCACGTTGGGCGGCACGTGGAATATAAAATGTTGCGGTTAAGAGCGTGCTAACTTTCCTCAGCCATCCATCCACGGTACGCTCAATGATTTCCCATCTGTCTTTTCATCCATCACTAATATACTGACAAGATCACTTAGGCAAATCGCGCACTGGCTCCCGCTGCCTCTTGGAACTTTCCGGCGCTCCATCATGGCACCATCCAGTAATGGCAATTCCGACATTTTGTCATTGTAACGCCTGTTCATCGATACAACACAGTAGGTCTGACCTGCCCTCTTACATGGCATGTAGATCTCATTTAGTTTTGGCTTGACGTTATATGAATCGATATTTGCAGCCAATGGTTAGCACATTTTTGTTGGAGGAGCCTACCTTAATTACTGGTACCTTAATCACTAGAGGAGCATTAAAACTCTGAAATGGAACCAGACCTCAAAGGCCACAATCGAACCAATTCCTGTAACTGCATTGTCTCACTAGACAAAGAAAAGTCTAAACTGATGCCAGATTGGTGGACGGTTCACTGATTCCTGGTCAAGTTAAATTACAAGCCTCTCTTTGCGTTTTGTTGTACTTTGTTTTTCACTCTGTACGTTTAAGACCTTGGTGAAGGGATCGTAGCGAATAGCCTCCCTCCTCCCAATCTCACTTCTCTCTCTACTGGCGTGATTTACAATCATGCATCTTTAATCCATCCATGCATTTAATGAAATGCACCACAAAAGCTTCATCAATTTTTATTAGAAGTTCTCTCTCCTTCCCGAGTCCTCTCTCAGAGCCACAGCGCTATGCTAATATGCATCGATGCATAAAAAAACAAACTGAGGTATGAATACATGGATGCCGCTAACAGATTCAAAAGAACAACGTTGTGCTTGCACGTAGAACACACCGCTAGCGTGTGTATCCGCTGACGTTTCTCTGCATGCCGGTTTCCTGGTTAACGTCACACCAAGATTAAATCTGAAGTGTTGTGGATATAAAATATTGTGTCTGGACTGCGAAGGCATTAGATTCTAGGGTGACCATACGTCCTCTTTTTCCTGGACATGTCCTCTTTTTCAGACCTTAAAAAAGCGTCCAGTCGGGATTTTTAAATTTGAGAAAAGGTCCTGGATTCGGCTTTAGTTTCATTATGATGTGCTTACGGTCTAATGCTGCGTAATGTGTACGCATATTTGCATTGCTTTAACCCCAATCGGTCGATTATAAAAGGCTTGCGGAAACTATAGTCCAAATTCCTGCCTCTCAACCATTAGCCTCCTCTCAGGGAAGGTGAAGTGCTGTTGTGTACGGCATCAAACAGTTGCTTGACAATAGCAGCAAATGACAGCTGTCCTGAGTCAAACCAATGCTCATGGCCGTATAAGGTCAGTAGCAGCAATAGATCCATCCTGATGCCCTACTTCTGGTTGGAGATCTCATCAATTGGAAGTCACATGCTGCTGAGGATGGCCCCACACGGTGCAGCCTAAAGATCATTGAGATTACAGTGGTGAAGTTCAACAAAACAGACTTCACATAAAAACTGTAATGAATTTTTGATGGTCTCACAACTGCTATCTGACCGTGTTGTACTGGTACATTTATAGAAGGGATTTATTTATTTATAATCGCACTATCCGGTGTCACCCAGATGAGGATGGGTTCCCTTTTGAGTCTGGTTCCTCTCAAGGTTTCTTCCTTATATCATCTAAGGGAGTTTTTTCCTCGCCACCGTCGCCTCTGGCTTGCTCATAGGAGATAAATTCATAAATTTAAAATCTATGTCCTGAATTTATATACTTCTGTAAAGCTGCTTTGGGACAATGTCCATTGTTAAAAGCGCTATACAAATAAACTGAACTTGAACTTGAACTTGAACTGAAGGTCATTTGTGATTTCATGTCTTCGCAATTGCTTCGTATTACATGGCCATTCGAATGTGTAAATCACGATAGAAGGCACACTCATGGCATGTAATATTTTATCTTATTCAATGGACATTCAAAGAATGTAGGAAAAAATGTAAAACGTGGGCAGAGTGAAACCAATTTTATTTATACGTATATATATATATATATATATATATATATATATATATATATATATGATATGTGATGCTAATAGTGTGGCTTTTTCAGTGTATTAAAGTCTGCATTCATAGTAACATGGTCTTGAAAGCTATTTGAAAGACAAAAAAAAAAAGGTGTCCTCTTTTTGGAAAACCAGAATATGGTCCCCCTACTAGATTTTAACTAATATTGTACTTTAAATCACTTAAGTAGGAAAAATCTGGGAATCTGGAAGAAAAAAAAAAAAAAGGTGTAAGAGGTTTATCGATCGCTATAAGACGTCGAACAGTGAGTGCTAATCTTCAATAGACTGCTTTAAGTGGCATTCACATCAACTTTGTTTTTTTTTCTTATTAAGCATATTCAATACAAATAATCAATGCTAAAGGCACCGGTGATGGAAAGCTCAAGGGTCAGTAGATATTACAGAACATGACATGACTGATCGATGTTTAGCAAAGTCGAAATCATTTACACCTACGCACATAAGACCTTTATGACAATTAACATACACCTACATAAACATTTTTAAAGGCGTATTCAAGCAAGCATCAGTTGCGGTGAACTTGTTTTTCAATGAAAACCGATGCTACGACCTTGACGTTTACATCATTGTGTAATATACCATGACAAAAACAACCTTTATTACAGCGAATGCACAACATATTGGAATCAGACATTGGAACTATTTCTGCAATGCGTTATAAAGGCACTGTGCACTGTGGGTACCCTTCAAACGAAGTGTTACCAAACTTTCTTCTCCAAGCAGTTATTTATACAGAAACTTTTACTTTCTAATTGAAGCTTTATTTTTTTTTTTACTCTGACTTGACTAATGTTTGTGGATACTCACCTGTGGGGATTAGCCTCTTCGCTAAATGCTGTATTTATGGTAAATACGCTGGAGTGGATGTGCAGTGGGATGATCAGGAGATTATAGGTTTAAAAGCACTGACTGATAAAAAACATGCAGACTGAAGTAAGAGGATGTTGGAGATGAGAGATAAAGAGTGGCTTCATCTCACACAAGTGGCAGAATCGATTTAAACCTGAACATTGATACACGTTAATGTGCAGAATTATCCATGTGTAGATAAAGCCCAGAAGATGGCCTCTTTGTTATGAATGCTAATGAAGTGGCTTATTATCTCTTTTGTATATAATAACACAAACGCTGACACGATTTACATGATAATTTGACCTTATAATTGTTATCCTCTTATACATGAAGGAATTGCACTACATATAGACACATTGAGATATATATATACAGGTGCATCTCAATAAATTAGAATGTCGTGGAAAAGTTCGTTTATTTCAGTAATTCAACTCAAATTGTGAAACTCGTGTATTAAATAAATTCAATGCCACAGACTGAAGTAGTTTAAGTCTTTGGTTCTTTTAATTGTGATGATTTTGGCTCACATTTAACAAAAACCCACCAATTCACTATCTCAACAAATTAGAATATGGTGACATGCCAATCAGCTAATCAACTCAAAACACCTGCAAAGGTTTCCTGAGCCTTCAAAATGGTCTCTCAGTTTGGTTCACTAGGTAAATCACAAACATTCATTGCCAAAGAAGCTGGCTGTTCACAGAGTGCTGTATCCAAGCATGTTAACAGAAAGTTGAGTGGAAGGAAAAAGTGTGGAAGAAAAAGATGCACAACCAACCGAGAGAACCGCAGCCTTATGAGGATTGTCAAGCAAAATCGATTCAAGAATTTGAGTGAACTTCACAAGGAATGGACTGAGGCTGGGGTCAAGGCATCAAGAGCCACCACACACAGATGTGCCAAGGAATTTGGCTACAGTTGTCGTATTCCTCTTGTTAAGCCACTCCTGAACCACAGACAATGTCAGAGGCGTCTTACCTGGGCTAACGAGAAGAAGAACTGGACTGTTGACCAGTGGTCCAATATCCTCTTTTCAGATGGGAGCAAGTTTTGTATTTCATTTGGAAACCAAGGTCCTAGAGTCTGGAGGAAGGGTGGAGAAGCTCATAGCCCAAGTTGCTTGAAGTCCAGTGTTCAGTTTCCACAGTCTGTGATGATTTGGGGTGCAATGTCATCTGCTGGTGTTGGTCCATTGTGTTTTTTGAAAACCAAAGTCACTGCACCTGTTTACCAAGAAAATTTGGAGCACTTCATGCTTCCTTCAGCTGACCAGCATTTTGAAGATGCTGATTTCATTTTCCAGCAGGATTTGGCACCTGCCCACACTGCCAAAAGCACCAAAAGTTGGTTAAATGACCATGGTGTTGGTGTGCTTGACTGGCCAGCAAACTCACCACACCTGAACCCCATAGAGAATCTATGGGGTATTGTCAAGAGGAAAATGAGAAACAAGAGACCAAAAAATGCAGATGAGCTGAAGACCACTGTCAAAGAAACCTGGGCTTCCATACCACCTCAGCAGTGCCACAAACTGATCACCTCCATGCCACGCCGAATTGAGGCAGCAATTAAAGCAAAAGGAGCCCCTACCAAGTATTGAGTACATGTACAGTAAATGAACATACTTTCCAGAAGGCCAACAATTCACTAAAAATGTTTTTTTTATTGGTCTTATGAAGTATTCTAATTTGTTGAGATAGTGAATTGGTGGGTTTTTGTTAAATGTGAGCCAAAATCATCACAATTAAAAGAACCAAAGACTTAAACTACTTCAGTCTGTGTGCATTGAATTTATTTAATACACGAGTTTCACAATTTGAGTTGAATTACTGAAATAAATGAACTTTTCCACGACATTCTAATTTATTGAGATGCACCTGTATATATATATATGATTTATATATTTATAAAAGTCTCTGTTGTGCTCATATAGGAAAATCATCACGGATGTAGTAGTTACAGTTACCCCACCAAAGCACATCCTGAAGTGTTTGTATTTTCCAGTTTTATTCCTTCTATACCTTAAAATTTTGAACATCCATCCCATTCCAGATTGGACTCCACTCTTCTGGGAAGGCTGTCCACTAGATTCTGGGGCGTGGCTGTGGGGATTTGTGTTCGTTCGGCTACGAGAGCATTAGTGAGGTTGAGGTCAGGCACTGATCTTGTGCTCTGAAGGCTTCAGTTCCAGTTCATCCCAGAGATGTTCAGTAGGGTTCAGATCGGGGCTCTGTGCAGGGCACTCGAGTTATTCCATCTTCTTCCAACCTTAACACACCATGTCTCCATGGAGCTCGCTTCGTGCACTGGAACTGGTTTGCGCCTCTTAGTTCCAGTGAAGGGAAATTGTACTGCTACAGCGTACAAAGACATTCTATACAGCTTTGTTGCAACAGCGTATATCAATCTTGTGTGTTGTTACTTTTGTGTGACTGTAAAAGACACTTGAAAGAAACAACCTTTTTACACACACACACACACACACACACACACACACACACACACACACAGAGGCATGACTGCAGATTTATGTATCTGAAAGTGTCTCAACTCATTATCACTCCATCGATCACACACTAACACACTCCCACTGCTTTAAGCTGCATTTTCTGTTTGTGTAGAAATTATATATTAATCCTGCTATATTCTCATTCTCTCTCTCTCTCTCTCTCTCTCTCTCTCTCGCTCTCTCTCTCTCTCTCTCGCTCTCTCTCTCTCTGACTAACCCCACTCCAACTCTTTGATTCATGTATATGCGTACGTATATTTTGCGCACACGGTGTGTGTGTGTTGATGATCTCAGTGTTTGGATGAGTTTTTCTGACGCTCTCTGCAGCTCATCAGCTGATCCTCTTCGACGATCAGCAGACGGCACGTCCATGTGTTCAGTGATGGACAGCAGATCGGCAGTAAATCACTCATGATGAGGAGATTTTTCTGACAGTTTGAGCTGCAACAGCAGGGCAACGATTGAATAATAAAAAAAACACTTTTTCATGAGTCCATGGAATGCATTTTTGGGTGATTTTTGGTGTCTATATTGTACCTTTTAGAGTTACATCAACGCCTTCAATCTTGTAAGTTGTACATAAACAAGCAGGATTTTCAGTTATTCAGAAACTCACATACGTGCGAGTATAATAGACTTTGGTAGCTTTTAAATAAGACACTTAATGGATGTGTTTTGACCTACAGTATATGAGCCAGAGGATTAAAAAAGTGTCTAAATTTCACTATATTGACTCATTAATATGTGTTTGATTGTCTGGAAAATTCTGGAAAACATCTCTACTTTATGAGATATGAGAAAATAAATATTTTTCCCAAAAAAAAAAAAAAGACATGTAAATGCTTTTTAAGCTAATTTCTTACCTTTCATTGGTGTCTTACTATAAAACCAGACAGTTTAACAAGAATAGTGGTTAAAAAAGTCATTCTAACTAAAAATGTCTAAAATCTTGCTGGCTAATTGTGATCTGCTCATGGTTTGATCAAGGTTTTGCATAGTTACTGACATAAACCTAATCAATTCAGTTTACAGTCAGACAAAATGGCTGCCAAAATGCACCATTGCGTCATCATCAAAACAGAGAAGGGGACAATCACAAGGTATACCGTTTGAATTACCTACAGCAATAACGAGACATTACGAGCAAGTAAAGAAATTTATCCCGTGGAACAGATGTGAGTGAATGACTCAGCGATTATTTCCCCCCCCCTCACTGCCGTTAGCATGAACAGAGATCGGTGGAGTGAAGAGACGATAATGAGGCTCATGTTTATACGCCGCAAGTGACTGTTACCTCAGGTGATGAACAACGACCGATGTGGAGCATGCTGGGAATCAAAACGAGAACTCATTTCCTGTCATAAAATTTAAAAAACAAATTAAAAAAATGTAAAATTCTTTACAATTTAGTCAGTAATGTTGTAGAATCAGTAGATGAGGTCGGTCCTTTCAGCGGAATTGAAATTAAATCTGGGAAAGTGTTGATTTTCTGCCTTTTTACTTTTAAAATGCTAGAACTTGACTTCAGACTGAAATACAAACAAAAGACAAACATCGTCTGTAGTTTTCCAGGACTACATGTTTAATAAACTGGGCTGATTTATGATTTATGATTTATGTTTTGCACTATCCATCTCACATATAAAAGTTATTAACCAGTGAGGTTAATATGACGGACCGGGTTCAGTAGAAATTCCACACATCTTTATTCATATACGGCAGACTGAATATGTAAGTACTGATTTTGCATGCAGGCTTGATCGAGGGTTTAATGCACTCACGCAGAATCCTTTCCAGGGTCGGCTACAGAGGAAAACTCGTTGGCAGCTAATGTGTTAATTTTCAGATACAAGAGTCGAGCAGTATAACTCACAATTGGCACGCTAAGGAATCTATTGCTGATGTCTAAAAGATACGCTAATTTATTCTCATTCAGCTGAGATAGAGGTCATGCAGAACAAACTGTTGAAGAAAGAGTGTGAGGAGAGACATCTGCTCTCGGCTGATAAGCAGATATAAATATTTTTAAAAAAAAAGAAAAAAAAAGAAAAGATAATTAGGAACGGCGATAAAGAGAAAGATGAAGAGGATGCATATCGTTAGTGAGTTTTACCTGATAATTTAGTCACGGTCAAATCACCTGTAGCTGCCGCTGACTTCATGTGTTATCATTATGAAGTTTTCTGTAAGGAGATGTTTATTTAACGTCTCGGGGGCACGGTGGCTTAGTAGTTAGCACGTCTGCCTCACACTTCCGTGGTTGGGGGGGTTCGAATCCCACCTCCGCCCTTTGTGCATGGAGTTTGCCTGTTCTCCCCGTGCTTTGGGGGTTTCCTCCGGGTACTCCGGTTTCCTCCCCCAGTCCAAAGACATGCGCTGTAGGCTGATTGGCATCTCTGAATTGTCCGAAGTGTGTGCGATTGTGCCCTGCAATGGGTTGGCACCCCGTTGGTTTCCCCTGCCTTGTGCCCCGAGCTCCCTGGGATAGACTCCAGGCTCGCCGCGACCCTGTGTAGGATAAGCGGTACGGAAAATGAATGGATGGATAGAAGGAGTCTCCAGTGTCAGCCGTCTGTAAGCTTTCGGTCAGTATGTACAACAATTTTTTATTTATTAAAAAAAAAAAAAAAAACAACACGGAAAATGAACGTCAAAAAAAACACAGCTTGTTATGGCTTTACCTCCGACTGCTACGAAGCCCTGACACCGGAGACTCCTTTCATTAATGTTAAATACAAATCTCCTCACTGAAAACTTCACCACGTCAACGGTCACCAACATTTTTCTTCCGACCGAAATTCAACAGCGTTTGAAAAAATGATTGAATCAGTCACAAGCCGACACATTTGAGAAGACGTTTCTCCTCACCTCACCACTAGAGATATAATAACCTCACTAGCAATGCTACTAAATCTCTAGATACAGGAGCTAAACGAAATACTGAGACGCAATAAAACTTTCCACACTGTGTCAACTTCGAGCGGTGAAGCCATTTCATCACGTAGATGAACTGAAGCACTAAATGTGAGTTCCTTATCTTTGTTTTTGAGAGAAAGAGTGAATGCATAAACCTAATGGTCAGCTCTGCTCCTGCCCAACTACAGCACGAATCACATATGGTGGAAATGAAAAGGTCACAGGCTCTCTCTCACACACACACACACACACACACACACACACACACACTTACTCATTCTCTAACACACACACAAGCTGTCTTTTCTCACTCAACCCACCCCACATACCTTATCTCCTTCTGACTCACACACAGAAGCTGCACTAAAGCTCTGGCCTCGTTCCCGTCCTCTTAATAAGTGCCGCGTCCACGCACACACTCATGTCCATTCCTTTCTCATTATGTCAGAGGCTTAAAACGCTGTCATGTGTGACCTTTCGCAAACTTCACCCCCCCCCACCCCAACCCACCCCACCTCCCCTTCCCCCCCTGGCTCATGGTGGCTAAAATTAATGGACTTATCCTTCTGCCTTACGATGTGCAAACTCTCCCGGATTAATTAGTGGCTCGCCTCGCCTCAAACCATTGCTCCTCCGAACGAAGGATTCAGTGCCGGGTCGCTACAACGTGCCACGTAGCTGCTTTTAGTTATTGCCGTCAAACCGGGATGATTCAGATCTCCACAGGATGCTTCTAGATGACTAAAATGCTTTGGAGTGAGAACAGAGGAAAACACATAGCACTTTGTTTTGCATGTCGCGGAGCTGAAAGGCAAAGTGTCACACAGAGGTTAACAGACCTGACGCATTTTACGCAGGAGCTCCGGAGCTAGTACACCAGTAGGAGTTGACACTTAAAAATACACCAGTTATCTTTTATTTATTCCTATTTTTTATTGTTTTTGTCCGATAAAAACATCGAATCGAGCCAACCGACGTGAATCTGGAATGACTGACAGTAAGCATTTTGAACTCACTGATATTAACAGACACACGTCTGGAAGCCCCGCCCTCTTCCTACCGTCTTACATTAGTAACCGTTCCACAGGTGCTCCCGCCGTGAATTAGTTTTCAATTTATTCAAAAACGGCACTTTAATTTGGACCAGAAAATAAAGTAACATTTGTACAAAATAATGTACGTAATGTTTTTATGGTAATGATATTTAGGACGTGATTAAAAATGCTGTTTGTGCACCGACTGAGCAGCAAAAATGTCACAGTTTTTAAGGTTTGTAAAATTTGTGAATACTGAAAATGTACTGTTTTTAAATTTGGTTTTTGAACTGGTTTTTACCTTTCTGACTAATAATTTAGTAATAATTTTGTGCTTTTTAACTTAGCTTTGGTGCAGTTTTCAACGTAGTTGGAAAGTCTCAAAAGTCTTAATCACGTGCAAAGAAATGCAAAATTCAAAAATATAATGCAATTAAATGTTTCTACATAAACAAATACTTTACAGAGCAGTAAACCTTAATGAACTAAACAGTCAGTAGTTGATTTTTTTGAGTATCTTGGAGAATCTGCCAGTTTCTCTGGAGACTTTTACTGTCGCTTTCACAGTTTTTTTTGTTTTTTGTTTGTTTTTTTTGTTTGTTTTTTTACTTAGTTGCTCAGTTACTTATTATGTGGCTTTCTTTACTGGCATACAAACATTTTTCTGTATCTTTCTTTTTCTTTTTCTTTTTTTTTTTTTTTCTGGAAAAGTAATATTTCAAAAATATAAAATGTCTTTGTACTGGCTCAATAATGCAGAAGCCATAAAATAAACATAAGAAAAATATATATATGTTGGCAAAGAATATCTTATTAAAAAAGATGCTCATTATAGAGAAAATCAACAAGTATTTCTTTTCATTAGATTTTTTTTTTTTAAACAAATATAAGATTATTTAACCTTATATTTCTAACACATACATATTTACCCATCTCAGTCTTAAAACTGTCTTATTTTATTGGATATAAAATTCTGCTTCTTACAGATGTGTATTTCTAGAAAGAAGCAAAATTATCTGTACGGTTTAAAAAATGTCAAGCTTAAAATGAGTAAAAATACCTAGAAATGGGCTTAACGGTCTAATATTAGTTACATAATAATGCCATTATATGAAATATTATCTAACCTTTATTCGAGATATCTTCACTTGCTAAGATATCAAATTTGCAGTACATAATTAAAAATCCAAGAGAATTTTTTTCCATTTAAATATCACACTGGTGGGTCAATGGTACTCTAAACACAACAGATATTCCTCAGATTGCTGAGACAATGTTAAAGCCTAAAGCGCACAGAAAACACACAAGAGACAAGTTTGCAATAAATCAGAATATGCACTTACATCCGATCTGAATTCTGAAGAATGAATAAAAGATGGAGTTGAAATATAAAGAGAGATACTGCAGAGGCACATTTTGTACTGTTATACAGTTTCAGCGCCGATATCTCAGAGATCCAGCCGGCCCTGGGCTTTATTACCCGAGACCATGGAAACAGCTGATTGGCTGATCTTTGAGATTTCAAGTTAGAGAGAAAAAATAAAAAGAGTCGCTTTTAGTTTTAAACGAGCTGTAAATGGGACAGGGAAGACCGATTCACACCGATCAGCAAGGAATCACTTAAATCACTTAATCAGGGGGATTAAATTAGGATTAGTAAGGCGAAGAACTTGGGGGTGGATGGAGTTTTAAAAGAAATGGGATTAAACCTTAACATACTATTAAATACTTATTAACTTACTATTAGTTAACTTAACTGACTATAAAGTGAACAAATTGTCTATCAAATGTAAGAAACATTTATTCATGTAAAATAGGCCTGTTATATGAAGACACTGTGTACCAAGCTTACTGCAAAGTAGTGTCATGCAAAGTATATTAGGTAGCTGTTTATACACAATTATAATGATTTGTTTAATGGTACAGCCGGAAAAAAAAAAAAGTTGAGGAGTTAATTTGAAATATTATGAAACAGCAGGACGGATTGAAAATCCATAAGAAGAATCGAAATATGTCAGAGACTCAAATGGTCATGGAATGTTAGAAGAAGAAAGTCCGGGATCCTTTTGTGTATCAAGTAGCTGAAGAGATAAATTTGTAGCTATTTGCAAATATTGTATTGTGCCCTATTCTGACGGGATTGGTTTACACGGCTGATATCTGTAAACTCAAATAATTTTCCTAGGAACCCAAACATTTTCATCAGACAGAGTCATAATTAAAGAAATGACACATTATACTGCGTGTTTTATCATTTTTATGATAGCAGCTATAACTAGCAGTGTGCTATTTTGCACGGCACGTTGTCAATTGTATACGCTGCTGTTGTGACATCATAATGTCGCACCAAGGCAATGCAGAACGCTGTTTTGTTCGACTGTATACTTCTATATGACTAGAATTACAATAATAACTCTCAGTTCCCTCGGCAGGGGCTTTTTTTTTGTTTTCTCTTGAGGTTTATAAGACAAAAATTTTTTTGAAACTTTGAACATTGAAACTGGAGACTCCTTCCATAAATGCAAAACAAAGAGAAAACTCTTAAGAGAAAACTTAAACGATTATATGTTTTTCTTTGTTAAATAACAACATATTAAGTTGTTGATATAGAAACAATAACGCATTCGAATAATTTATTTTACAGCCCAAACTACTGTTAGAGCTGTACTGTTAAAGAAAATGAATCAGCACCTTCTGATTGGACAGTCACATTGTGGTATAATGCTGTATATTCATATCATCTCTTCATCCATGCACTGCCTGGACTTATCCTGGCTCAATTTGGCAATATATACAGGTGCATCTCAATAAATTAGAATGTCGTGGAAAAGTTCGTTTATTTCAGTAATTCAACTCAAATTGTGAAACTTGTGTATTAAATAAATTCAATGCACACAGACTGAAGTAGTTTAAGTCTTTGGTTCTTTTAATTGTGATGATTTTGGCTCACATTTAACAAAAACCCACCAATTCACTATCTCAACAAATTAGAATATGGTGACATGCCAATCAGATAATCAACTCAAAACACCTGCAAAGGTTTCCTGAGCCTTCAAAATGGTCTCTCAGTTTGGTTCACTAGGTAAGCCACAAACATTCATTGCCAAAGAAGCTGGCTGTTCACAGAGTGCTGTATCCAAGCATGTTAACAGAAAGTTGAGTGGAAGGAAAAAGTGTGTAAGAAAAAGATGCACAACCAACCGAGAGAACCGCAGCCTTATGAGGATTGTCAAGCAAAATCGATTCAAGAATTTGAGTGTACTTCACAAGGAATGGACTGAGGCTGGGGTCAAGGCATCAAGAGCCACCACACACAGACGTGTCAAGGAATTTGGCTACAGTTGTCGTATTCCTCTTGTTAAGCCACTCCTGAACCACAGACAACGTCAGAGGCGTCTTACCTGGGCTAAGGAGAAGAAGAACTGGACTGTTGCCCAGTGGTCTAAAATCCTCTTTTCAGATGAGAGCAAGTTTTGTATTTCATTTGGAAACCAAGGTCCTAGAGTCTGGAGGAAGGGTGGAGAAGCTCATAGCCCAAGTTGCTTGAAGTCCAGTGTTAAGTTTCCACAGTCTGTGATGATTTGGGGTGCAATGTCATCTGCTGGTGTTGGTCCATTATGTTTTTTGAAAACCAAAGTCACTGCACCCGTTTACCAAGAAATTTTGGAGCACTTCATGCTTCCTTCTGCTGACCAGCATTTTGAAGATGCTGATTTCATTTTCCAGCAGGATTTGGCACCTGCCCACACTGCCAAAAGCACCAAAAGTTGGTTAAATGACCATGGTGTTGGTGTGCTTGATTGGCCAGCAAACTCACCAGACCTGAACCCCATAGAGAATCTATGGGGTATTGTCAAGAGGAAAATGAGAAACAAGAGACCAAAAAATGCAGATGAGCTGAAGGCCACTGTCAAAGAAACCTGGGCTTCCATACCACCTCAGCAGTGCCACAAACTGATCACCTCCATGCCACGCCGAACTGAGGCAGCAATTAAAGCAAAAGGAGCCCCTACCAAGTATTGAGTACATGTACAGTAAATGAACATACTTTCCAGAAGGCCAACAATTCACTAAAAATGTTTTTTTTATTGGTCTTATGAAGTATTCTAATTTGTTGAGATAGTGAATTGGTGGGTTTTTGTTAAATGTGAGCCAAAATCATCACAATGAAAAGAACCAAAGACTTAAACTACTTCAGTCTGTGTGCATTGAATTTATTTAATACACGAGTTTCACAATTTGAGTTGAATTACTGAAATAAATGAACTTTTCCACGACATTCTAATTTATTGAGAAGCACCTGTATATATCTATATATGATCTGTCACATACAGGACCACAGTAGTAGTCTTTTACCCATCCTACATCTCTCAAACTAGCACTTTTTTCTGGAAAAAAAAGAACTAAAAAGAATGACTCAGTCCTGTTTTGTCCTTGAACATGTTAGATCTGTTGGGAAAAAAAAATTCACTCTTCATCGCATTTCGTTTAAGTATGGTGGTTCGTTTATTTTCTAGTTCATTTACACACACGGGTTATTTTAGGAATTCAAGGCCAATTATTTGTGTGGGATTCAGGCTGATCGTTGATCGTGCTCTCAGTAATAATGATCATTCACACACGTACACTCACACGGTGGGAAAGTAAATGTCTTACGGGACAAAGCATAACATCAAATCCTTACAATGAAGACAAATGACAAGACCGCAGATGAACAGTAGAGTATACTGTAAATTAGTAGGTACATGAGGTAACGCTTTTGGTAACACTTTACAATATAACGGCATTTTCTAAGACATTTCTGCGAATTTTACTTCTTTATAAAGTAAAGCAAATTCTAATATGTTAGATATTTACGTTATAATATGTATGAATGATACATCATGTACTATAATTTCATAATTATCATAAACAAAATCAGAATTCTGTTGTTATTGGATTTACAGGGGACACTGAGCAGCCGCTAATTAAAAGTAGAAGCAAAGTCGAGTCAAAGATGGAAAACTAAAAAAAGGTTTCAAAAGAGCAAACAAAAAAATAATAGAAGTAATTGTCTTGACAAAATGCCACAATGATTAATAAAAAAAACCCTACAATGTTTAAAAATAAATAAATAAATAATTTATGAGTAATTAAATTACATGTAAATTTCTTGACTGTCTTTTATTAATTCATTAATTTAAAAGCTATTTCCTAAGAAAATGCCACACACATTGATTTATGATTCACTTGTACTTTTTTTTTTTTTTTTTTTGTGACCTTTTCCTCCTTTAACATTTGCCAGATCTGTTATTCAGAATAACAATTTTGCCCTGCAGGACTTTATTTCTGTCTTATTTTGGGTTTTTCTGCCCTGTAAACAAATGCATTATTTAAAAAAAAGTATTAAATTATTAATATTATTCATTTCATTATTTAAATCAATAATTTAATTACATAAATAACTTGTTAAAGTATCAGTAATTTATTAAATTATTAATCAATTAATAATTCTGATAATTTACTATTTTATTCTCAGCAGTTTTTATGTAAAAATTGCATAAAAATAAATGAAGTTAAAAAAAAATTAAAATAAATAAATAATACAAATTGCACCTGGTGTCATTATAAAACCAATTGCCATTGGTTGCTACAGCAAGTTGCAATCACAGTGAAGGTGAAAAAGCCTCCTAAAGTTCTCAGGAACAACATTATTCAACATTTTATTGGAGCTACAGAGTCATAGCAAAGACCTTAAACCTCACTGTCAATACATTTGGTTCAATGAAATGCAGGTGGAAAGTTCGTGGAACTTCAACTAATCATCGTTGGACAGGTGTGGCATGCAAGATTCCACAACATGCTCTCACTTCCTAATGAAGGAAGGTAAGAGAGAGGTCACTCGAACAGAGTTGCAGGACGGCCAGAAAGCAGCAGGAACAACAGTTACACAGAAAACAACAAGTAATGAATTAAACTGCAATCTCTTCTGTTCCTACACCCCATGCTAAAAAAAAGAAGCATAAAAATGCAAGTCTAAAAGCATTTAGACGAATCAGAACTGTTTTTTTTTTTTTTTAAACATTTTAAAACATGTTTAAACCTTGTTTGTACTTATGAATACATACTTTTTTTGTTCATATTTATAAGTACAAACTCAAAGGACACAGTGTGTGTGTGTAAATTTGAAGTGTACAGTATATACTTGCACTATGTACTGGAAATATATCAAATAACAAAACCAAAATTGTCTGAATACTTATTTCTCCACACTGTATAGAATATAAAGCACCTGCTGATTCACAGTTTCTCATTTCCTTATGCCTTGTCTTTACTGGAACGTACACTGAACACAAGAACGCATTAAACCGGGACAACAGAGCTGGGAATTTATTCCATGTATTCCAGGTACAGTACTAGCTGTGTTTCCCAAAGGTATGAGTTAATGGGAATTTACCCCCACAGGTACAACAGGGGTCCGTAAGGTACCAAAACCGAGGTTTAAAGGTACACGGCATGCTGTAGGTTTTCTGAGGAAAGGAACAAAACCTGGACCCTTGACAGTACCACTCCTGCGACAAGCATTTGTACCATGAAAGGTACGGTTTAGTACGGAGCCCCTGAAGTGACCTGTGCAAAAAAAAAAAAAAAAAAAAAAAAAAAAAAAGAGTCACAGGTCACTTCAGGGGCCCCGTAGTTTATTCACATACAGTATATAATAAAGCGTTTTATTTATTTCCCCCCCCCTCCACAATTTAGTAAAGCTTTCTTTGTCGTCTGAGGTCTAGGTTTTAACCGATGAACTCAAAGTACCAGAGATTTATTTAGTTTAAATTTCTCTGAAACATCATGCAGGTTCTGGGTACTAAAAATAAAAAAAAGATATAAAACAACAGAATTGGGAAAGAAATATTGCATTAGTTAAGATTAACAAATGTTAATAAATAAGTAATGTTAAATTAATTTAACACAGCTATTAATTAAGGTTTGTTAAAATATTAATGAAATACTGAAATAACGAAACCTTAAATAATATTTATTAAATCCCTGACTAATATGAAATCCATGTATAGCAAATATTAATTTAAAGCATAAATTGCCCCTAGCTTAATGAAATCTGCTGTAAATATTTGAACTTGTTTCATTACCAGGTCTGGAATTTGCCACTTAACAACCACAAGCATGTTCATTCAGACGTTTTTCATGTTGGTTGTTGTAGGATTCGTTTTATGTGGCTGGAAATATTTAAAAATATTTGAATTATCTGCTGTTTATTTAGTCGGTAACTAGAGAGCTACAGTCTGTACTGTACGGTATGTGTTCCATTATACAGAACAAGTGAAATTATACTTGAAATGATATTTGCTTTAATTATACTTGTTGCGTCTAGCTAAAAATATTCTGTAGCTGTAAATTAATACAGAATGAAAAATGCAACTCAACTGAAAATTCTTACTACAGGTTTGGTATTTCAGTTTCATTTTAAGTTTAGCGTAGATAATGTTAATGTAATCAATATAGTGTAACCAATAATAATAATAATAATAATAATAATTAAAACATCACTTACTTTGTTAAGTTTATTTCCATTAATTGTGATGTAAAATAGAAATGTTTTGTAAAATAGACCTTTTGCTTTCTTTGTTGTTGTTTTTTTTTGTACAATTTTACTATCACCATCATGTCTCATGTATCTTCTTACCACCCAGTTACTCCAAATAATATATATATATATATATATATTTTTCCTACTTAAAATCTTTAAAAACCGACAAGTTCAATGTTGTTTGTTCTGCACGCTGACCTACTTAATAGCTCAAATCTATTACCAAGCTTAACTAAGTATTACCAATTATCGCTCCAAGCTATCAAAGGCACTTATACAGAATTTCAACTTTAAATGATTACATTTTATGGCAAATGAAATCAATTTACAGTGAACGAAAGTTTCTATGTAAAGAGAATTTTACGGTAAATTACAATCCGCTTGACAATCTACACTACACTAAAATCAGCTTGTTATTTTAGCGTACAGTTATCTTACAGTGTTTTGCTCTCCATTGCGTGGTCTTATGTTTTGTATTTAATTTGAAAATATCCCAAAATAACCTACACAGAAGTGTTTTAATTGCGTGTTAGGAGTGTGTGCATTTACTAGCCCACTGTGTGCGTACATGTGTGAATGATCGTTATTGGTGAGGACGCACGCCAGAATCAGGCTCAATCCTACATAAATAATCGGCCTCGAATTCCTAAAATAACCCATGAGAAGAAATAAGTTGTTTGTGTACAGTAAAGGGGGGAAAAAAAATAAAACCTTAATAGGCATACAGTGAATAGAGTTCATTAGCAAGAAGTGTCAGTCATGCTACTACGATTCAACACAAAACCGCATGCTTTTTTTATTCAAATGAACAAATTCCACATGTAGTGAGAGGAGTGAAATTCGTCCTGAGTGATCTAAAGTGTTCAAGGACAAAAGAGGACTGGAAAATGAACATGTTTTTTTGTTTGTTTGCTTGTATTTTTTATTACCGTAGTTAACTTGGCTTAGCATCAGAAAAGCCTCTTGAATTTAATTAGTCAGTACTTTGGTAGCATTAAATATGTAAGGAATAAAACTCTCTGCGTCACGCTGTTTTAGGAAAATAATCATCAACGGGGTTAGTTACTGTTATCATCCAGAAGTTGATTATTTTCTAATTTCAGCATGTCCAGATGTTGTTTTTTTTTTTATTCCTCTTATATATCCACTGCAGTCGTATCCATCATATCATCATCACTGCAATAATGTTGTGGAACATCCGAGAAACTGCAAAGCGTAAACTCCACGGTGTCTGACATCTTAAAGTTATATCTTTACCTCGACCGTTACAAAGCCCTGACACTGGAGACTCCTTCCAAACACGTTACATAAACATCTCCTCACAGAACATTTCAATTTCAAATCAACGATTACGCACCTTTTTGATCAGTTTATATTCGTATGCAAGTATACAGATGCGTGTCCAAGTTCCTGTGAATGAGTGGTTGCTATAGAAACGATAAAGTATTACTATAGAAATGAGTGTATTAATATGAATCACCACCTTCTAACCGAGCAGAATCCAGAACTCAATTCCCGATTCATTCAATATGAGGTGAAACTAGTTAAAATAATAACTTCATTTGTTCATGATTAATTACATTAGGATCTTATAGATGTCTTTGCAAATTTTTTTATCTTACATGCTCGCCAAAAGTTTGTACACCCCCTTTCATAGAAGGTCTTTAATTATTTAATTAATGACGACATTAACACTGTGGAATTCGTTTTTTTTTGTTTGTTTGTTTGTTTTTTTGCTTTTTTTTATCAAGACTGTTATATTCTAAATTATTTACAATATTCCTCATGAAGCTTTGTTCCCAAACTTGCCAAATAAGCCAATCTCCTCACACTTTCTTTACATTTAAAAATGAAAACAACTTGTTTGTGGAAACAATGTAATTTCATGTGGATGCCACTTATTAAAAATACATTTTGATTCAGAAATTGTACACACGGGTATTAGATTTCGAGCACGAACCTTTATTAATGTCTTATATATCAATACAAATATATATTATACTAGTGTGTCCAAACTTCTGAGTGTATTTTTATTTATTTATTTATTTTATCTCTGAATCTCTGCTTTAGACGCTCCTTGCCCGTGGTAATGATCTCGTCATCTAATGAGGCGCAGGGATTTAGCGTGAGTGCTGGAGAGCGATGGCTAGCATTACCGCTAAGGAAGGTAATTACATGCAAATGCTACTGGCTTAGCCTGCCTCCCGAGTGTCCGACACCGAGCGTCTCGGCTGAGGAGATTGAATGCATCGTCTACAGTAATAATGCTGCGGTGTCTGTGGTGATGAATTGAGGGGTATAAGAGTCAGCCCACAAGGGGGGGGAGAAGGAGGGGTAGGATGAGCGCAGGGAGGATCGTGAACATCAGTGCCTCTGCATCCAGACGGTGATAAGGAACTTGTTTTAGCCTGAAGGTGACAGGAGGGAGAGAATTTAGTGCATTTGTCCACTTAAATATCTCTATAACTCCTGCCTGGTCCTGCGTTTATTACAATCAGCACCGTAATGGATGCTGCGTAATGGTTTTCCAACGTCCGAATGCAATTACGTGCCCTGTAGAGTATCCCGAAGAGTAATTAGGTACATAGTTAAACAAAAGTTACTTACTCAGAGCACTTTAAAATACTTCTCCACTAGATGTAGTGCAGTTGTAGGTTTCACCATCCCACTGAGTCACTATACATCACTGTGTTATACGTCTCTAATATCATAGAGCGCATTAGAGTTTAATGCCGGTGAGTCAGAGGCAGGAATATGCATTTGGAGTGTAATTTTATTACACATTTTCCTGGAATTAGAGTCAGAATATGCATGAATGTCAAGAGAATGGGCAGACTGGGGTTTAACAGGCGATCCATCATCGAAACGCCGACATGCTGTAATGAAAAGACACCAGAAACATGAGACGGGTTCGTGCAAGAATTTTCAAAGAAATGGTACATCGGTAAAGATAATAATAAAGAGGCGTGGCCAGGAGAGCTGCAGAGTAGGTACATCTAGCTTTTATTAGATCAACCTACTGCATTGATCTTTGTAGGCGTACACTTACACTTACTGACTGTAGCCCATCCCATAATCCTTGTAGAATTTAGATTTTATTTAATATAATTTAACGTACTTTTATTTTATTCTATTTTATTGCATGAGGTAACTATAATCTTTGTGGTACTGTAGCTAATCATTTCTTATGTTTATTTATTTATTTATTTTTGTGTTTAATTTCAAAGAAACAACATGATATTGTGGTTATTTATCTATCTATCTATCTATCTATCTATCTATCTATCTATCTATCTATCTATCTATTTATTTATTTAGCTTATTTTTATTTATTTATTTATTTATTTTTTTTATGTAATTACAATCCTTGTAGTATTGTAGCTTTTATTTATGTATTTATTTTTTGGAGCAGCCTTCATTATTTGTTTTTTTGTTTGTTTGTTTGTTTGTTTGTGTTTCTGTATATGTTTACTTGCTTATTACTTACTATTTATTGCAAATTTAACCCCACCATTGGGATTAAATACCAGTATTGCGGCTTTTTGAGGTCATTTAAAAGAAATAAAATGATTTATTATTATTATTATTATTATTATTATTATTATTATTATTATTATTATTATTATTATTATTTATGTAAAGTAAATTTAATCCTTGTATTATTGTGGTCCAAAGTTATCAAAAGAATAAAAAAAGAAGCATAAAAACTTACAATCATTAACTTCATAGTAATAAAAAATAAATTTTATTTCTAGGATATTTTTAAAGCGTATACTGTAAATATATTCCCTCCTGACCGGTCTCAGCACTGAAATGTATTTTTTTTATTACTATATACATGACACGTATATATTTTTTGTACATAATCTTATTAATATAATTGCCTTGTTGATCGTATAATTACGAGTGTGATAATGTAATTAAGCAGAAGTGTGTGTATGTGTTCACCTCAAGGCGCTATTACACACACACACACACAATCTGACATACTGTTACACTATAGACCTACATAATCACTGACACATGAGATGCAGTTTGCTCTCTATTAACCTTCCCCTCTCTCCACACACACACACACACACACACACACACACACACACACACACACACACACACACACACACACACACACACAAATCCAGTGTCATCCCTGCTAAAATGGCTGCTGGAATGTCAATCATGTCCTTAATGGTGATAAATTCCTGCAGTGTCTGAGATGGGGCAGCGTTGGAGAATCGATTCCTCCACTGAAGGACATCATTCTAGCGGTTAACCTCTCGAGATTCACACACACACACACACACACACACACACACACACACACACACACACACACACACACACAAGGCTGATCAAATCAGCAGAAAAAAATGAGTAGTCTAGGAACATCTCTACACCTCTATCCGAATAAAGAATGCAGAAATCGATGAATATTCATGAGTATGCAAAATTCTGGATTCTGATTGGACAGAACGTGATTCATTTTCTATTTGCATTAAGAGCAGCTCTGACAGTAGTGTAGCTTCAAATCAGAGGTGTATATATTAATGCACTTATTCTAATACAAATGGTTCATGTGGTGAAGTTTTCTGTAAGGAGATGTTTATTCAACATTTATGGAAGGAGTCTCCAGTGTCAGCGTAACGTTTTCCAAAGTGTTCTGACATCGTCAGAACAGAGGGGTTTACACTTGGCGGTTTCTCTGTAACATGACAAGCTGTGTTTTGTTTGTTTGTTTGTTTGTTTGTTTGTTTGTTTTTTGTCTTGAGAGAAAGTAAAGCCTGGTGAGGGAACAACTGGGCAGCAAGTTGCCTTGCAGATGATGTAACTATAAATGGGTAAAAATTACATGTTCTTTAGTGAATAGAAATTGTATTCAGTGGGGAACTGCTGCGGTGTAAGAAGAATAAAGCACTAAAATTAAACATTAAAATCAAATCCGCTTCATCACGTTAGGATTTGTCACCCGGTGCCCTCTAGTAACCTTATTTGATGACATCACAACCTGAGCTCACACGTAGCCCCGCCTTCAAATCAGATTTCTACAGAAGAAAATTACACGTCTCATTAATAAATTTGAACAAATATCATGTTAAAATATCGAGTGAATCTTCCGTCCTGCACGAGATAACCATTTTTTTTTTTTTTTATTACAAAGTCATTTTTTTTATATATATAAAAAGGAAATTTTAAGAATTTTTATGACATAAATTTTTCAAAAGAAAGCTTCATGTTTCTATTATAAAGTCATTCCCTTTGTTATTCCACACAGCCACAGATTTCGAACAAGGCTTCTCTAAGCCTGGCTGGAAAAATAACAAACGTCCTCCTAAAAGTCACCCTAAACACTCAATGGTGTGTGAAGGTGTGTGTTAACAGAGCTCACAGCCACGGAGTGTCCTTATTTCCAGTGAACACACACACACACACACACACACACACACACACACACACACACACACACACACACACACACACACTCGTGCACAGGGTACGATCTTTGTGGCTAACTGCCCTTTATGCGCCCCAGGCTTCACATTACACTCTAGTGGAGCAGTGAAAAGGCAAACCTCCATAAAAGCTAATGAGTGATGGAACGGCTTGGTAAGAAGAAAAAAAGGGGGGAAAAAAATGTCTGTCTCTCTCTCTATCTCTCTCTCTCTCTCTCTCTCTCTCTCTCCCACTCACACTCTCTCTCACACTCTCTCCAGGTACAAACCGCAAGCCATCACCCTAAGTGAGCTTTTATGACAGCACTTAACTCAGCCATTTCTGCCGGCGTTAAGTAAATTTCAACCGCGCTGTTATTGTACGCGGGCCAGACGTTAGCATCGCTTTCCCACCTCGCTGATTAGACGTGACATGAGGTGTCTGCAGGAGGGATTTTCATTAAGGCCTCCCCCCCCCCAAAAAAAAGTCTTTATAAAAGATAAATCAGAGACCTCTGAGACATGACATGAAGATAAAACTACGAAATGGATTCTACACACTGATTATTATTTTAATATTACACGCTATACCACTCTACTGTAGTCATTACCTGTGACCCAGACTCGTTTTTTTTTTCCCCTCGTTTTTCTCCCCAATTTGCTCACCTGCCAAATTCCACCCAGCGGCCAGCCCTCACCTACTGTATCACACCAGAAGCACAGAGCGTAACACACTCGGAGGAAAACGTTAGCTATCTGTAGCTGTCTGAAGCTCGCGATCGGCTAGTGTCATTGTGATTGACAGGGAGAGAGAGAGTATGCCCCTCCCCCACAGTGTTTGCTCTCTTGGAGTCAAAAGGCATCATGTGGCATCATCGGGATTCGAACTCGTGATCTCTCCTAATAACAGGGTGAACGCGTTTCTGTTTGAAATTCTAACATGTTCACACGTTTATTAATATTTATTTTGAAGAATTATTAAATTATGCGCAAAGTCGTACTCGTTGAAAAAAGAAAAAAAGAAGCCTTCTATTAGTCACCCATTAGGGCATTTCAAGATGTTTTCTCATCCATGTAGTGGCACCCTGAAAGGTGTTTCATCACGTTTTCTTTTTTCTTTTTTTCCCATTTCAAGGGCAGCCATTAGGGCACATCTTCTCCACTGTAAGGGCACCGTACCACTTTTTATCTACTGTAGTGGCAACCAAGCTGATATTTCATCACTTTTTCCCCACACTTAACAGCACCCTAGAGGGCATGTCATCAAATTATCCCCATTTGATGGGCAGCCTTTAGAGCACTTTTTCCATGTTTTTTTTTTATACTGTAAGATACAACCTAGAGGGCATTTCATCACATTTTATCTACCATAGGGGCACCCTAAAGGGCATTTCATCACACTTTTCCATTTGAAGGGCACCCATTAGGGCATGTCTTTACATTTTCTTCAATTTAAGGGCACTCTAAATGGCAACATATCACATTTTGTCTATAGTAAGGGCACCCTAGTGGGCACTTTGTCATGTTTTATTAATCACAATGGCAACATAGAGGATATTTCATCACTTTTTTTTTCTCCGAATGCCAGCCATTTGGGCACTTCATCATAGTTTTTCCACTATAAGGGAACTTTTCACATTATCTTGCATGTATCCCTCGTAAGGGCATCCTAGAGGGGACTTTATCACGTTTTACCTACCATAGGGGCAACCTAGAGGGCATTTTAACACTTTTTTTTTATTTGAAGGCCAGCCATTTGGGCACTTCATCATGTTTTTCCTACTATAAGGGCACCCTAGAAGGCACTTTATTAGATTTTTCTCACATGCAGCCTTCTTAAAGGCAGCCTAGAGGGTAGTTTATCATGATTTATCTACCATAGGGGCAACCTAGAGGGCATTTTATCACATTTTCTGGCACATAGCAACACCTTAGAGGGCTCTTCTTCATGGTTTTCCACTTGAAGGGCAGCCATTAGGGCACATCTTCATGTTTTCTCCACTGTAACGGCAAACTAGTTGACACTTTATTGTATTTTATCTAGCTTAGGGGTCCAAGTGCATCAGTTTGAACATGTTTTCATTGGAGGCAAAATGAAAATAAATAAATAAAGTACTTATTTGACTCTCTCTTTTATAACATGATATCATAGGTCATGGTGAGGCTGTGTACTTTAACCACCTTGCAAAAATAAAAAAAAATATATAAAAAAAAGAAGGAA